>JAUTXW010000468.1:0-203857 GCA_030620095.1 Kuschelorhynchus macadamiae | reverse complement strand
AATTCTTTTAATATAGTAGGTAACACCTGACCTTGATATTAAGCTCCACCTCATGACCAATGAGATTAAGCCCCGCCCCACGACCTTGGAGAATTGCACATACCACGGTATCGTGGATTACTAATAGAACCTTCTAATTGTGGAAAAACAAATGTTATGATTACCTTGCTTACACACCCTTTAGGATTGCGCTTTGAAAATGTCTACGTATATTCAAGGTCGCTGTATCAACCCAAATACGAATATCTCAGGAAATTTTCACGCCAATTAAAGGTCTTGGTTATTATACTTTTAGCGATACAACAAATATCGTGGAGCCATCCGATGCCAAACCAAATTCAATTTTCATTTTTGACTACGTAATGTGTGAAAAACAAGATATTATACGATCATATTTTAGTATGGGACGACATAAAAATGTAGATAGTTTCTACCTAGCACAAACCTATTCCCGAGTTCCAAAGCAATTAGTAAGATGTGACAACGCCAGTTTAATTATAATGTTTAAACAAGACGAAATGAATTTACGACATATTTTTTTTCTGATCATGTATCACCAGATGTGACTTTTACACAATTTCAAGAGATGTGTGCTAAATGTTGGAATGACAAGTATGGATTCCTCGTTATTGATAAGGATAGCGATTTAAATTCGGGAAGATATCGCAAGGGGTTCGATAACTATATATACACAGAGTAAGATCAGTGAATTCGCATTACATAGTTGTGTGATACTCTGGCAACATCACCTTCATGATGAATAATGACATTGATCTGAAACGTCAATTGATTGGGGTTACAGATGCCGTTCGAAAAAAGTTTAAACAAATTAGAGCTGCTAATGTACAAGATAAATTTGAATTGGACAAATTTTATGAGCCGATTGCTAAGCCTTTGACTTCTATATCCAATGCAGTAACACAAAAGTCTCGTAAACATATACAATCACAACCGAAAAGTTTAAGCACATACATAGAGGAACCATTAAATAAATCAAGCATGTTCATGTCAGAAGAGTTTCCTGTAGAAACATCAACACCGATCACAGAAAGGCCCAAGTACACGGCTGAAACATCGATAGATACCCCGAAAAACGAGACGTTAGATAGAATGTATGCAACGCCTTCTCCATCAAACAAATCTACAATGTCAGCTGTTACATTAAAAGATCGCTCATCTTCAGATATTATCATTCATACACATATGGACGGTTTAAAGACAAAACCATCACAATTCGATGCAGTTTATGGAGTACATCATAATTCAAAAGTAAAAACAAAACGTTAATTTGGAAATACGTTTTCAACCTGGTAAAGTAACACTTTGGCGCGAATCTAAAGATATTGCAACCTTTGAAGGGAATGCGGAACTTTAAGATTTGATATTCTTAAAAAATCCACGGCTATTAGAGCATATCGAAAAGATGACTCCCGAAGTGGCAGAAGACTATAACAAAATATTATGGTTAACAAATGCAGCATACAAGGGCTATGACAAGAAGCGGGGACTACAGGAAACCAGGCGGAAAAAATATTTAGAGATTATAAAACCATTAATGACAGGGAATCGATTGGGAAGTGGGATCGGAGGTAAAAAAACATATGCTCAACTAGTGTTACCATTAAAAAAATGTGTTTTATCGGAAACTCCTAGCTACGTATATTGGAATAAACCGAAGGAGCTGGTAGAATGGTTACAATTGCTATGGAGTTCAAAGATGGCTGGTCATACCGGACACGATAATGAAATAATGTCAATTATAAAAGAACTTCGTCAGGAAGGTATAATTTAATAAGTAATCACATAATTTGATCAGTATCTCAAGAGACGTGAGTTGGAACTATGAATATTAGCACAGAAAAAATAACAATTGTCAATGAAGTTCATAGGTCTGCGAGAAAAAATTTTCCCAGAAACACACCATCATTAAAGGATATGAAGACTTGTGGCAAACAGATTTGGCGGAACTAAACAGTATGCAAATGAAAACGATGGATATCGCTATATCTTGGTGTGCATAAATTGCTACTCCAAATTTGTCTATACTAGGGCTATTAGAAACAAGTCCGGGGTTGAAGTCACTAAAGCAATGAAAGACATTTTTAAAGAACCAAGATATACACCAATAAATCTACAAAGTGACCGGGGAAAAGAATGTTTTAATAACATATTCCAAAATCTTGTTAAGGAATATAACATTAATCATTATTCGACGTACAGCACAAAAAAGCTGCGATAGTTGAACGAGTCATACGTACACTCAAAAATTATCTCTATAAGGAGTTTTCAGCTAGAGGTTCCTACAAATGGATACAACTTTTACCAGTCATTACGAAAATCTATAATAACACATAGCATCGTACTATTGGTATGAAACCTATAAACATTAAATTAACCACACGCATTAATGCATACAATTGGATAAAAATAGTACCCAAAAAGTTTAAATTTCGGTTGAGGGATATAGTTCGTATAAGCAAACACAAAAGTGTCTTTGATAAAGATATACACCCTCATGGTCCACGGAACAGTTTCAAATCGCAAAAGTTAACATTACCAATCCACCAACATACCTCTTGGAATCAATAGAAGGTCAACCTATAAAAGGATGTTTTTATGAAGCTGAGCTGCAAAAAACAAGTAGTCCGAATGTTTATATAGTAGAAAAAGTACTTCGCCGCCGCAAGAAAAATAATATTAATCAATTATTTGTAAAATGGTTAGGATTTTCAGATCAATTTAATTCATGGATTGATGAGACAGATATTGTTTAAAATATTACATTTTGTAATACTTTCAAACCTATCGAAATATGTATATTGGTTAAGGTTACTATTAAAATAAATACCCAATGAACTTCGACTTTGTTTTATTTAAATATGTGTTTATTACAATTATAAACTAGGCTTATTCACAACAATCATCATCCTTGATTATCTTCATACCAATCATCAATCTTGATTATCTTCAAATATGAGTAATCCTCATCAAGCTGGAGCTATATTGATTTTTTTTTCTCATACATTATTCCATTATGTTTGCATTTTAGTTTCGGAAATTAACTTGACCACTTTTTTGTCCAAATCGCGCATTCTGATTTCATGTTTTTCAATTCTCCCGAGTACATCTATTTTTATTGCTTCGATATTATCAATTTTTTTCTTCAAGCTGCTTTATATCGGCACGAACCTTATTAAGGAGATCTATATTCATTATATCTTCTATTTGTATACGTAATCGATGAATTTCTCCAAGCGCATAATCCTGGGTAACAGCATCACTACCCTTAGTCGGTGGGGCGACATTGGTTAAAGATTTTCCCCGCATGTCATATTGACCGTCCGGCGTAAGTATAAATCCAATTCCTGGTGACCCCCTCAATACATGCACTTTTTCACCAACCTTTTGACGTCCAAATTTATCAATTGTGTTGTTAACACGACCCATGTTTATCTGAAACTAATTTTTTTTTCACCAAAGTGCAGCATTATAAGGTATAAAATAAAACTTGTAGGATCTGAGATGTTGATTAAATATTTTCATTAAGGTTAGATAATATTATATCACTTGTTTCTAGTATCTTAGTTAAATAGTTTCTATTATCATAGTTAGATATTTTCCTTGAATGTATCCGAGATCTATGAGTTTCTTTAATTAACCGATCAACATTTTTCTCAAGGTTGGATAATATTACTTCTCTTTTTTCTATTATCGAGTACACATATACAAATTCTATTTCGGACTTAATAACACTAAGTATTTCACCAATTTTAACATAAATTTCATTTAATAATTCAGCCAGTAATGTCCGAAGCTTGTGAATTTCTTTAAGGAAATATTCTCTGGTTACAGCATCACTACCTTGCGAAGGATTTGCTATGTTAGTTAAAGATTTTCCTTGAATGTCGTATTGATGATCAACATTAAACTTAAAACCAATTCCTGGAGGACTGTATACTATTTTTTTATTAACTTTTTGACGACCAAATTTATCAATTGTAACGTTAATTATACCCATGCTTACTTAGAACTAAAGTAAAATTCAAAAATGTTTGAATTTATATCTGAAAACTGTTGAAAATTAGAACTAACTGATTCTCAAAATACTCTATACTTATATTGATAAATTTAAGAAGAGACAAATAACACAAATACATTAATAAAATGATTATTTATTTACAAAATTATGTTTGCATGGTACATATAATTGTTTTTGTTTATTCTATTAAGCACCCAAATTAAAAGATGAAAATAATACCAAATAAGTAAATATCTCTAAATTTTGCTTATTCTAAACACCGAAATTTAAATATTGATCTGCTAGTATTAGTGCCTAAGATTACTCGCAAGCTCTGCCCCAAATACGTTAAAGTATACATCCCACTCGACTTATTTATAATTTCGATAACATTTTCAGAAATGGTTTCGACAACACGTTTTGGCCAAAAAAAGTTTGAATTAAATTAAAAGACGAAAATAATACCAAATAAGTAAATATTCCTAAATTTTGTTTATTCTAGACACCCAAATTTAAATATTGATCTGCTAGTATTAGTGCCTGATATTACTCGCAAGCTCTGCCCCAAATACCGTGGTATGTGCAATTCTCCAAGGTCGTGGGGCGGGGCTTAATCTCATTGGTCATGAGATGGAGCTTAATAGCAAGGTCTGGTGTTACCTACTATATTAAAAGAATTTGTTGTCGTCACATATCCTCAAGGTCAAACAATATAGCCCACGTGCGTTAAACAACAAAAAATTGGATGTGCGCTCAAGGTCATATGACGTCACTTCAAGGACAAATATCAAGAATTTTTTAATAACATATTCCAGAATCTTGTTAAGGAATATAACATTAATCATTATTCGACGTACCACACAAAAAAGCTGCGACAGTTGAACGAGAACGTACATCATCTAGAGGTTCCTACAAATGAATACAACTTTTTTACCAGCCATAACGAAAACCTATAATAATACAGAGCACTATTGGTATGAAACCTATAAACGTTAAATCAACCACACGCATTAATGCATACAATTGGAAAAAAATAGTACCCAAAAAGTTTAAAATGTTTCGAGGTCAAACAGACCCAAGGTTGTGTGGGCGGGGCAATTAACCCAAACACCCAAGCCCTGCATATCATATTTTAGCCTATCTACCCCAATGGGATTCGTGAATTTTATACGAAAATGATGTTTTCTGGTTTTTGGGCATAATTTAACCTTTTTTCCACATTAACCCAAACACCCAATCCCTGCATGTCATATTGACCGTCCGGGGTAAGCTTAAATCCAATACACGATATTAATCAACACGCCTTTTAAAAAAGATACCTATCTACTGCAAATGACGTCACATACCCCTTTGTTTATTCTAAACACTCAAATTTAAATATTGATCTGCTATTGCTTGCTTTAAACACACAAATTAAAAATTTGTAAATAATACAAAATTAAATAAATATTTAAGCGACCAGGGAAAAGAATTTTTTATTAACATATTCCAGAATCGCAAAAGTTAACAACACACAAATTTAAAAATTGTAATTAATACCAAATTAAATAAATATTTCTAAATGTTGTTTATTTAAATATCATTTGGTTTTAATAGTTAACACTCGAGGCCATCTGCCGTCACACACCCCCACGGCCAAACAATAGAGATGATGTAAACACGTGCGCTCAAGGTCATATGACGTCATTTCAAGGACAAACATGAAAACGTCACACCCCAAGACCAAACAATATAGCTGATGTAAACACGTGCGCTCAAGGTCATATGACGTCACTTCAAGGACAAATATGAAAACGTGGTATGCAAAACTCTCCAAGGTCGTGGGGCGGGGCTTAATCCCATGGTCATGGGGCGGGGCTTAATCTCATTGGTCTAGGGGCGGAGCTTAACTCTCCATGGCCATGGGGGTGGGACTTAATATCATGATCATGGGGCGGGGCTTAATCACATTGGTCGGGAGGCGGATCTTAATCTCAAGGTCGAATGACGTCACACAAGTGGGCGGAGGCTTAATCTCAAGGTCAGGAGTAGTGGTGACACCCCCCACCACTTTCAGAAACCGCATACTTCCACTACTATCTTCTTACCTTCGTAAAACCCATGACTGGAACAAGTCTATCGAATTCCACGGAGAGGGCCTAATTATTACCCTCGATATATTCAAAACATTTGATTAAGTTTTATATGATGCACTTCTTAATAAACTTCTTGCCTATGGTCTCCTTCCAAAACTTTGTACTTGGAGTGCAAGTTTTCTTTCCAATAGAAACATTTTTGTAATGGCTAATGGTCATTCATCTGCCTTTCACAAAATCAGTTAAGGCGTTCCACAGGGTTCAATATTAGCACCTGGCCTATTGCTCCTGTATATCAATGATACGCTTTCTTCTACAAGCAATCCTTTATACAATCTTCCAAATATGTTCCCAAGGCACAAATTATTGATAGTCGTAGAGTAATGACTTCATCGTTGAACAAATACCTCATTAAAATTTTAAAATGGGGAGCAAATAACCTTGTACAATTTAACACCACTAAGACATAATCATGTCTTTCATAAATTATCACCAAATATTCACACTATTCAAGTAAATAATCAACTACTTGACACCAAAGATTCCTTAAGCCTTGTTGGTATCACTTTCCAGAAAGATTTTTGCTCGCATGATCACATCATTTTATTTGCCAAAGCAGCCGCGAAGAAATTGGGTCTCCTTTTTCGAGCTCGAAAATACTTTTCTCATAACCTTTTTCACTTCATAAATCAGACCCAGCTTGAGCATCGTGGAATTGTAAGCGATCTGTCTCTGTTTTAAAAATACTACCACAGATTTTGATTCTGATGAAATATCATCCTTTATATCTTCCTTAGTCATTCCTGCCAAGGAGATTCGAGCATTGCCTCACATGCATACCTCTAATTGTTGACCCCTTTATTTCCAGAATATCACAATTATGGAATATGTTACGAGCCAAAGTCCTTTGTATTTGTGGTTATTTGTTTCTGAAGGCTCCAGTATATTCAATTTATGACCCCCTATGACTTAGGACTTAGTTAATATGTGTAAAGATTTAAATGTATTATCAAAATTATTATTAACAATTTGTAATTTAACTTACTTGGATTCATTCATAGTGTTTTCCTCCAAAATATCTGCCTGTTTGACCTATATGTTTTGACAATTACAATTTTGGTATACACCTGACTCTTAAGGTTTTTGTGGATTTTGTTTTATTATTTTTAATAAAAAAGTTCCTGCTTAATAATTATTTAACAATAAACCAAAACATGGCAATCTTAAACAATCAGGTATATATCAACTAAATAAACGTGAGGATTGTCACAAAACGTATATAAATTAAACAGACCGATATTAAAAAATCGCTAAAAATATACGAAGAAAGGACCGAAAAACCGAAGCAACGGGTCATAGGTCACAATTTAAAACAAAAATAAATAAGTGCACGGAATAATTAACTAATGTTATTTACGTCATCTTTCAATAAAAATAAATACTGATTTATGATATCAAATATTTCAGATATTGTTAATGTTATGCCAAATAAAAATATATTTTTTGAATTATTGTTTGCATGAAAGAAATATTATTCAAAACCATTCATATCAATTGAATTAACATATATTTCTTCCTTCAAACTCCAGGGATGTTATTTATCGTCAGTTGATGTGATTAATACAGCTACTATAATAAGTATAAATGAAAAGGCAACCAAGGACAAAAAGAACAGAGAAAAACTACTAGCAGGACAAGCGGGATCAGAATTTTCTATCTCTGGCCAAGAAAACGATTTGGAACTCGATTATTATGACTACAATGTTGTTAATGCCGGTGCGGCTCCAGGTTCATATCTGGGTAAGCGAGAATATAATTAATTATTTTTTAAAATATCTAAGTTTATTATTACATTTAAAAATTTTCTTGTATATAAAAAAACATTAATTTTATTTTTTATACAATACCAAATATTACACTAAAAAATCTTGAGGTGATCCATTTTGAGTCATTTTGCAACATTTTATTTTCTTAAATGGTTTTCAGTACCCGTAATTTAATATTATGAATTATAATGAACGTACATTCTACCCTATATTTTTTTTAAATGCACACATTCAAAATAAATACCCTAAAATCTAACTGTAATTATGAAATAAAAGTTTTTCTTTAAAATATATGTAGTACAGGTCTTGAGGTTTATAATATAAACTTCAACTTGAGAACACTATTGTCGAAAATATGTTTTAAATTTAAATATATATAAATATTTAAATGGTTTCGCATTTCTTGATTTTATTTCCTGGTTGTCCTCTAATGTTTTAGTAATTTTTTAATTTAGTTTTGATAGAACACGGTTAAGGCGAGCCATGTTAAAAGCGAATTTTAAAGTACTAGTCTTTTCTATAAATTTGTAATAATTTTACGCTCATGGGTTAACTGATTTACTGACTAATCAGTTAATCTCGGTTATCGATGCGTGCAGTTGTGGTCGGAAAGTAATTCCAATTGGAATAGCTAAACAGTTTAAAATTTGACAGTTGCATGTATACTAACAAATCAAATTTTTTGGGTGTTGAAGATTTTTCCATCCCTTTTGATAGCGGAGTGCGGGCGTTGAACTTTTGAATTTTAAATACAACCCTATATCGAATATCAGCTAATTTTGGAGATCTTTAAAAGACAAAACTTTCTGCACAAACCGGAGGTTTCCGCGTTGTCGGGTTTTCGAATAAGGAAGAAATGAAAAAGAAATAGGGAAGAAATGGAAAGATGTGTCATTGTCATTAATAAAAATTGTTTTTAACATATCGTTACTGGGTAATGGAAGGAAATAAATACATCCTGTTATTTTATATCGTTCGATATGTAGTAACGTTTAAGCATTTTGCCTTTGTGCTATTTCTACTTAATCTATTTTCTGTCATTTCATTATGGTTCGTACTAATAAATACATACGAGATTTTTTTTATGGACAATGTGACTGAATTTTAAATGGGGCAGCCAAACTGTTCAACGAAGCTTTTCCAGATAGACCCATGCAAGTTATGTGAGAAGTGTTATTTCCAAACTCAAAACAACTGTTATTATTAGAAGTGCTCTCCAATCTGGCCGTCCTTCTGATAAATCTAAAGGTTTTGAAATTCAAATTCTAAAAGTATTTGCTGTTCAACCGAAGCAGTCATTGTAAGTAGTAGTAGCTGATGTGAGTGTAGGTAAATCAAGAGTTTGCGAAATTATAAAAAGATATAAAGTTTACCCCTAAAAAGTTGACCTTTTACATGAACTTTATGAAGATGACCCAGAACGCAGAATGGTTTGGTAAAGAATTTAATTGAAACCAATCAAAGTGCATGTGTCGGACACGTATTAGTGATAAGGTAGCTTTTTCTTTTGAATGGCACAGTCAGTAGACATAACTGTAATTACTGTAATGATGTTGGTTTAAAGAGGCATACATAGCATTCTCAGAAATTGAACGTAAGGGCTGGAATAATGGCAATTAAAGTTACTAGTCCATTTTTATATTATTGAAACTCTTACCGGATCCTTAAATTTGCAACCTCTAGAGGAAACTGTTATACCTGCAATTGTAGAATCTATTGTAGATGACGATATTGACTTTTATCTACCCTTTAGAGAGTATCTTCATAATTTCCTGAGCGCTGGATTAGACATCGTGTTGAATCGTTGAATGACCAGCACGGACCTTGTTCTACTTGATCTCTTTCTTTACAAGAGAGAGTGCAACAAAATCCAGTAATTAACAAAACCTACCGTAAAGAATGACTGATGTTTGCCTTAGTGTGATGCCCGATATGCTAGAAAACGTTAGAGAGGAATTTAAAAGTAGTCCGGCAAACATTAAACTTCCAGTTAACTCGTGACTAAGTTGAAAACCACATAGTTCAAGCTCCTGAGAGGTATTTATTACCTGGTCGACATAATGCTCCATCGATTCAAAATTATCAATCTCAAAGATTTAATTTCCTAAGCAAACCGATTTTACGTGAAAAACCTTAATCTTCATGGAGTCTCTAGCTTATCCCATAGTTTCTTAGCAGTACTAGTATTTATACATGAATAAAAATGGAAAAGTTTCATTTACCCGGAACTTCCCTCGTAATGAATCTTTCCTTTTATTAGAAATAGTAAAGGGTGGACCAATTTAGTTCGGTTCATAGTCAATTATCAAGTCTCAATGATATTTATTTCCTAAGCAAACCGATTTTACGTATAAAACCTGAATATTCATAGCCTCTAACTTATCCCATAGTTCCTTGGCAGTACTAGTATCTTTACACGACTAAAAATCGGAATTTTTTTTTTACCCGGAACGTTATTAATCTTTTCTTTTATTAGAAATAGTAAAGTGTGGTCCAATTTAGTTCGGTACATAGTCATTTAGTAACACACATATACTGTCTTTTTAAACATTTTATTGGGCGCCATTTTGTTCCATCATATTGGATTCCTACCAATATTTTATTAGTTTCTACCTACGCTACACTTGAGTTTTGGGCATAATTTAAAATAAATTCAATCAGTAGTTTTTACATGACACACACCCCCACGCCATGATGAATTCGTACCAGTTTATCCCTATATCACATTTAATATATCTGCAAAATTTGCAGTCAATTAAATAAGATTTTTTTTAATTTCATTTGGCCGCCACTTTGTTTCGCCATCTCGAATCGTAACACAACTTTATCAGTTTTTCAATATATTATACTTAATGCTTGCACAAAATTTGAAGTAGATTTTTCAGGCTGTTTTTTAAATATTTTATTAGGCATACTAAATTGTTACAAGTTCATCCCTACATAACAGTCTATTCTTGTGCAAAATTTGAGCTAAATTGGTTAATTAGTTTTTTTAGTGATTTTTTTTTAACGTTTCACTAGGCCGGCATCTTGTTCCGGCATATAGATTTTTACTAGGGTATTACCAGGTCATCCCCATATGACCCTTAATTTTTGACTAAAATAAAACATATTTTTTGGCAACTAGGGACACTGAAAAATGAGAATATGTAAAACTTGAGAGGGTGATTTTTTGACGATTTTATTTGGCCGCCATTTTGTTCCGCCATCTTGATTAATATCGCAATTTTACTAGTTTAGTTTTACTAGGATAAACAATTTGAAATTAATCCTCTAAGGAATATAAAATTTTCGATTTTCAGTAAAAGAAACCCTTACATTATTTGATATAAATAATGTTTCCATTTCTTTGGATTTATGTGGTGAAATTTAAAACTCAAATAATAGTCCAGCAAATATTAATAGTTTTTCACCCACTTCTGTACACTTGACAGTCTAAAATTTCCTTTATAAAATCCTAGAATTGTTTGTTTTTAATTTTCTTCTTTTGAAGCAGAAATTCAGAAAGTAGTATCTTCTTAAAACGAATTTGCGTTTAAAAATGACCATAACTTTTTTGTCTAAATGAGATTCATTTTGTAATTTAAAATAAAAAAAATTAAACAATTCTAAGAAATTAGATGTTTACCTATATAAAATATTAAAAATACTTCTGAACAATTACAAAAAAAATCTAGCGGCAATCGAATAGACTTCAGATGTTTGACAATATTATTATCTATTTTATTTTCATTAACTAGCCCGATAATATTATTTAATCTAACCAAGTGAACTAAGAAGTTTGGAAATTTTGATCCGTAATTACAGAATGAAAAAAATACCGTACTGCATGAGTTACAAGGCATATTTTGTCTACGATCATGCTATTTTACTCCTGTATCTTCTTTTATTTATATCACAGGCCACATCATCGGATATAAAAATGTACTCTGGTTTAGCCTCTTCGGAATCTGTAACATTATCGTTAAATGCCTGTTTAATACCTGATATTCGGTTTATCACTTTTTCTAAAAATGTATAATTTCCTTGTAGTAATTTAGAATATATATATATATATATATATATATATATATATATATATATATATATATATATATATATATATATATATATATATATATATATATATATATATATATATATATATATATATATATATATATATATATATATATATATATATATATATATATATATATATATATATACGTAGTTAAAGTTAGTAGTTAGTTAGTTAGTAGTTAAAGTAAACCGTTTAAGTCAACTAAAAGACTTAACATTAGGTCACTTGTGCCCGAGCTGCTTGACCCTCATATAATGGCTCTGATTCTCTGATACGGGATCTACACTATTTAATAAACTGAACAAAGAAATTAGAGATGCTGCGTATCTAACGTAATTCACGTAAATATATCTTATTTTTTTTATATTGTCTAGTTTATAAGTATATGTAAGTTTTCTTTTTTTACATTTTTTGACCTTCTGACTTTTTCTCCAATTATTATATATGTTTCGATATGTATTTTAATTTTAAAAAATAAAATTTTGATTTTTTTAGTATTTGGTAGATGTTCATTATGTTGTCTTTCAGTGTTTTACTGCCCCTTAAATCAAAATTGCCTACATTTATATTAAGCTACTGCTTCTCTTCCGCATCTTATTATTATTTAAGAAGTGTTTATATTAGCCCGCTCTGATTATCAATGATTGAATCAGTGATGAAGGTCTCTTAAATTGCACAATTAGGTAACAATTTGCAGTTTGAACTTCACTTACTTAGTTATTCGTACAGTGGTCGGCGAACTAAACTTAAAGAAAGGCTAGCTCAGAACGATTTACCAGAAAGTAATTTAGATGGTTATTATAAGGAGCACGATATAGAATATTCTAAGCATAAAAAATTAGATAGGCGACATCAAGCTGATGAAGTCTTATAGGAAAAGAACTGGGATAGCGTCAAAGCTAAGGATGCAAGTTTGGGTCAAAAAGGTGCTGCTTGGATTGTAAATATCGTTATAAAAGCTAAACGTAAAGTGGAAATCAGCCGTGTAGCTAATAAACAGAGAACAAGAACAAGTTAGAAAGTTGTAAGGCTAGTTCTCTGAAAGATAATATTAAATCCCACAGTGTCCTGGCACCCAAACCAACTTCACTCTTTTACGTCGCGCCAACTGCTCTAGCCTGTCACCGCATTCCTGAACCAAAACTGACCCCGCCGTGGGTGAGTCGAGCGCCTTAAGTCCTGCTTGACTGTCTGAGCATATGACAATCTCTCCCTCTGCCCCCCTATGACTTCCTTCATCGTTATTGCCATAAGAATGGCATATACCTCAGCCTGAAACACCGTTGAAAACTTCCCCAAAGGAATCTGGACCCCGTTTGTGTAGCCTCAATATAAACTTCAGCTGCAGCACCAGAGGATTGCAACTGTGTCATACGTGAACCGTCCGTATAGCAAACAATTGCCTCTCTGGAGAACTCCAGTCTGTTTCTCTCCTAGTCCTCTTTTTCGGAGATTGGGATACTATAACCCTTATGCCATCTTAGTCTGCCTGAGGGTCGTGCTACTCTGTAGGTAGACAAAGGGATCTCTCTTTCCACAATGTGGGAGATCCTTGCATGACCCACAACCTCACCTTTGGTATGCCAAACTCCTGCGTCTCCCATTCGCAAGTGCGCTGCCATAGCCTCTTTCTTAATGAAAGTCGACAATGATGGCAGCCCTAGCAAGACATCCAATGCTGCTGACGGCGTCGTCCTCATTGCTCCAGTTATCGCTAGGCTAGCCAGTCTCTGGACTTTTGCAAGACTGGAACGAATGGTTTTCCTCTCCACCGAGGGCCACCATACTATTGAGCCGTATGATATCCTGGGTCTTATGACTGCTTGGTACAGCCAGTGCATGACCCTAAGACTTCGCCCCCAGGTTGTGCCTACCGCTCTACGGAGCTGCCAGAAGGTCGCTATTGACTTCCTTATCTGCCTATCGACATGAGTCTTCCAGCTCAACTTTACATCTACTGTGACCCCCAGGTATTTAACCTCTTTTGCCAAGGTCAGTTGTTGACCATACAATCTTGGGGGTCGAAAATCTCCTAAATTCCTTCTCCTTGTAAAGAAGATCATCTCAGTCTTCCGCGGATTAACCGTGAGACCTACCTCATTACACCATGCCTCCAATATATTACAGGCTATCTGCATTCTCTCGCAGATGATGCCCAAGTACTTGCCTGATATTAGAATCAATCCATCATCCACATAAGCTTGTGCATAGAAGCCGGCCTCCACGAGTCTGTTGAGCAGACCGTCCATGACTATACACCATAGGTGCGGGGAGAGACAGCGGCCTTGAGGGCATCCGCCTCGCACCCCGATGTCTATCTGGTACCCGCCCTGACTCGCTTGGACGCCGCGCTCTTGCAGTGCACTTCTAACCCAACGAACCAGATTAGTTTTAACGCTCCTGGCGGCGAGCGAGTCGCAGATGACGTTTGTCCGTGCTCTATCAAACGCTCCTTCAACATCGAAAAACACAGCTAAAGCTGCTTCCTTAAATTGTAAAGCCTTCTCAATCCTTTGCACCATACTGTGGAGAGCCGACTCCGTTGATCGCCCTCCCCTGTATGCATGCTGATTAGCATGAATCGGTGAGAATGCTAGTGCTTCCTCCATTAGACGCCTGTCAATGATCCTTTCCGATGCTTTCACTAGGAAGGATGTCAGGCTTATCGGTCTAAAAGATTTGGCGGTCGAATAGTCCTCCCTTCCCGGTTTCGGAATGAATTTGACTCTAGCTGACCGCCATACCTCTGGTACGTACCCAAGGGCGATACTTGCCCTGTAGAGTTCCTTAATGAAAGGTCTCAATATGTTGAGGCCCCTTTGCAATAGGGCCGGGAAGATGTTATCCGGCCCTGCGGCCTTGTAAGGGCTGAATTCATTGATGGTCCAGGTGACGCTATCATCAGTGATTACTGTAGTTGCCATATTCCAGTTATTCTGGGGCAGCTCTGTCATCACTGTCTGTGCGGCAGCGTTATCTGCTCCTGGAAAGTGAACTTCAAACAGGTGTCGGACTAACTCCTCGCTTGTCGAAGTAGATGTTTTCTTGTTGTACTTGAAACAGCACTCCAGGATTATCTCGAATTTCTTCGCAAAAATGTGGTATTCTTTCTATAAGGTCGTCCCTTGTATAAACTGGCACCGATTATAAAAGCATCTTTAAATTTCTCCATAAAAAGGAAGCTAGTGGAATCACCTATTCATCGATCACCAAAAGTGCTGTCTCGGGTAAAATCAGCTTCGTCTCTGAATAAAATAATATCACTAAAATTTGGAATTTGTCTAATTCATGGCATATATATTTTGGAAGTGATAAGGTTGTAGCAGTTATTCTCATGAAAACCCACTTTGTCGCTTGAATTTGGACCGACAGCTTTCTTCCACTATTAAACTGATTGTCAGCAATCTGATCCAGAATTTCCTCCTCTAAATGAAATTACCTTGCTCTTGGAATTCAGTTCTTGCCTTCACACAATTGCCGAGGCTGGTCCATAAATTAGATGCATGTCGGCATTGTATAATCAGATGGCGAAAGCTATCCTAGGCCTGCGAGTAGATACCAGCATCGACTAGAGGTGTGACACATGAAAATGTGGCAGAAAACGAAGCATATGCCTAATTATACAACAATGTCAGCCTATTCGCTATAGGAAAAATGCTCTATTATATAATTCTGGTGCGTTTAATCAAAAAAATGTGTGTTGTCAATAACACACGACTCATATTTTATTGTAGTATTCTGATTTTTTATTTCAATAACTTGTTATTCAAAAACCTGATTTTTTTTAAAACGGCTAATTTAATCAAAAGAAATGTGAAGTATTTTTTTTTAAAAGGAGGGACCAAAATGCTTTAAAAAATGTTTTCAGCTCTGTAAAATGAAACCTATCAAGTGTTTGGCTTAATGGCAAGTCCGTTTCGGATTTCTCTGAAAATGTAAAACATTTACTCAAATATAGTTTTATGAGCCTTTATGGCCTACATAAAATATTAAAATTTTATTAAATTGTAAAATGTAGGTTCAAAAATTAGAGCCGAAAAGGTAACTCGCTGGATGCCCTGTTTCCATAGTTTACAGAGAAAGAAAAAAGGTAGAAAATAGATACAGAAAAAATGGTTAAACGCAGCGAGAAAATAAATAAAAATGTGTCAAATATTTAACTGACAAAATAAACGCAATATAATAAATAAATAAATAAAAATAAGTGTGATAAAGTAAATACGGCATTATACGCTCAAGGCCTTCTTAAAGCTTAACTATCTGTTAAATGAACTTAAAAAGTGCGCCAATTTACATTTAAGTTTAAGTTACATATTAATTATTATTATATAGAAATATATGCCAAATATCCAATGCGTCCGAAATTCGAGTCTCTATATGAGGATCTCGCTTAGTATTAGTATAATTAAAAATTAGTATAATTTTGTGTCAAGGCCACTAGCCTCTGCGGACGGATTCTATTTATTATGGTTTTTAATATATTTAGAAAAAAATTAAATATTGTATTTTTAAAATTATGCTGTAACTTTCTTACTCTCCAAAATTGTTCAAATCTGTATATACAATTCTAAAGCAAATTTTTGTGTAAAATTTTGTAGTGTCGTTCGATTTTCATTTTGACTTTTCATAAACGAGAGCTCATCATCAATTTATGTTTTTTTAAATGCGGACCTGGATTTTTCATTTTATTTTTTAGAAGCCATTGACCTGCCATATACAAGGATCTAAAGCAATCGTACAATAAAAGTATTTAAAATTCTCCATTGTGGCTTTCTACCTCTTTCTTAAACAAATTGTTTCTAATGGGAAAATCTTTAATTTGTTGTCCATAATATCAAGGGGAGGTCAAATGTTTTTAAAAAAGCGTTTACGAAACGTCAGATTCAAAATCTGACTGCACCCCAAAACTTCGCACAAAAAGTTGCTTGGGAAGTGTATTCATAGGTTTGAAAAATTTTGGGCAGTAAAAAAGTACTAGCACAATTCGAAAAAAGCAAAAATTTAATTTTTTTCAAATATATCAAAAACCATAATAGCCAAAATTCGTCCTCAGATGCTATGTAACAAAATTATCTAAAACTTTTCCCATTAACCGATTTCTCAATATCTCATAATAGGCGAGACGCCAATACAAATACTCAAATTTTGGAGTCAAGCCTCATTCAAGTAAAATAGAGTAGGTACAAGACTATATTTAAATGGAGATGATCTGTTATAATTTGTTAGTTAACAAAAAACAATATTGTTAAACACATAATATAATTAATAATTATTTAAATAAAGGATCCTAATGCAAAAGACCGGTGTAGAAGGTGTAGTCTACCAAGAGAAACCATTGATCATATCGTCTCTGGTTGTTCAACATTTACGCAGAGCGATTAATTCAAAATTACACAACGTCGCAAAAATAATGCACCTGCATTATTGAAATATTATCAAATAACAACTGATATTTCATAGTACTATGCCTACGATCCTGAACCTGTAAGAGAAAATGAGAATGTTAAGATCTACTATGACTGAACAATCCACACATGTTACACCAGAGAACACAATAGTCCGGACATCATAATAGTTTCCAAGAAAACAAAATCTTCCATATTTGTCGACATAGCAATACCACTCAGGCGCAGAACGAGACACAGGAAGATTTCCAAATACTCAGAACTGGCAGTGGAGATGAAAACTATGTGGAACCTCAGCAATGTACGGATAGCGTTGGTCTCAGTTATACTAAGAATAATAATAATAATAATAAAAATTATAAAAATTTCTCACCCAAGGGATAACATACCTTAAACCCAAAAACTCAGACATTAAGGACCCGTCGAATTATCAATTTATTACGCGCCTTTCAACCCTATATAAGATCATCACAGCTACAATTACCAGGAGAATAGAACAACATCTAGCACACAAAAACGAACGGAAGAGCAAAAAAGGTGCAAGAAAAACAGTGGAGGATGCAAGCAGCAGCTAATTATAGACAGCGTCATCATGGAACAAACCTGGAAAAATTATGGAAACCTTCATATTGGTTACATAGATTATAAAAGAGCCTTTCATTAGATATCCCACAGTTGGCTAACCTGAGTGCTAGAATTATACAAAGTCAATAAAAACATCAGGCAATTTCTTAAGCAAATCATGAGTACGTGGAAAACTAAGATCAACCTGAGAACACAAAAAGAACACATCGAAACAGAAGAGATCTACATCAGACGAAATATATTCCAGGGAGATTCTCTCAAACACACTGAATAACACAAACTTTGGATTCCAAATTAAACACCAAAAAATAACCTACACAAAATAAACCACCTCTTGTACATGGATGACATAAAATTTTACGCAAGCTCAAAAGGCACAGCTAAAGGAACTCCTTAAAATCACAGAAACATTTACCCTGGACATCAACATGGAATTTGGTATGAGTAAATGCAAGCTACTTCATATCAACAAGGGACAGTGGAAAGACCACCCTACGACGGAAACAATCAACAATGAAACCATAGATAACATGCTCAAAGAAGAAGCGTACAGATACCTAGGCTTTCATCAAAGCACCAAAATTAACCACACTCATATCAAATCATAGCTCAAGACGGAATTTAAAACCAGACTCACAAAACTACTAAAAACAAAAGTGAACTCCAAAAATCTAACGAAAGCTATTAACACATTCGCCATACCTATTCTTACGTAATCGTTTAGTATCATTAAATGGTCACACACAGACAGAGAAAACATTCACATTCTCATTCGCTCTGAATTCACTATACACAGGAAATTACATCCCAACGCATGCAAGGAAAGACTCACCATCGAGAGAAAAGAAGGAGGGAGGGGAATTATAGATACACAATCGCTAAATAAAAAACAAATTTACGAACTCAGAAAATTCTTCCACAACAAACCAACTAACCTCTACAAGGCAATAGTGAAGGCAGACAAGAATTATATGCCGCTCGACCTGTCTCGAAAGAGCCACGCAGCAGACGCACACAATCACATCCAATCACGACTAGAAAAGAGGAACACCTGGGGTGCAATTTTGCACTTATCATTTCGTTAGTTAACGAATCGCTAAATCACGTGATTTAGCGAAACAACTGACAAAGGTTGGAAGTAGCATCCGTTTCTTAAATGGAAAATTGCATGTATTTTTTGACTTCAAGTAGGCCAGTTTTTCAATACGATTTGACAATTACTGTTAACCTTAAAATTATTTTGTTGACGTTGAGCAAAACACGACACATTTGTTTGGCCCAATTAATTAAGTATACTTTATTATTTTGGAAATAATTAAAAGGTGATGAAGAGTTAAAAATCTGAAGCTACTAAGGTCTGCTTGGAGATCCTTAATACTTGTGTTTGTTATACTTCTAAAATGGAAGATATAGCAGCATTGTCGGCATCAATTGGTGATGGTGAATAATATTGTACCTAATACCTACTAATATTCTAATAAAACAGAAGTTAACAAATAAGTGGTGATTTCAAGAGACCTAAATTTGACTTTAATTAATCGCTACGTGTGAGTGCAGTAAAAAAAGTGAACATTTTAGTGGTTATTATATTGTGCTTTTCCAGAACAGATTGTAATGTTATTATACCTTATTATAAAGGCGTAATATAATATTTTTGCACTTGTAGGAGGTATTTCCAGATATTTTAGAGACATTAGAGAATATGATATTCTTAAAGACACTGTCAGGTATTTCGAGGTAGGAAATAACTATTTTAAGATACATAACACCTTTTTAATAAATAGGACACTAAGCAAACATTTGTTAAAGAATCAACATTAAACTAAAATCTAATAAGTTTTAACAGACAATTGTTGAATACTTTAGTAAGCCATATTTTGAGATAGAGCTTAAGTTTTTTTTCTTTATTGTCTACAAATTCAATGAACTGTAGTGATAAATGCATACATATCTTTATTACAGTGGACTAGTTTTAGACGTACTAGTCAAAATGTTATATTTATTCTGAATTAAATATTTTTTCAAAATGAAACTTTCAACTTTAATTTCTAATACATTTGTTTTCTATATTTATCTAATGAATTGGTAATAAAAATATGTTTTTTATTTTTCCAAATGTATTGTTTATTTTAAGAAGATTTTTAATAAAATGGTAATATGGTCTTAATAAAATAAGTTACACACTTATTCCGTGTTAAAATTATTAAAATACATAATAGGATTTATTAAATAATTAGAAAAATAAACAAATAGAAGTTAATACTTTTACCATTTAATTATAAAGTTTAAAATAAATAAAAGTCCTTATTGAAGAAGGGCAACCACCAGCATTTAGACCAGTTTAAAAGAGTAAAAAATGAAAAATTAACCCTTTAACATTTTTGCAGAACTTTGCATTTTAGGGTGCTTGGGCCCCATGTTTTCCCACTTCTGTCAGTCTGTCTGTACGCAGCATAGCTTAAAAACTACTTATCCAGTTGAATTTAAGTTTTCAACGGAATGGAAATATTTTGGTAAAAATCGAATATGGCGAAACAAAATGGCGGCCTAATGAAATAAAATTGCATAAAACTCAAGTGAGAAACACAGAGAGACTGGTAAAATTTTAGTCCGAATCTTGTATGATAAAAGTAAATGACGGCCTAATAAATTATTTGAATATGCAGCAAATTGTAGTGACAATCTGTATGAGGGAAATTGATTGCCATTTAAAGTGGTCCCTCTCTAATATTTTTATTATTTCTCGTACTAAAAAATATTACACACAGTGTAATTTTTTACATAGAATGCTCTGTATAAAGAAGCCCTTTTAAGAAATACTCTATTTGTAACTGTTACGAAATTTATATATTCAAAAATAATATGGCCATTTGCAGGAAGGTATTAATTTTAGTTTTTTAAATATCATAGGTGGGTATATCCTAAAATTTGGCATGAAGTTTTTTGGAAAGATATTTTTTAGCTTTTCATAGGTGTAAAAAATAGACAGGGTATTCATTTAATAAAAATAGATATTTTGTCACTCTCTATATATTTCAAAGATACTGATAATTACCATATGATTGGGAAGAAGAAAATTTACTTTGCATTTTTTTCATTTCATTAAAAATAATAAAATTACTGCACAGTTGAACCTCTACCTAATAGAGTAATTTTATCGTCTAAAAACTAAAAATTGACGTTTGGAGAGTTTACGTAACTACCAAAAGAAACAGTTGGAACTGAAAAATAAATATTTCTATGTTCATACCTTAACTTTTGGAAATTTGTTTAAAGATTCATATATAATACCACCCATAACTAATTTCGTAATGGTATCAATCTCTAACTTTCTATATCCCTGGAAATCTGTATCTATAAAACGCCTAAATATAATTATTTTTTTAGATTTAAGTATAGTCATAAATCTTTAAGATATAAATGAAATAATTTTCTATTTTGATTATTATGAAATTGACTGGAACTTCTTTAAATTTTTTTTAAAGTGTTGCAATATTTTATAGTGAAAATCAATTCTATATTTGTCACTAAATAAAAAAATATTACAATTGGACATGTTTTTATTGTTCAAGTTGTTACAAGCTGAAATTAGTTTCCATTGCTGCTGGTTTCTGGTGATATGTAAGTACACACCATTTTCTTTTACAAAGGGTCCAAAGGACTTACACTGTGACTTGAACTACCTAAAAAGAAGAAAAAATATTGTAAAAAAATTGCTTTTCGAAAAATCAGCTGTAAATATGCTATTAAAAAAACTTTGTTATTGATAAAATAGGTATATTTCCAATTTTCGTTAAAAATTAAAAGCAATACTTAAGAAGCATATTCCCCTTAAGAAAATATGAAGAATATCCATATAAATATATCTTTTTAAACTTGTGTTTGTACCAACAGCATGTATAGTACCTCCACCCAATTTTTTTTATTCAATATAACCATAACCCCTACATTAATTAATTAATTTTAGGTACTGATGTCCAAATTTGTAGACAAAATTCAAGTTTACTAATTTTCAACCAGAATTTATATATTGAGTTGTGGTTTTCGATAATGCCTAGCACTATATGTTGGATTTATCGCTTCGAAAATGCAAAAGGCCACAAGAAATCTGTTACACAGAGTATTATCTAAGCCCTTGTCATTTTCACAAAATGTTTATACACACACAATGACTATTACAAAACGAAATATTATATTGTTCTTTTCTACAGAGGATAATTCACACCCGAATACCAAAAAACTTTTTTTATATAAAGGGTGTTTTCACCGAAATGTAAATTTTTCTGGATGTGTTGTTTTTCTCAGCTCCTGTATGCATCAAACAATTGTTTCTTACCCCATTCTATTTTGAACTTTTTACTTTAAACTAACTTTCATGATCCATCAGATCAAAAGGTCATTTGAGAGTTTAAAAATTAATGAAACTTATTAAATAATGGTAAAAAGGTCTGGTATTATTTAAATTTACATAGATATTAATGAATTCTAATGATGAGTTTGAAGTTAGTTCAAAGTAAAAAATATGCAAAACAGTTTTTTATAAGTATAATGTTTTTATTTATATTTTGACATCTAGATGCAGCTTTAACTATAGAAAATAAAAACACAATAATTGTAGGATTTTTTCACTATTATCTTCTAAGAATACAAAATATTACTGAATAGAAGAAATTACATAACCTATATTTTTTTTAGCTGGCCCCATTTAATGCAACATTAAATGAATCTGAAGTTAGCAATTATATCAGGTTTGGTACCTTTATCTTTAAAGATTATCCAAAAAATTGATAAAAGCCATTTAATAAGAGGCAAAGATATTAGTCCTCTCTCTCTCTCTCTCTCTCTCTCTGAACTCATATATTTATAATCAGTATGAAAAGACTAATTTAATTAGATAATAATATTCAAGGTGTCACATTTAAAAAATCCATGTTGTGTAGTTTTTTTCTACTTTTTAATAATTTTTAGAAGTATTTGATATTCTTAGACTATAATACAGGAATAATCCTACAAATTACTCGTAACTGAGGTAATTTCGTTGAAAACACCCTGTACAAAAAAAACTAAAGAATTTAAAAAAACAAGGAAAACTTTTTTTTACAAGTGTTTTACAAAACACTCTGTAAAACAACTTATTGAAGACCTCTGCATTAACATCCTCTAGGCTATAGGCTTAGTTCTAGACCGTAGGGGCGTCCCTAGACTCCTAGACTCCTGTTACTGAATGGGGGGAAGGGGGGAGGGGGACGCTTGCCTCCCCTGGAAAATGTAAATATTGTATATTACATATATAAATTACATTTATATACCAAATGAACTATGCATGACCTTTTTTTGTTTTTTTTTTCATCAGTTATGGTTCTGTGGGCACCCATGCAATATCCCAAAAAAAAAGACATCGCCTCCCCTATGCCCCCCTTAGTTACGCGCCTGCTAGACAGTGTCGAAAACCGTAATGTTAATTTTGTTGAACAAAAATTGAGATCTGAATATTGTCCAAAAATTTCCATCTTTAAGTTCGTCATTTATACGTCACAATCTACAATGCCACTAGGTATTCTAAAAATTATACTGAACAAAGCCTATAAGAAAGGATGAATTGCTACTAGGACTATACATAAATCTTATAAAACTAGCTTGAGGGAAATTCCCTACATTTTATATATGTTGTAGTTCTTGACTTTCTGAACAATAGATACCATGATCACCTCCAAATCTTAAAAAATAGAGGCAGAATTGAATTTATAAAATAAAGTTATTCTGAAGAAAAAATCGAGAAAAAAATGTTTCTTGTTACAAAATACTGTTTTCACTGTGAGTAATCTTAATTTTCATAGACTTAAGTCAGTTATACTTTATTTGATATGATTTAAAAAGGCAACATACAGATGTTTCAAGTAAATTGAAGTTTAAAAAATAAAATTTTTAACAAAACGAATTACAAATTCATGTATAGTCTTTTTTAAGGTATTAAACCTCAGTTTACCAAATTGCATATAAACCAGACGTTTTGTTCTTTAATAAAACAAAATAGTCCATAATAAAAAAACAACAGCTGCACCTTATACAACATTCTTGGGACATCCTGTATAAATATTTAATATATCCTTACAAAATGTACTTTTAGCAACCTAGTTTCTTCCAGTACCTAACAAGGTATCCCAGAATTACATAATAATGGATTTGAAATAACCTCTTCTGGTCAAAAAAGATAAACACAGTTAACTTAACTTACAAAAAATAAGGTTTCTTCATGATATAGGTATAATGTATATGGTGTATAATTTTTTCTCTAAAATTAAGTTTGGTTCACTTTTGTTCCTTTATGTATATATATGTAGTTTTTTTTAATTTTTAACACATCTGATATTTTATACAGATTTTATGTACAGGATGTTTGGTTATATTTTAAACAGTACCCTAGAGACTTTATTATGAGTTATCAAAAAACTTTAAATATAAAAGTGTTTAGGTTTGATCAATTTACAAGAAAAACAAACAAAAGATAATCGGAAATTTAGCAAATGGGCATCGACTGCGTTATTTTAAAAGGCACACCCTGTATAATAGATACACCTCAAATGGTCTCTTCTAGCTGATTATTAATAATGGACTAGGTTTAAGACCTTTATCTCTAAAGATAATCAAGAAATTTAAGAAAAACCCTATCATAAGAAGCAATGTATTCCAACTGACTCCACTATATTGGGAGCTTTTTCCATCTCTCTCTTACACATTGCCTCTTATGGCAGGGTTTTCCTAAATTTTGTCTATTATCTTTAGAGATAAAGTTTAAACCTAGTATATTTATAATCGGCAAGAATGATTAATGAATGATGATTTTGTTCAAACCCAAAAACATTTGTATTTAAAGTTTTCTGATAACTCATAGGCCTCTAGGGTACGTACCAATACCAATATAATCAGGCAACCTGTACAATTTTACATAGGAATAAACAAATAAATTCCATTAAACATAATGAACTTATTAAGTCATATAATAGTTATATTTTAAATAGAATATTTTTATTGTGATGTGAAACTTCAAAAGCAATTCATAGATTTGAACAAAAGATTAATTTAAAAATACACATTAAAAGTTGCAATTAGCAAAACCCAAGGAAAAACAAACACTTCAAACATATTTGTATCACACTGTAAGAAATTAGACAAACATATAAAACATAATGAGGTTTCTAGCACAAAGTATAATGGATGACATAATAAAAAAATAAGTGCACCATTCATCAGTTGAGTTGCTATGCATTATCTTGCTACTGTTTTCCGACAGAATATCAGTGCAAAAACAATTAGTCAAATTAAACAAGGTTTCAAGTGTTAAATTCTGTTTGATACTGTAAACTGATAATTTGTCATAATAACGAACTCATAGGTATGTTTCGCAGTAGACTTTGCTAAACATAAGCTTATGAATTATACTAGCCTAATCTGTTTAAGTCCAATATTATAGTAAGTTTCTTTATAAAAAAAAAATAATCACAATTAATACTTACACAGGTATATATCTTCTACAATCAAAATGGTCGAGTTCAAATTTGAATCAACAAAATAGCTTATCGAGGAATTTGTAATTGTGCTTCGGTGATTGTTCTTCCTTATATTGACTAAGTATGTGAAAGGTAAATGAAAATACTGTATCAAATACTTGACATCATTTCTTGTATCATTCCCTTCTTTTTAGGGTCATATTCTGCAAAAAAGTAAAAATATTGCTATAATCAATAAATGTGCCATACACCACATACTGTGTAATATAATATAACTAATTATTTCCCTACTCTAATAATTATAACATATATAATTCCAACTATAGTTCTTTTAAAGAAAAACAAAGATTATTTCATTTCGCCCTCAACAGTGAAAATATATAATACCAAAGAAAATAATAGCTTACACTATAAATTTTCTTTGATAATACCTGTTAAGGAATACTTTTGTTTACAAGTTATACATAGACCTCGACATAGACAATAAAATATAATTTTAGCAAGTACATTCTATTTGCTTAAAAATATACAAATTCATGCCTACCTGTAACAGTATTATGATAATCTAGATTCAACTGCCCTTATTGCTTCTTTAGTCTTTCTATCAATAGAAAATATTCTATTTGCTTAAAAATATACAAATTCATGCCTACCTGTAACAGTATTGTGATAATCTAGATTCAACTGCCCTTATTGCTTCTTTAGTCTTTCTATCAATAGAAAATATTATTCTTAAATTGGTTCCTAGTTACTGGTATTTATGTTCAATTTTGCAACACTTAAATACACCATTATTAAACCACTGTTATGTTTCCGCAAGTGATCCATCAGCTGTTCGACTTGTTTACTGTGTTTCTGTCAACTAAAAAAGTTAGGTTAGGTTACGAGGGACCAAAATAAATAAAATACTGCCTATTCTTAAAATAGGGAGGGCCATTCCCCAGTAACAACGGGCAATTACAACCTAGAGTAAGATTTTTATTCTTACTCTAAGTTTAAAACGCTTTGTTCTCCCGAGGAACGCATTTCGCCTATATTATTATATTATTTTTCTGTGGAATGATGTGTATGATGTTTATGTGGTTGCATAACAGCCGCGGTGCTGGATTAGAATAAATGGAATACATATTAACATAGGTCCCTTTTCTTTTAAAAATAAAATACGTAATATAGAATTTTGCACCATATAGCAAATAATGTAGTTAATATTTAAACAGAATATTCACAACTTTGTTAAATATTTCTTCAAAAGAAGTACATTTTGAGGATAGCGTTTTATGTTTTCCCGTACTTCTAACAAAATGATCAAGAAGAATTCACTGAATTAAAAATAATGATTCATTAATAACTAAAATATACAGGTTTCGTAATAATATGACATAGATAATATTTTTTAAACAGATTAGCTTACCTTGTTTAATTTGAAGGATTTACGAGTTTCGTATCTTCGCTGCCTATTTGGAGGTTCCATGTTTCCTTGAATATTTTGGCATCTGTTGATTACTTACGGTATGATGCATATGCTAATATATCATGGCTTAGCTTTCAAGTAATCAAAACTACTTTTTATCTTACGAAATGAAACTCCAAGGCAGTAAATTTAGATATTACCAAAAACTCAAGAACTGACAGATTCGGAAAATGGCGGGTTTAGTAGTAGGTTGGTGTTTAATAAACCAGGATCGGAAAATCCGATTGTCATGCCGAACAGCTCTCCGAACGGAGAAAATTTTCGTTAACTAACGAAATGATAAGTGCAAAATCGCACCCCTGGTCTGAAAAAACAATTCACGGAAGACACAGATACCACATAAAGGAAGACAACATACATAAAAAGCTTTCATATACGTGGTTACAAGAAAGACAGCTGTTCTCCGAAACAGAAGGCTTCCTGTTTGCCATCCAGGACAAAGTCATAGCGAACCAGAAACTACCGAAAGCACATCATCGAGGACATAGCCATTGAAGACGACAGGTGCAGGAGATGTCACCAGCAGAGAGAAACGACCGATCACTTAACGAGTGGATGTAGAATAATGGCCGGAACTGAATACACCGCGAGACACAACTCAGTAGCGAAGCTCGTTCATCAAGCATTAGCCATAACATCCAAACTAACGGAGAACGCAGACTCTTACTACCATTATTCACCAACATCCATACTTGAAAACGAAGACTACAAGCTCTACTGGGACATTGACATCCACACAGATAAAACAATCCCTGCAAACAGACCCGACATCGCCTTTCAATCCAAAAAAGAGAAGACCACCTATTTAATTGACATGGCTGTCCCCAACGACGAGAACATTTCTTAATACACTATAGTTGTTTTATTTCCTTTTCCTTTTTTTTTTGTTTTTTTTTTATTTTTTTTTTTTGTACTGACTTGGTATAATCCCGTCAGTATAAAATACAATCACAGGAATAAGGTGAGACAACAGGTCGAGATAATAATAATAATGTCTCCAACGACGAGAACATCCAAGCGAAATACAGTGAGATCGCCAAATACATCGACTTGGCAATGGAAATAAAAAGCTGTGGAAACAGGAAAGAGTCATCATTGTTTCTCTTATCATATCAGCAACAGGTCTCACCTAAGCAACGTTTGCACTGCATTTGGCTCAATTAGGACTTAATACAGACATTCACAGGATCATCCAGAAATCGGTCGTTTTGAAAACATGTAGCATCGTTAGATCATTTCCTAACACACAATAGTTGTTTTTTTTTTCTTTTCCTTTTTTTTGTTTTTTTTTGCACTGACTTGGTATAATCCCGTCAGTATAAAATACAACCACAGGAATACTGTCAGACAACAATAAAAACAGTAATAATATGTAACAGACAGGCCAGTTGTAAGCAATCGCCCTGACATCACACTTTTAGATAAGAAGGAGAAACAAACCTTCTTCAGATATTTCCCATCTATCTGACCACAACCTAGAACAAAAAGAAAAATTAAAAAATATCATGACCCATCTCAAGAATACAAGAATATACTTATCCTAAATACCGTGTACGAAATCCCCCTAGTGATCTCTGCAACTGGGTTGGTCACAAAGAAGTTAGTCAGCTACCTAGAAAAAATAAACATATGTGAGAAGGTAGTATTAACAACTATGTAAAAGTCAGTAATATTTGAGACTTGTAGGATTGTCAGAAAAAATGTAAATATTCCGGAAACCTAAAATTAAAATTACCTACCGCAGTGACTGGGGTAAAGTCCCACTGACGGGTAGTACCCTGAAATAGGAGAAAATAAAATAATATAAACATATCCTCAAAGAACAACTATCCCCAGATCAGTTTTGGATATGTAATAACCAACAAGAGACCATCAAGCATATATTATCTGGATGCCACAGCCTAGCTGCAACTAAATATTTAGGAAGAAAATAAAGTAGCCTAAATAATATATCTTGAAATCCTGAAGTTACGTGAGATTAATCCTGGAGACCAGGAGCCATACTACAGGTTTGAACCACCACCGGTTGTAGAAAATAACGACATTAAAATCTACTGGGATCAAGGGCTTATAACAGATCGAACAATAGAAAGCAATAGACCTGATATCTGTAAAAAAGAAGACGAAGGCGTTCTATCTGATGTTGCAATATCCATCAATAACAACACTGATCTAAAACATAATAAAAAACTAACAAAATATACTAACCTGAGACGTGCGGATTATTTGCCTGAGTATAAGAAATGCCTATAATAAAACCTATTTTATTGAAGAACTTTTTACTTTACTTATATAAGTGTCTATATAATGTCTTATTGTAAATAATGTATGATGTTATCGACACT
The DNA here is from genome assembly GCA_030620095.1 of Kuschelorhynchus macadamiae. Lineage (NCBI taxonomy): Eukaryota > Metazoa > Arthropoda > Insecta > Coleoptera > Curculionidae > Kuschelorhynchus > Kuschelorhynchus macadamiae. The sequence goes on along the minus strand of JAUTXW010000468.1, from coordinate 174,561 downwards.
ATCAGAAGTTATTACAAAATCCCATGATTCCTCAATCAGGAGATTTCTAAGTTTTTATAATTTCTAACTTTTTATAAACTGGTATTTATATGTCTTGTATTTATTGGTACTTGTTTTTTAACCTGAGATCAACTGGATTATGATCACTGTAGTCACACCTTACAACAAATGACTCCATATTATTATTATATTTTTGTTTAACAAAAAACAATCTAAGCATATCCCAAACGCTCTTCGAGTTATCTGATTTATATATGATACAAAGTCAATTGAATTTAAATCGTTTATAATCTTCAATCTCCTCATCCGCTAACAAATTAACATACATATATCTCCAGTAAATATGTGATTTTCTTTTTTTACAATTTAAGATCAACGTTACATAGCTTGAGGCAGAAACTTGGTGACTTATGCAGAGCAATTATTGTAACATTACTTTTCCCATCCAAAATATCTAAAAACAATTGCTTTGGAATACTTTAGATGCGCCTATATTAACTAAATTATAACTTCATTTTTATTTACTTATATAATTACGCCATAACAGGTATTCAAATTTTCGTTATTATAAGTAGTATCATATTCGTCAATACAAAAACAATCCAATACACCTATCTGTTGAGTTTCAGTAAGAAACAAAACTTCGAAGGTAAACTTAATTTGATTCAAAAGAATTATTAGACGATCAAAATATGTTTTAATGTCTCTTATATTTGTGTAGTATTTTTAATTTTTTTCTATATTAATAATTGCACTATTAATGTAAGACGAATTTTCTACAGTGGTTACCTTAATACCTTGTACATGAAAGTATTTAATTTTAATAAAACGATTCATTCTTATATAAAGAAATTATACAAAAAAAATTAAACAAAAGCAATTTTGCGCACCGATACATGTTCAAAAAGAAAGAATCTCGTACTTGCCTTCGCTTTTCAACACCACAGGGAGAGGAGTACAAGGATAACGTTGGTACAGCACGTGGATCCGCCCTGATTTATCGATCAGTCTATTTATGGGCGCTGATTGGCTCAGCGAGGTAGGTTACTCTAAGTTTCTCATTTCATTTAATTTAGTTTTATAATTTGCGACGGGGGCATTGTATGATTTTGTATTTTGTATATCTATGTTATATGTTTAAGTGTAATGGGTCCCAAAAAAACGTTGGAAATAAAGGAATAGTCTTGCGCGACCAAACAAAACAAATAATTGATCGGGTCGCTGCCTTTGTATAAAAAAAGGTACTTGCAATTTTTTTTCAAAACATGTAGTGTAACATTCTATTACAGGGAAAGAATATTGGCGGCAAAAGGAATCTGTAAAACTACTTTTAGGCTATTAGAAAAGAAGACGGAAACGTTTATGCAAATTTGGCCACTACATCTTTTTCCAGCCCCAGGAAGATATGACAAAGAGTGAATAAGTTTCCGCATAGCCCTAACCCCAACTATGAGATAAAGAATATAAATTATACATTTTTCATTGCCGAGAAAAGATCGCCCACGGTTAAAGGCAAGTATTTTTACGAAGAGGCAAATATATAATGACTAAATCAACCAAGATTTATAATTTTTTCCAGAATATATATTTTTTTATTATCAAATATTTTTATTTTGTATGGCTTTACTGAGGAAAATGCAGGACAACAACTTGACTTTACAGGTTCAAGAGAGAAGTTAAAGAAGTTCCTAATATCTTTAGGATTTAGGTATTTGAATTTTGATATTTTCTAAATACCTAAATGTTAATTCAAGAAAAAAAAATAATAATATTTTTTAGTCAACATTTTTTATACTACAATTATTAAAGGGGAAATATTATAGTAGAAATAAATTATCAGTTTTTCAGGTGGAAAAAATAAAAGACAACAAATCTGCTTTAATAGAAAAACACGACATTCGATTAAAACGAATTCAGTATCTCAAAAAAATTATGCAGTACAGGGAAGAAGGAAGAAATATTATTTATACAGATGAAACCTACATCAATAGTAGCCACACACAATGCTATTATTTTTAGTTAATGGTTTTATACTACAATTACTAAAGGGGAAATACTCTAGTAGAAATAAGTTATCAATTTTTTAGGCGAAAAAAGATAAACAGAGGCCAACAGATTTGTTCTAATATAAAAACACGATATTCGATTAAAACGAATTCAGTTTCTCAAAAACATTATCCAGTACAGGGAAGAAGGCAGAAATATTATCTATACAGATGAAACCTACATCCACATACACAATCTCATCGCTGGTTGTATCGGAGAAAACCATCTCTATGGGCAGAAGACTTATAATCCTTCACATATCAGGGGAGAAATTGGTTTTGTACCAAACAGTAGCGTGTTTACCATGGGAGCTAGTGAAGCACAGCTGCTTCTCTTACGGAAAATGGCTACAAACAATCAACCAACTACTAATGTTTAATTGTGTAATGAATATAATATTTATAATATATTTTTAATTATCACATATACCGAGTTTTTAATTTATTGCAGATCCGAGCGATCAGATTAAATTTTTATTTGGCTTCCGGCAATGATTCATGATTGGATCCGAACGCGAGATTGGAAGCGGTCAAACAGGTGCGTACTCATATAATAGGGATATCTAGTGTGGAATCTCTGAACAGGAGTGTGTTGTTTTTGTCAGTCTTCAGAAATAATTAAATAACGCTTGTCTTTTACGTTTTCTAAATATAAGTTAGTGGTGTAAATATAAAAGTAAACAAGACATTATTGTAAATTATTTTTACAAAACGAGAACAAATAAACTTTTTTGGCTGAATACAAATGTATTCAGTTGCGAAAAAGCTGAAAAAGTTTTTTTTGTCAATTTAGATGCAAAAAATAATTTGAACACCTTTAAAAAAAAGAGAACTATTGCACGGTTTAGTTGGTTTAAAATCGCGTCGAAAAAAATCAGGTTATAAGCTGTTTGCAGAAAGCTAAGGAGATAAACTCGGTTAAAGTAATGGACTCGGCAGAAGTTGTTGTGAAGCAGGCATAAAATTTGCAATCACGGAGCTTTTCGATTTTTAATTTCGAAGAAAAGAACCATGTCATTTCGAGAGGTAGACCAACTCCTAAAATAAGTCAATTAACTAAACATATATTAGACATTTTAAAATGGAGAATTACAAAAAGTATGGATGGCTGACTGGTTGTGACACAAAGTGTCTTTTGTGTTGCTGGCCACGCCTTCTTGTTTCTAGCGAAAAAATGTGTGGAATAAGAATGGATTTGCAGATTTAAATAATTTACACAAATTAATAGAATTTATCGGTAATAAAAAAATCACAAAAGAAGCTTTTGATTCTTTAAAAAATATATTTAAGTTGCTTTGATTTTCCTGCATTGCGATCTGAAATGTCAATGATTTACAACACATCAGAAGGCTTGGATAAAGTTGTGCAAGTGTGCTTATGAGAATCTCTTAAAAAAAGTGGATTAGACCAGGCTTTTCCTGAAATTCTGAAATTATGTGAATTAACATTTACTATTCCCGTTACAAGTGCATCAACACAACGTAGTTTTTCCTCTCTTAAAAAAATTAAAAACTTTGTTAGAAACTCTACCGGGCAAGAAAGGCTTTCTGCCTTAGCCTTAATATCAATTGAGAAAGAACTAGTTCAATAATTTTTTTGAGACCACCATTCTTATGGGGAATCTTCATCGATGAGTTTGTAGAAAGTAACAGACGGATGGAACATAATTTTAAATAAGAAAGGTTTTTTCTTTTAGTTTATAGAAATAAGTTTTTTATATGTCTATTGGATGTATGTAAACTGTTTTTTTTTTGTTTTTTATGACATGAATATTATTATTATTATTTCAATTTTTTTTTCTCACACGGTTTTGCTTTATTTTGGGCTGACAAGCTATTATTATTATTATTATTATTATTTTCATGGTGATATTTTCACTTAAATCAACTGATATTGGAATATTACACATTTATTACACATTTCGCGGATATAAACAATAAAAAGAAGAGGTGTGTCAAAATCAAGGGTGTACGAAGACTCGTAAAACCACTTCAGACTCTATCTAAATATTATAATAATAATAATTATTATTAAAATTATTATTATTGTTATTGATTTTTATTATTATATGTACATATTTATACTATTTATATAGTTGATTTTCCTCCGTAAGTACTCCCCAACCACAATTAAAAAATTCTTAGCCCACATTTTAACAACTTTCCTTCTTGAAAAGGTCTAGACACACCACTGGTATCAAATGCCTTACTCGACCTTAAATCGGGTAAAGTAAAACTCAAAGTTTTTTGTTTGTGTGAAAATTGTCCCAAATTTTGCTTACCCACTTTTAATAAACCTGTCTGCGTCTGCCATACATTCATTATTGGATTTAACCCTTGTAGTGGAATTCAAGAATTTCCATCAATATGACTAGCATGGATAACAATGGGTCAGGTCAGGTATCATAAATTCAGGTACCATAATATTCTGAAGCAATAATCTAACAAAGTACAAGGCAATAAGATTGGTTACTATCTTTTTATTTTACTTCAATAATTTACAACAAAAAAATAATTAACTTAATATATCTCTATTTTAGGCTCAAAGAGTACTGACTCTCCTGATAATATGAACCACTCTAATTTTATGAAATGGGTTGAAACTTAGCTGCTATCATATACGCTGGAGAGTTCTGTTTTAGTACTCGACAATGTATCCTGCCTCAATGTAGCGCTAGAGAAAAATGTTACTTATTCAAGTCTTAAACAAGTAATGACTAAGTGGGTACAGGATAAAAATATTGTTTTCGAAGAAAAATTGACCAAGACGAAACTTATAATAATTCAAAACAAACCGATTTCCGCCCACTTATGTATTAAATCAGTTATAAGAAATAATGATAACAAAGTTCTAAGACTGCTGCGGTATCATCCGGAACTGAACCCTATAGAGAAAATACGGGCAACCCTAAAAAACTGGGTGGCAGCCCATGTCATACTTGTGTTAGTCGATGTTGAAGCCCTAACTCGTCAAAGATTTAACGAATTGCCACTCATCGAATGGACGAACAAATAGAATGGGAACATATCATTGACACCTCACTAGATCATCTATGTTTTTACCGTTAACATCGGATCATCAGATCTATACAGCAACAGAGGCTTAGATGTACAACCCTTGGAATCATCTTGGTCAGATTAATTTTCTGGTACCTTAAAATATATTTTTTAATTAGTTTAGGTAGTAATAGGTAAGGTATTTTTTAGGTCTAAATTATTTAATGTTTACGTTTTGTGGGATACATCTCTAGCTTACTTCTATCAATTTTTTATTATTACTGTTGGAACTGTCACCGATTTATGGAAACTGTCGTGGGTAGTTTATTGCCGTCGAAATCGATGTACTTTAAGATGTAGTATACAAAATCTTGTAAATAAATATTTAATAAAACATTTATTTACATTTATTGCATTTTTATTTTATTTAATTTAGCAGTCGCTACGCCACTGACAGGTACGGCACACACGCTAATATACGCGAGCTCGTGGCTGTAGCATCCAGTGTTGTTAATCGGTGTACATTTCGGACATTTTTTCGGATCCTGACTTATTTCGGATTTTATGCTTTTTGATCAATTGAAGTCTAATAAATCTAATAGGTTAATAAATATTCAATTTTCTATTACAATAGGATTGAGTGTTTTGAACGCAGTAAAAAATAATTATACAAAACCCAAAAACTGAACACACTATTTCGCTTTATGATCCGAGATTAGCCAGTATCGATTTTCGAGTATATTCGACGTCAAATGACATTTGAACGGTTGGTGACAATGGTGGATAATAGCGGATAAAATCGGATACTTTATAGATAATACGTGGACATTTCGAACAGACACGGCCAACAACACTTGTAGCATCCTTAAGTTTGTATTACTGTAGATTGTCGTGTTTTCTCTAACTTATAAATTGGCAAAGTATGCGTGCTCCTGATTTCTGAAGATGTATTAGATTTTGTTTGTTATGTATAACATAATACAATAACTAACTAAAAATGGATGATGCGAATGACACAAAAGGCAATACCTGTGTGCCAGCACCATAAAAAATGTGATTCATGTTACACACAAAAAAACATTTTTGAGCCCTGATAAAATAAATTTAAACTGAATGCCTATTAGCCCTAACCGATAAGAGAAACGGAGTGTATGTATGCATTCGGTACCCTTAAAATATTGTATAAATAATAATATATCTGTATAATTAAATTATGACATAAACATTTTATAGATGCTACAACATTTGTGCAGTAAATGACATATGTTAATTATATTTCTTAGATACTTTTGATTTATGTTAATCTTCATTAACTCTCCTAAAAATCAACATTTGGAGTTTGAGTGAAACACCCTCTTTAATTCAGTAAGCACTAGACGTAGTCTTGGAATCTAAGATCTTTAAAATTATTGCAATTGCTTCGTTTCTTCATGGCGTGCATCGCCTATACTAGGCTTTTTACTATGTTGTGCGTTGATTATATTATATCTAAATTTCAGAAGATATATCAAAATTGGTTTAGCAAAAATATTTTTTAGCTTTTTTTTGTCGTAGTAAAAATTGTTCTGCCATTGCATTAAAACATTTTTTGAATAATATTTTTTTATATCTTATGGAAAAAAGTTTTCTTTAAGGTCTTTACGGCCAAATATTATATGATTTATAATATCGTATTTTATTTTATCAAAAGAAAGCTGGTAAAAACACTGGCACTAGTGTTTCAATAACCAATACATTCCAGTCTATAATACCTTATATCTCAAAGAATACTCGTAAATCGTAGAAACTCATAAATATAGATGTTCTCCTGTCAGATAATTTGAAGGATTTGAGGAAAAATGCAACGCCAAGATTCATTGAGGAGTTAAAGCTGCTTTGGGAAGTGCAAAGACCGAAGAGTTGCAATGGAGGGTCGATATGACCTACTCACTTTTTTTAACCTAAAATAACCCATAAACAAATGTAAAAATATAAATTTATTTTTAGGGATGGATCCAGCATTTTTAGTATGGATTCCTCCTTTGGACGAAACAGGTGAAATACTTCCTTCAGATGATTCACAGTATAATGAAATTATAGATATTCGACCAAAAATATATATAGACCCGGGTAGTAATAAGGAGTCTCCAGAAGACGAGGTCCTGTTCATCAAACAACGACCCCGCTCAGTTAGTGAGAGTATTACAACTTGTTCTTTTATTTCAAAAAAGGAGAAGAAGAGATTCCATCCATTAGTGCATGGTACGTTCCTTTAATTAATCAAAACATGAAGAAACGATTTCCTATTCCTATTTTTGATCCGTGAGCCGATTGTGCTGTGACCCTATCTAAAGCGACGAGATTCGTTTGAGACAGCTTTGAGGTCGTGCCTAAGCGTGGCAGAAAAATAAAGAGGACAGTACCCATTGGTTTTTGAGGCTTAAATAAAAAATCGACTGTCAAGTCTGCTTTTGGCAGAAGGCTAGACTGCCTTATTTAAAGTTTAATAATTTTTTGGTACTACCGGAGAGGCAAATTATTTTTTGTATTTTTCATTGAGACTTTACATTCGAGCCCTGTCAGACCATTATCATAGTTTTTAGCCTCAAAATAAGTAATATTTTTTAGAGACAGACTTTTTCGTTGGCATAGCGATCTAATTTAATTAATTTATATGTTTTATGTAATCTTCCAACTTTTTAATTACATGAAAAAACATTTTTTTTTGCCGCATTCAAAGATATCTTGTAGTGCCAGTACGCCGGAGAAGTTCTAATATTTGTTAAGATTTAGGTCAAATTCGGTATCTAGGGCTAGTCTAGACTAAACTAAAGTAGCTATTGTGAAAATTAAAAGAGTTATCGGCATGCGCATATAGCAATTAGTAGAAAAATTATTTGTGAATAAACTAGTGTCATTAATTTTTTCAAATTGATGGGTGCATTATTTATACAGAGTGTATGAGAAAAACATGATTTTTATCGAATGTTAATGGTTTCTAGGTTTCTACAAAAAGGTTTGAAATTTTTCCTATAATATATTTTTCGAGAGAGTGAAAGAAAAACGAGTTTTGGTTATATTTTCTCGAAAACTGTGCAATGTTTTCATAAATCCGTCTTAGACAATTATATCATTGCGTGAAGCAATAATTTTTACTAATGCATATATTCTATGAAATATTTTTTCAAAATTATTTAGTGTTTCTTCAACCCAATTCCTCGTTCTTTACAGTGGCGTGCGTAAAGTCGTATACGCTCCATCGCAATATCTATGCTTTGTATAGATTAGAGCTGTTTTTTGGTCCGTCGAAGTGAATATATGCTAGTTCCCTTTTATAAAGAGAATAAGTAGTGTATTGTTTATTTAATTGATAATCTGCGTGTTGGTTTGTTCATTACGTAGAGTTACCTTATTTCAACTTATTTTTTGTATATTTCATCCAAACTTCACATTATTTCAGAATTTGTCCATAATGTTTTTAGTTGGATGTTTACTTTTATAATATGATTTTATATAAATAGTGTGAGCTTAAAAATAGAACCCTTTAAGTCTGTTCTAAAATAGGATGTAAATTAATTTATTTTCATATTTCTGGAAGATTATTTTTCTCATGAATATAATAACAGACAGGGTGATACAGGGTGTTAAAATGTTAGTTTATACTTTTTTGATATACCTCGTATATTTTTAGAGAATTCTAAATCTAACTTGGTGTGCGTTAAACTATTACCAATAAGGTAACGAGATAACTTTTTAATAAATCCACAGAGATTTGCAGATTGCGACCGTTTTAACCCTCCCGAACACTTTACCTCGATGTCACTGGTAATTTTTACAATAAAGTTAAATTTGTTATTCTTTTTTGTAACTTTTTGGTCTTCTAGATTTGTTTGATATTTTGCACGGTTTAAAAATTATTTAACAAAATGTGCATTTTTTTCATTTACCGCATGAATTATGACAATCAAATTAGCTATGTATGTACGGATCTTTTTCTTAATAACTTTCGAATGGTGCACAATATCACTTGACTTTGCTATAAAAATGACCAGTGCCGTCGCAATATAATGTTCGGGAGGGGTAAAAAGATCGTAATCCGGAAAAAGATAACACCCTGTATTTTTAAACTTTATTAAAATCATTCACAATATAACGTGTACCAAATTTTATTTAAAAATAGATTGTAAAATACGAGGTATATCAAAAAGAAACTAGAGAAAATAACAATTTAACACCCTGTTTCTCAAAAACAACACGTTGCGGACCTCTGTTTATATGAACTGTTTTCTTATTCTTATGAGTAACATTATCTGCCAGAGTGTTAGACATAAATTAAATTTCGCCCTAATTTGTTACAGACTTGAAGTGTTTCTCTTAAACCGAAGAGTCCGTATATAAAAAAATGCCCTCTGTATTTACATTCTTTAATAATTGTTACAAATTCCGAAATAAAGTAACTTCACGTAATGAACGAGCTATCATGCTTTAAATTAAATAAAGATATCTACGTCGATGATATACTTTTGAACATTTTCGAGAGCATAGTTTACTTATTCTATATGTAAAGGAGAACTAGCATTTATCCATTTCGTTGTATTAAAAAACCGCTCTAATCTTTACAGAACACAAATATTAATTTTAATTAATTATCAGTTATTAATTTTGTATATCTCTTGGTTTTGCACACTTTTTACTTATAGTTGTTAGATCTTCGTCCTTTACATTCTCTCACATCATTACTGAAATCAGAGTTTTTGTCATCGTGTACTGAAATGGGGACTTTTTCCAGGCATCACTATCCATTAAGGTAAATTGTTTTAAACTTATACTTCTATCGTAAAATGTACGAAAGAGTTTGGCAAATGGTATCTCTTCATTTTGAAAGAAACTTGAATCCTCTGCATAGTCTTAGAAAATCGGATTTTGGAATAACAATATTTTGTAGGAACTTTTTGTTCCTGCTCCATATTAACATTTCTTTCAGACAACTTTTTTAACTTATTTTTATTTTTATGGCATGGTTTATTTAGATTATTGTTTAGCGGCAAACGTTTCCTTTTTAGTTATATATATAGGTAGTAATTCGAATTTGATACGGTCTAAACTCATGAATTATGATTTTTTAATTAACCAAAGCCGCGAAAGTTCCGTTCTATATAAGTACGCTGTTTTCAAACAGGATGATAACTTTCCACAAACCAAGGAATGACGATACTTAACATATTGCCAATGTAAATATCCTACCAAATAATAAAGCCATTTGATTTAGATAGCTAAAATTATATTGGAGATTTTCATCCTTAACATAAAATATCTACAACAAATAAATGCAATATTAATCCAAAATATTTAGTCATTGTTAACAGGTAAATTTACTTAAAAGCAGAACATCAAAATATAGCCCTATGTGGCCGTTTCATAAGGGTGTCTGATTTTAAAAGGTTTTTGAATATGCGGGAATTCCCATATTCAAAAACCATACAGTACGTTTTGAGAAATTTAAAAGTGACTGTCATCTATGATAGGTGACCTATGCGGTTGGTCGGTTTAACTGTATTTGAATAAAACAAAAAGCACTATATTTTCATCTTTATTGATAAGTTTATAGTAAATTGACTATGTTTAAGGTTTCTGCTAATCTTTTGTAGGTATAAGTAGTACTCCAGCTACTGCACTTGACAACAAATATCTGAGCGAGTCGGACCAACTGCTAGACAATAAGCAAGTTAACATCCAATTGTGTGACTTTTCCAAGAAACTTAGATTACTTTCTCCTCAGTTTATGGAGAAAGAAACAGAAGTAGTAAAATTGCCTCCTTCCACCGATAGTAATCTGGATGAGATCCGTTTTGCTGATGATGATGTAGAAGAATATGACTTTAACGAGATACAAACGCCAATTAATAGCAAAACATAAAAGTTTTATTTACAAAACTAATATGAGTATAATATTGTTATAAATATTAATTAAAGAATCACAGATTCTGGGATTAGTCAATGTCATTTTGAAAATACTTTTCGACGTTTTTTCTTTGATTGCATGAAATATTTTAAAAATATCCTAATTGCACTATGTTAAAATAACGAATGTGCTTTGATCTACAGAGCTTAAGTAATTAGACTTTAAGTTTTCTGCTTTTTGACGTCACATATTTTAGACCTCACTAAAATTTTTGAAATTTTATCTCTGAGGTCGTGTATAAAGAGTAAAACTGCACTATCATATATTAATACTTAGTTTTTATATTTCAAGCAACATTGAATGTTTATCACGGATTAAGAACTGATGTATTAAAAACCACATATATTACTGGTATTGAGAATCAATATTATGTGCAGGGAAGATTAGGTAAAAAAGGCGATAGCTAACGTTTCTCTTCAAGCGTCAACAGTTTACACTTGAAGTTGGTCGGAAATAATAAACAATTGAAACTTCTTGTACTTTGGTATAGTCTAAGAAAGAGTCTAAAGTGACGGGTTTAATTATACATGTTGCAGTAATTTTCACACATTTAAACTGCACAAGAGCTTTTATTATTGGATACATTTTTAATTTTTACGGAAACCAGAAATTTAACGAGGACAAACGAACTGATAAAAGCTGAGCCGTTTGTACCTAGTGTCGTTTGTTTGAGTTTAAATTGCTAAAAAACAACCTACTTTGCGTTTATAAAAATTTAGCCGATCTGAAAAAAAAGATCGAGTGATTTTTAGCTAGATAAACTCAAGAATCCATGCATGAATAGATACTAAGAAATAGTAATAAATCAATGACAAAAAGCCTTTGACAGCATTTAAATCGATTGTAACAGTATATTAAGTTGGTCGGCAATCAAACAGCTGGAGAGGTTTTTATCACTTAACTTTTAGTTCTAGAGAATTTTCTGAAAAACGAGTTTCTAAGTAATTTATTTAATAAATAATATAAGCGTTAGTGGTTTTAAAAACCGAGTCGAAGACGAGAATTTTTCTACTTGCGTGAATGCTATTTGTTAAGCAAATTTCATAGAATCGAGTATTTCAATTTTTCTGTAGGAAAAATTAGATGCACGAGAGATATTTGGCAAGATTATTTCCTGAGTTCAATAAATAGTATTTATAATAACAATATTTTTATTTAAAAGAACAGTAAGAACAACATCTATTAAACTAAAAAATAATATAGTTATTTTATTTTTATTTTAACTTACCTTGTTACACTTGAATGATATTTTTCGATTTTTTTTCCGCAAAAACTACTGACAGTTATGTCAGGCAAAGTTTTCACTCGAAAATTAAATAGGTCATACGAATTCTTACCAGGTCAAAATTGATAGGAAGTAAAAAACGATGCATCTTTTTCATCCATGTTGAAGTGACAAAAGCGCAATATTCAAATAGCCATTTTACTATAGGAGTAGATTTATCTGGATTAATATCCCTAGTACAGTTAATTTCTACTGAAAAATTTGGAAGAACGTAGTCAAAAATGAGATTTTTTTACTTGCGCGAATGCTGTTAAACAAATTTTTTAGAAATGAGTATTCCAATTTTTCATACGAAAAATTAAATGCAAGGGATTTTTGAAGTTATTCCAAATAAATAATATTTAGTATAATAATATTTTTATTTAAAAAAACAGTAAGAACAATAAATATTGAACTTTTTTAACTTACCTTGTGAAACTTGAATGATATTTTTGCGACTTTTTATTCCAGAAAAACTGCTGACAGTTATGTCAGGTAATTTTTTCACCTGAAAATTAAGTCTGCGATGAATGCTGTTCAAACAAATTTTTAAAAATAGATCTCTAATGATTTTTAATTCTGTTCACTTCTTCAATTTCTGTTCATCTACTATTATAACCTAAATGAAAAACTTTTGTTTGGCACTCTACCTTTTAAAAATAATACAAAACCATTGCAAAAATTCGTATTTTATCAGTATCTGCCAAAATATTGTATATAGAGTAATTACGTAAAGGTCAAACATGGATATACCATTCACTATTCAAATCCATCTTGCCAAGTGGCAAGTAAAGATAGTTTTTGTCACATTGGTAAAACTTAAAGAGCGATTTAGAGACTACTTTATACCATTGATACAATAGGTTACATGGACTGACCACGTCACATAGATGCAATTTTTTACTTTGAATCCAAAGCGAGAGAGAGATGGAGCTAATAAAGGCGGCAATCCCCCTAGAGATACATTTTCGCTTTTATTAGCATCTCTCTCGCACTTCGTTGGAGTGAATGAAGCATCGCAAAGCTCAGTCTATTATCTTATTATGTCTATGCTCTTACAAAAAATGTAGATGCCTAAAATCTGTTTATACTTAAGAAAAGAAAACATTATAAATGCTATCAGCATCTTCAAAAATCCAGAGCAGACATTTTCCGAGACATAACTGTAAATATCTGATTTATCAGATGTATTTTAGGGCATATCACACAATACTTTTAAAATAAAGATACTGGAGATGAATGATATTTCGTTTCAGTAAAAATATATTACTTTAAGACCTAACTATGATATTTTTCTATTATCATTTTTAGTTCCGTCGTTTAATTAGATTAGCTAGAATACGAATTTTCAATGTGGTAGCTGCATATTTATGCTAATTGCTATCAAATATTTTTTAAAAATCGCATTTATAAAATGGCGGTAGTTTTTGCAACAAGGTTTCCCCGGGTATGAGTAATCTTAAGCAAAACAGACTGATAATTCAAAAATATTATTTTTCTCCGATAAGGCTATATTTTATTTAAATGGAGTGATCAATAGACATAATTAACTTAAAGGCGTTCCAACAAAAAACACAAATATTAATCTGCAAAATAATATCCATCCAAATGTATTTAATGAGTATTACTGCTCTGTTGCAGCAAAATTAATTAAAATTAAAAAAAAATATATAACAAAAGCTGAAAATCCAATGTCTTTTTTAGATTTAAACATCACAGAGAATTTGATGCTTTTGGATACTGACCAACTAGAAATTTTGGAAACTATAAGAGAAATAAAATCTAGAAACAAGAATACAGCCGGTCTTGATTGTATGTCAATAAAAATATTTGAAGACGTATCCACTACTACTTTAAACTGTTTGATTAAATGTATAAATAATCCATTCGTCGATCCAAATTACACAAGATTATCTGACCGATCTGATGCTTCTACCTCCAAGTAACTGGACAACCATATGCTCCATGTTTAAGAACATCCTTGAATCCAAACGGCAGGAGGCCAACAACCTACCTTAAACCGACAACAGTTTACCACGAACTTACATTTTAAGGGAACGACAATACAGTCAATAATAACTCAAGATGATATTAAAAATTTGCTATTTATTGGAAGAATAAAAAAATGTTGCCCTATAATTTAAAAAACGAATAATTTACGTTAGACAGATTACTAATGAACGCAAGACAAAATTTAATTTATGAGGGAGGAAGGGAGGGTAAATTTAAACCAAATTTTGAAATATATGGGGTATAAACATGTATGTTAGCAGAAATACGTGGTTGCTATAATAATATTTTTTAAAGAATAAAAGTATAAAAATTCAAAAGAAAATAGGTTCGGGTACCTCAATAAGACTTGGATCTGTCAAAATAAGTTCCAGTTTTGATATAAAAAGTAGTCGACCCAAAATAAAATCAGAGGGGAGGCTATTTTAAATTTGTCAAACAGCTTATTCCTGCATTGATTCATTTTCATGAAAAATGTGAATTTAAATGTTTATACAATCTCACTAACAACAAAATTGTTTCTATTATCTTGGAAAATAAATTGTTTCGTTTGGTATGTCTATAGTTTAATTAATCATGATAGAAAATATGTTCAAGACACAACTTTTTGGTCACAACCATCCAAATATTGCTAAATTAGCTGAACTATTTTCTACAATATTTGTATAATCAGACTTAAGAGGACACAGAAAACAACGCCTCTATATACAAACATCACTCTCCATATGAGACGAGACGTTACTTTTGGGATGCAGAAATATGAGTTGAGTGAAAACGATGCAATCTGCATAAATCATTAACTAATCTTATTAACTACACCAAGGTCATGCCATTTGTTTTGGTACATATTCTAGTGAGACACACGCACACCACAACTTTTCCATACCTCTCCTCGCAGGATGAAGTAGGGTATCACAATAATCATTATTTTAGTCTCATATCACTATAACTTGCAGTATATACTCCAGCTATGACTAATTCAAATTTAGATTAACGTCGGGACATTTTTGATTTCGGGTTTTAGCCTGGTACTTAGCATATATATTTTACTTACCTCGTTTGCATTTTATTGATTTATGCATTCTTGCTTTTTCTAATATTTACGTCTATATTATATACTGATATTCCTGTTTATTATATTAAGATCGTCTTTTGTACGTGGAAAAAAGATGTCTAAATTTTACATAGAATTCGGTACGTGCCGCTTTGTGACCACGCTTTTTTATGTCTGGTTTGCAGGTAAAAACTAAATATCACTTGTTTAGCCACAAATTTCTACTTTTAAAATCCATTTTTAAACATTAAAAAATAATATATTTTGGTGGCACTATTATCAATTTCATTCTCGGACGCGTTCACAGTTTTCAGACTTTTCTGTTGATAGGAGATATCAGTGAGAAAAAAATTAACTACAGGTTACGACCGATTTATATCAGAAACTACCGACTTTGGGGAAAAGATCAAAATGAATATTTTTATTTAGGATATCCGCTTCTTTATTTTTCACACAACTGGCCTATCTGCAATAGTTTTGGCAGATATTGAAAAAAAATGGATTTTAGCTTTTTTCACTTGCGGAGTGTTTATAAAGGTAAACTATTTGTAATTCAGAAGATTTTGCTTTTCTATTTTAAATGGAAAAACGGATAGATTCTGCATGCAAAAATGAAATGACACACTAGTATAAGATGCTACTGACACTTTAAAGTTGACTCACACTATACGTTCCGTGGGAATTCAATAAGTATCCCACACAGGAAATAAGGTACAGACCGCCATTTTTTTAGTTTCAAAAATATCAGTTTGGAATTTGAGAAATAACTATAACTGCATAAGAGGAAAATTTGCTATGAAAAGAAAAATTAAATGTTACTTCCGCTTTATAAAAAAAATACAGTCACTGTTTATAAAACACTTGTTTTCAACAGTCCAAAATAAACTTATTTCTTAATTACTTCGATTTAAAAATAGTTTTGCGTCCTAAAAGATTTTTGAAAATTTTTTTCACTTCTCGTTTAATCGAAAGAGCATTTTACTCCAAAATTTTTTATGTCACCCTGTATATCTTTATTACAGTTATTTTCACTACAAAATTACCTTTTAAAATATGTTTGGCATGTTAGCCTTTTTTTCAAGATGGCAATGTGCCAGCCATTTTTGTCAAACCAGGATAAATTTTATTTAAAATAAATGGCTATTTTACAGTCATTTTGAAAATAAAGGATACATCTTAAAAAAGGTAATTGTACGAGGAATATGACTGTGAAAAAATATACATGATGTCACTTAAAATATTGGAGTAAATTGCTCTTTCGGTAAAACAAGAAGTGAAAAAAATTTAAAAAATTCACTTATTAGCCAGTTTAAGTTGTTAAAAAGATAATTTTAGGCTAAATAGGATAGTCCATGAAAATATACATGGTCCTATTTAAAATAAAAATGTAGGGGTCACTTCCTGTAAAACCGGAAATAACTTTTACTTAATTAACCTAACTTGATTTTTCATAGAAAATTTGCATTTTATGGAATTATAGAAACGTCTTAAGTTTCAAATTGATATTTTTAAAATAGGCCTGTATCCTGTGTCACTCGCTATACACACGTTAAGCTGCATACTCTTTTAACGAATACGAACGAACGAACAGTATCTCACGAAAGAGAATAAGTTTGGGCTAGAATTTTCTGAGAAAATTATATTACAGTACAATATTTTAATGCAATTATGCAAAAATTTGTTGGATAAGAAATAATACAATTTAATAAAGTTTGAAAGAAAACAAAAACTGAGCAGATATTAGTAAAAAAGACAAAATGGTGTAACTCAGGCTGATAATTCTCTTAAAGAGCTCTCTAGAGTCCCTAGCTACTTTCTAGAATAAAAAGTCTACTTTTTTTTTTTAAATCTGCCTTAGTCTCCATATCCAAAATGTATAAAAATAAGACCATTGGTTTAGTAAATATAAAGCTTTTTATATCTAATAAAAGACTAAATAATAACTAAAACCTAGCATTTTGATTTTAACAAAACTGGTTAATTGGTAAAAACAGTAGCAAATCTTGGGCGAGTCACTAAAATAAAAAATTATATTCAAAATTTTGACAACCTCTATTTCAAAATCTAGTCTCAGGATCAGGTTGTGGTAATAACACTTTTTGATCAGAAGGTCGAAAACTGCATCATTTTAAAAAGTTACAGAAATTCACGGAAAGCTATTTTCTTTTTCAAGGGAAACCCCTCATCTCCAGCTTCTACAAACGGCGGAATCTGATATGTGCCTGGAAGTTCTGTTACATTAGGTATATTTAAGGCAGCCGATTCTAATATGTTTTTCTAAATTTGTGTATGCAAATATACCTCATCGCTTATTTACCATACAATAGCGTCAACAGTAATAAATCTATATTGAGAATCGACCAGTGCTAGAAAAACTATCGAGAATATCTTATAACCAAAAAATTGAAGCCCGCAATTTGCTGGAACTATTCCCACCATGTTTCCCGTCAATAGCATGCAAGCAATTTGGAAAATTTCGAATATTTCAAAATTCTTCACCAGTGCGTACGGGCCTTATCTTCCGTAACATTGTTTGCAATTTTAAGAACGTGCAGAATGCACATACGTAGGCTGTCTGATTTACAAAAAAAAAATGGCAAAAAAGAGGCTTTTGTCTAATATCTTCCAAATAAAACAAAATCGTTTTACTCAGAAATGTAGGCAGATTATTACCTACAAAAAATATTTCTTTTCGGAAATATAATAGTTTTTGAGATAAATTAATATAAAGGCATCTTCCTTTTCCCTCTTTTCACACCAAGAGAAAAATTCTTAAATAACTCGAGTAGGAATTAAATTTATGTAATTCAAAGAGCGTTTGGAAGAACACATTCGCTGCTACATAACATAACATAAGCTCAAAAAGCTATTTTTGTTTAAACTCAATTTCCGCAAAATTTGGCAAACATAGTACTTTCTCGTACATGTACTTACGTACTTACGTCAATGGTTTTCCAAGGTGGACGTTTATATGCAATAAATAACATAATAAATTAATCATGTTTTGCCGTTTTAAAGAAACTATGTTTTGGAATTTCACCCTCTTAGATTAACCTCATATAAAAGAAAAAAACTGCTTATGTATGAAAAAAAAAGAGAAAATAAATTTGGTTTGATTTACTTTGTTTTCAAAAAGCTAATCATTATGGGAATAAAAAATGTATAGTGAAAAAAAAAAGATATACACTCAAAGAGATTAAAGGAATTTGACAAGTTTCATAGTTTTTTTTAAATAACCGCCTTAAGAAAGTAATATATATATATATATATATATATATATATATATATATATATATATATATATATATATATATATATATATATATATATATATCAAACAAATTTTTCGTTTTTTGCGGATTGCTTGCTGTGCAATAAAAAAAATGAATCTAAGAATAAAAAAAAAGAAAGTTGACATGTTTCGCTATCTATATATATATATATATATATATATATATATATATATATATATATATATATATATATATATATATATATATATATATATATATATATATATATATATATATATATATATATATATATATATATATATATATATATATATATATATATATATATATATATATATATATATATATATATATATATATATATATATATATATATATATATATACAGGCTGTTCACTTAAAAGCGTTCACTTACCGTATGTCGGAATACTTTTATGTTAGCATCTTACAAAAGTGCCCAAGAGAAATTGGGACAGAGCTGTTAGTGTGAACAATAAATTTCAATAATACTACAAAAACTCCCAGAACTAGATATAACCTTTATCAGCGAGGTGAGTTAATTTCCTATCGCTTTGGTTCTAAACTTATTTTCATATCACTTTTAATAAGGGTGGGGGATCTGTTGACTGAAAGAATTAAATCGCTATTATCTTCTGAATTCCTTATCCGAATTGCATGAGCTTAGGCTTATATAAAAGGGGATTTCAAGCTGTTTTAGAATTCAGATCGAGTGATAATGCCTAGTATTTCATAAACTGGTTAGACGACGCTGTTTGTAACTCTTACAGTTTATTCCACTTTTCTTAAATTTTTTAAATAGAAAGTTATACTTCTCTTATATTTATTATTATTTATGGTCGAAATGTTAGCGAAAACCGCACATTGATATCTTTATTAGTTTTAAGTTATTGCCAAATAACTGAATTAAAAGGTATTTTTCGGCTGAAATGATCCTGCTTGATGGTATTTTTGTTTTATAAATTGCCAACTTGCCAACTCAACCATAACTTACCCAACTGCTTAATATATTTAAAAGGGAACACACCCCCTTGTCCTCTCTCTTAGTGACGCTCTGGAATTTAGTAAAGTGAAACGTAGTCATCATTAAGAATAATCTAATAACTATTATAAAAATTACACAGGCCAACACACATTTTGGTGCCTGCGATTTTTTAACTGTTCCTGGGTAAATTTTGGATGCAGAATGTAAAAAAGTTCTCAGATATTGTCTATCAGATCTAGTTTTTTTTTTAATTGTGTATATATTTTACGTTATAACTGTTATAATATATAATATTACTATTGCCAGTTAAAAAAACAAAGACACATGAATTTAAGTATTTATTGCAAGAACTTAATTTACATAATTACATTAGTCACTAATTACATAAAAAATTTCTTTTATACGACATTCTAGAATGGAGTTTACTAGGGCAGCCTCGCTGAAGGCTCCAGCAGTAGTCCGCCGTAATGTACCTATCCCATCGTCCTTGATAACGATCTTCCATAGTTTTAATATCCTGATGGAATCTTTCCCCCTGTTGTTCACTACAGTCACCTAAGTTTTCTGGAAAACGATCTAGGTGGCTGTGGAGGTAGTGAACTTGTATACTCATGTTACAACCGAGAATATTAAAATTTGAAAGCATAGTTTCCACTAATTCTACGTAATTCTCTGTGTCAGAAATGTATTAAAAACCAATTTTTAAATATAATAACATTATTAATAGCAATAAAACTGAAATCTTACATTTCTAGTGTACAAATTGTTGAAAATATGCCCCATTAACTTGTTGGCACAGACCCAAACGATGACAGAATTCTTCCCTTACCCGTTCCAAGATTTCTGGCGCGATTAAACGCATCTTTGCTCTAATTCTTGCCTTCAAATCTTCTAGATTTTCAGGTCCGGTTACATAGACCGTTTTTTTCAAATCACCCCATAAGAAAAAATCTAAGTGTGTGGGGATCGAGGCGGCCACTCTATAAATCCTCGCCGTCCTATCCACCTATTTGGAAATGCAACATTTAAGAACTCTCTTACAATTCTTGCAAAGTGGGGAGGAGTCTCTCCCCCTGTTGAAAAAATATCCTTGGATCTATATTTGCATTATTAGGGAATATTGTTGGTAGTTGTGGTATTAAAAATGTTTGGGGAAAAATTAAATAGAAGTCTCCATTTAAATTGTCCTCAAAAAAGAATGGACCAATTATTCTGTCTCCTATTATTCCAGCCCAAATTCCCTTTACGCTGTGAATGACATTCAACAATCCAATGAGGATTTTCGTGTGCATAATATCGGCAATTTTGACGATTGACTTAAAATGGAAGTTAGTTAACAGGACTTAATAGGTTTGGAACTATGATTCCCAAAGTGGTTGAAATCGAACCGAACGGTAGATTTTATCTTGCATAGGGTCCTTGGGAAGGAAAAAGTCATTTGGAAGTTCGTGAGGTGTAAATAGGGATAAACTTACAATAATTGCAACAATTCATGAATATATGACATTGTACCTTAACCATTTGAAGCCAAATGTTAATTAAAACAATCGATCAATTGTTATCAGAACATCAGGTTAATCCATCTCATTAACTACATTATTTAAGTTTCATTTTTTAAATTTTGAAAGTTGATATTTTTTCCCTGATTTATTTTGTCAAAATACAAATATTCGTTTGATTTGGGTATGAAGAAAGCTAAAATTGTTGCTTTGATTTCGTCCATCAAAATATTCACAATGTGTGAGTTAATAATGCCCTAGTTTTTATAATAAACAAAAAATACAAATCAGTCGTTTTACTAAAGGTATAAATAAAATTGTAATTTCCTTTTTTGCAACAAACCGTTTTACAAAAAAAAAAGCTAATGTGAGGAATGTTACTACTGTTGGCTGTGAAAAAAAAAACACATTTGACGTTACACAGTTTAGTACAA
Source organism: Kuschelorhynchus macadamiae (assembly GCA_030620095.1). NCBI lineage: Eukaryota > Metazoa > Arthropoda > Insecta > Coleoptera > Curculionidae > Kuschelorhynchus > Kuschelorhynchus macadamiae. The sequence continues at coordinate 153,061 of JAUTXW010000468.1, read as the reverse complement.
TTTAATATTAAGTAAACGGGGGAGGGTCTACTGCAAAAAAATCGGCAAATGATTTACAGGACAAAAAGTTTGCGAAAATCTTGTTTAGAGGTTCAAGACTTTGCCCAATGATTGCCTAGAATAAGGGTTAAATTCTTTGGGAACATAAATACATTTCTGTTTTACTTTCAAACTTACTTGACCCTCTAAAGTAAACGTTGCTTGTCAGAAAAAAGTATCCAATCTAAATCATCCTCCAATAACTTTTATACTGGCTGCATTTTAAATGGTTTTATTCAAGCAGATTTTGTGATATTTAATACTGCTTTATGATCAGTACTGTGGTCACGAGATAATTGCCTTGCTAGTGTAATTGGGTTTTCTTGATAACTCAAAAAGATATCTAATTTAGTCTCATCTGATACTTTTGGGGTCCTTTTACGAGGAACATGTCTTACATGACCCAAATCTCTAAATTCCTTTTTAGTTTTGCTAACGGTACTTCGCGACAAAGGAGGTAAATCTGGATGACATTCATGAAACAAAGCAGCAACTTCTTCTTGACTTCGTTTTCTTTCTCCATACTCGATCATCATCGGTATTTCGACTTTTACCATTTCAGTTAAATACGTCTTTAAAAAAGAATAATCAAATATTTAAACATTTTAAATTACTTTACACACAACGCAATTAACGATGTAAAAAATAGCTTTGTTCCGGGCGCAATATTAAAGAAGTGTATAAAATTTTTCCTTTCCTTTCGTAAAAAATGCAAATACAAATTAAAGTTAATCTATTTATTTTTTTACTAAGCACTGTTTATACAGTGTTTGTATCGGCATTTTGACAATTCGTTACATGACTACTTAAAGCTTTTACTGGTGCCGCTCAAAGGATGGACTACTTCCATTTAACATCCATTGTCTATTTCTGTTACGTCATTGCATATCCCTCGGCCAACTATGATCGATCCTGGTTTTGTTTTTACATTGAACCATCGAGCTATACCTTAAGATACTAATACTTACTCCGTTTCCGTATTGCACTCATAAACTACTGTACATCAACACATTCCGGTGGGCTGTGGCCAGCAGCCATATGCATCGGCAATGACGTCAGTTCCGCGGCAAAAAAATTTAAGGAACTAGTCTATCCTGGTGCCGTTGGCTGAAGCAACGCTGGTGTCTAGAATTATTGAAGGTTAATGCATTTCTTAGGGAGCCCACGTATAAAGTATGTAAATGCTTGAAAAAATGCATTGGCGTTTAAAAACAAACTTTAGCTACTGCGAGCAATGTGTTAAATAGTCATTCAGGTATGGTCATAGAAAAAATTAGTTTTTGTTCCGAAAATTTGGGATATTTGAAGGTCAGGATTCGGGCAGAGATACGTTTAATCGCTCCAGAAGTTTTGGAACGAGTAAGGGAAGAATTCTACCATCGTTTCGGTCTGTGTCAACAAGTTAATGGGGCACATTTTCAACAATTTTTACACTAGAAAGGTTACATTTCAGTTTTATTGTTATTATTAATGTTATTATATTTAAAAATAGGTTTTTCATAAATTTCTGACACATGGTTTGATAGATGTCAAAAATAATATTAATGGCAAATTCCTTTTTCAATAAGCTTTCAAAACAGTTGCCACAAAAGGTGTCTCCCAATTTAAAAAAAAAAAGTTGCATAGGGCTGTGCCAGTTTTTGTTTACATGACAAAAACGAAGCCTATAAAAAATCTTTAGGTAACTATTTCAGAGAGAAATCTTATTCCCGGATCCGCTATAAGCAGCGTTCCATTTAAAATCCCCATCCTGTATATTATCTAATATATATATATATATATATATATACGGCTCTGTATCCCTGCTAAAATGGTGAAAGCAATTTTATATCGTTTTAACGCGATCTCGATACCGTGCGACCCTTGGGCTCTGCGGCTCCGCTGGCTTGATGCTACAATAATTTTGCACTGTCCCTACCGCCTTGTCTAGATACGACGACATATTATAGAATATTATAGATAAAATGTGAATATTTTACGGAATGTATATGTAACGGTTATGGAAATCCAATGTTTACTAAGAAATAACCTTAAGTTATGCTTATTATCCTAGACTCTAATTACAGAAGAAAATAAATTAGAGAGACGGCAGGTAACTCTGAATTTTAAGTACGAAGTTGTAAATATACCACAAAATCGAATTACAAAACAACTACTCCGTGCTCTACAGGCACTGAATTACATTGCTGATTCCTTACTTTCACTGGGAACAATAAGGTTAATACATTTTTATTCCACGTTCTACCAAGGTCATAGCTAGAATACAATAATCCCTGTTTGTAACATGTCCTGCATCGCAGTAGGCAGAATGATATATTTTAGTCAAACAACGATCGCTATTTCGCTCTTTTTAGTTCGCATCAAACAGGTACAGCTAGCGAGCCCCGTTTAGAACAAAGCCATAAATCCGCTGGCTAAAACATCGACTACCACCTTTCGTTGGGAGGAATGACGTTAATACATTTTATTCCACGTTACACCCACGTCATACAGGGCAGGGTCCTGGGGGTCTCGACAATGTAATTTAATGCCGATCAATATTTCTGTGATTCCAATTTCTGCCTTTGCCTATACGGGGTCGCCAGTCTATGGCGCCTCGATGAGCGGAAACAAAAGAGCGAAGTCACAATCGTCGTTTGACTATAATGGATCATTGTACCTGCTGCGATGAAGGACATGTTCCAGACAGGAATCATAATATCCTTGTTATGACAATAATGTAACGTAGAATAAAAATGTATTAACATGTAAGTCTACCAGTTAAAGTTACAGTAAATTTTTCCCATATAAATCGATCTTTCCCAACATTTTTAAGTTTTGTTTAAAATTTTTGAGCCTCAGACACCGTAAATTTTGACTTTCTTAAAATTTTAAAATTTTTGATGCCTTGCTCCAAAAACTGAAAATAAATGTCAAAATTCATGTGATAAGTATCAAAGTATATTGTCAAATATCAATTTGTGTTTGATGTAAAATTGTAAAATCAAAATTGGTATTAAAAATACGAAAATACAAACCTTAGAGATTATTAGAAGCGGCACAAGGTCTGCTACTCTAGATCTCACAAATCACGTTCCTAATTGTTGCCGCATTACTTCTGTTCATACATCGAGTTCATAGCACACATCAGCTTTTCACGATAGATTTTTTTAAATAATTTTTTTAATTAATCACCGTATTAAGTTAGTCTTCAATTGTTTTGGTTATAAAAAAGAAAAATAATATCTTTGTGCAAAGTCTCTCGAATGCGGGCCACTAGTTTTTACTCTCATATGGTTTAACTGGAATAAAAATGCCTAAACTAAACTTATGTTTTTTCGGGTATCAAAAAATTACCGTCATATGTCATATTCGTCATTTATATCATAAATAAGCTTCAATTTTATAAAATTTATTAAAAAAAATTAATTACATTTTTCACACATCCTAAAGCGTTATTTTACATAATATTCTACAGATCAATTATTGATCCAGTATTTTTTTATTTGTGTTGCAGACGGGCTCATAGATATACTTCTGCTAAAATCGGATGTCTTGACTTACCACAGAACCCAAAAAATTAACATAAAAAACAAATTTATATTTATGGATTGCTTTTAATCAGAGTTCCTCGTATTTTTTTGTACTTTTAATAAACAGAAAATACCACTTTATTAATTTATTGATTATTTTATTATGAGATACCTGATCAAATTTTATTTTGATTTTCACAATAACTGAAAACTATTGCTCCGTTTCTGTAATAAAATGAAAACCTCTATAAGATTACAACGACCTATAAACATAAAATTTAGCACTAACAGAATCACAATGTTATGCTAATGTAAACTAACAGAGGCATACATTTTGTTAGAAAAATCGAAGCAATAATTCGTATTCATAACAAAATATCAAAAGTGTAATACTTAACACAAAATATGCTAGACTTGTCTAAAAAAAACCGATAAAGACAACATTTTTTATATTAGGAATGTTTAGCATCTACTGAAATATATAAAAAAATCAAAATGACCAATATGGCCAAAATGACCTAATAACAATGACATAGAACAAAAAGTACATTATGACTGTTAAGTCATTTTCGACAAATATGTCACAATCACATCTCTATACATAACCCTATTCAAATTTAGTCCAAATCGACAGAGCCCTTTCTCCTAATTTCAAAAATATACTAATGTATAAATATGTATATTTTTAAATTTGCAAGTTATTTGCGTTTGAATAATATCATAGCCTACTATTGTTATACAAACTATAAAATATCAATATAATAAAATGTATCCCGCATGGTTACGAAAAAATGACAATTCCCACCTGTGTAATGTGAATGACCTTTAAAGGTTATATTCTCATATTTGTAGCAAATTTTTGACTAAATTGTTTTTTTTTCATGAATTAAATAAATTCAGGTTGAAGCACACTAATATTTACTAAGTGAGTGAGATGCTGGGAATACTGGATCAATTTCTAAATCTTTTGCAATTTCTTTAGCATAACTTGAGAAAATCCAGTTTCTTTATATTCTTTTAAAAAATTAATAGTACTGTTAAACATTTTATTACAAATTGACAGTCTAATTCATCGCTTTATAGTTACTCAGAATTAATTTTTGGTAGTATATCATACCAAATAATTAAGCTGCAAACTTCTAATTTCATATATGATTTGCTAACGATTCTTGTCTTTTTTTTTGTCTCAATTTCCCTATGCTCGTCTAAAGACATCCCTTCAAACACTTCGCAATTATTAGAAGATCGTTACATGATTTTAAAAATATTTACACTAATTTCATTTAAATCAGTACATTAACTACCGAGAAATTTGAAAACAAAACATACAAAATGAATTGGTAACCCCTTTTTTAAAGTCATTTAAAACTACCAAACACAGGCATCAATTAAGGTTAATTCTGACCATCACCATCACCAAACTATACAACCTTTTCAAACATGAGATAATTAGTAATATAGCATTTTATGGTCCAAACACCTTATAATAAAATTTATATTTACCTTGTCGGCACGACTCTTGTTAATAGACTCAGTTCCCGGTTTCCTGGATCAAACATTTCTAAAAATTCGGGGATTTTGATATTCAGTAAAAATGAAAGTTCGGTGGAGTCTATAATAACTTAACAGTGGCGTCCGATAGGGGCTTTTTCTTTTTTTATATCCCGATGATTCAAAGTGCAGGTCGTTACGGTTAATTTTTCGAGGTGGGATATTTTGTTTCGGATTTCTCGCTCAAAAATCTCGGATATGAACTCATCCGAGATTTTTGAAACGACATGGGTGCGCGGGATGTCGCTAAACAAAAATAAATATATGGTAAAAAATGGGCTAACTTTGCAGGCATTTTTCGGAACTGAAACCCGACCACATTGATAAAGCTGAGATGAAGGTTTAATGGGGATTATAAAGGAGATTCAAAATCGAAACAAAATGCCTATACCTCAAATTCGAGGAAAGTGGTCGAAATTTAAATAAACTAAAAAAAATTGTTTTGAGTCTTAACTCATTCGCAGATTTTACTAATTTTTTGCGAAAAGAATAATGAGAGACCGGAATAGTTTACGTGACCCCAAAGTTCCCCCGAGGGATTGAACAATAAAGTCGCCAAAATTGCTCTTCGGTTTATACAGAGCGAACAATGTAATGAGCTACCTAACAACGTAAAAGAGTTCTCTTATAATAAATTTAAAGAGCATATTAAATGTAAACTTTTGATTGTGCGACGCAGACTTGTATGCAGTATATAAATGAAATAGAAATGCAGTGAACATCGGTGTATGTGTATGTTATATATATTGTAGTCTGGGATGCCTCCTGTGTGTTTTTTTTTTGGTTGCTGTCACTTATACATAAAAAGTTGTTAAAGACAAATCTTTTAAAGTGATGCTGATGCGCGGGCGGATCTATTAGTAATTAATTTATATTTTTAAAACATTTTTTTTTCTAATGGGCTAAAACTATTAGTAATTTTTTTAGGGTTTTTCTAGTACTTTATATCTAATTATTTTTATTAAATATCACGCGCTTGCACAACATTAGCCCTATCTTGGGCTATTGGCATCGGTTTTTTATAATCGCTGTGCAATGCGCTTTTGTCAGCTGCTAGCTATGTAATCAATTTATATAAATAATGTTGTAATTACTACCTTGACAAATAAATGAATTTGCATCTGAACGGTTGTCTCTAGGCGAATCAAGAGATTCGATCGGAGTTAATAATGAATTTGAATTTAAGAATGAAATGAGCTCGATCTTCCTTCTATAAGACATGTAATAATTTTTTTTTGCCAGAGGAACAGAAACTGGGTAAAATCGAGTTTTACCAAAAAAATATTTTAGTCTTTTTCGAAGAGTTTTGATTGATAAACGTCAGAATAAACATTCTGACAGACATGTTTGTATGTAGGTCCAGATATTTCCGAATATCCTCTCGATTGCAAGAATTTTAAACAGAATTGTGTGTATCATATATATTGTAGAGGAAAGACTAAATGTAATATAGACAGAAAGCTTTAGTAAATCCGCTGAAAGTTTAAAAGAAGGTATTTATACCTAAAGTTCTAGTTTGACCTGTGTACAGAAGCAGAAGGTTTCAGAAATGGCACTGAATTAAAAAGTATGTTTTCACGTAAGTTTTTACTTATGATATTATTTCTTTAGTTCAGTATAAATATTATATTAGTTATACAAATATGTACGTATGTACCTCTCCTTCAACTATGTGATTTCGTTCAGTTTAATCGATGTTTGTCCGTACGAACAAACATCGAAATATTATATTAGTTATACAAATATGTACGTATGTACCGCTCCTTCAACTATGTGATTTCGTTCAGTTTAATCGATGTTGGTCCATACGGACAAACATATTTTTAGAAAAAAACCTATGTGTTTGTGCAGATGTGTGTGTATTTAAACAAAATTTGGGCCACGATCACTTCAGAACTGCCAAACCTTTGATATTTTTTAGAGGTAGATAATTGGCGTAGAAACTTTTTTTTATATATTTAAAAAAAATCATAATATTTCGAAAAAGAGCAAAACCCGTCGAATTTAGTTTATTTTTGTTGTAAACAGAATACTGTTGCCGAGAATACAGAGGTAGCCCTAAAAGGTTAGCTACCTCCTTAATAAAAACATGTTTTTCGCATTATACAGGGTAGCACTAATATATTAAATTAAGGGTGTTTAAATTTTTTAGCAAACATTAAGCACGTCAAATGTCTTCTATTTTTAAATATATTTTTCTTTTTTTATACAGGGTAGTCCTAGAAATATCAAAGAGCTTCCAAAATCGTTATTTATTTGTTTTAAATCGGTTACTTAAAAAAAATGATGAAAAATGCCAAATCCATATAATTCAAATTCTAACGACTCTTGTTTCTATCCTGCCCGATAGAGACGGGCTATCTATATTACTTGTTATAATACCCGCACGCGGCTATTGTTGCTGTCCGCGCATTTCTCTTTTTGGACCGAAAATTTGTGAAATTTGTGTTTTTTGATCTTAGAAGTGCCCTAGTTCGGTAATGGTACGTCAGGGAAATACGCTTCTATGAGATCGATCGTAGAGCATAAATAGGCGCTTCTTTTGGGAAAACGCGACTTCGTTGGGCCTTATAATAAACCGACAGTGACGTCCGGCACTCTTTTAAAAACTCTAATGATTCAAAATGCAGGTCGCTATGGTCAATTTTTGGAAATGGGGCATGTTTTTTCGAATATCTTGTCCAAAAATCTTAACAAACTTGTATTAGCGTGCAATATCGGAGCACGGGATGTCACTTAAATGAGTAAAAAATGGGGTAGTTTGAGGTCATTTTGCGGAATCGAAACCCTGACTACTTTGTCAAGGTAAAAAAAAGGTTCAATAGGAAATATATAGGAGATTTAAAATCACACAGGATGCCTATACCTCAAATGACGAGAAAGCGGTGAAATTGTAGAAAAGCTAAATAAAACTGTTTCCGTCTTTTCAATTTTCCCATATTACAATTTTTTTTTCGGGAGAATAACGAGGGAGGAATTTGTTTATGGGATTCTATTTTCTCCCAAGACATTCAAAAACCACATCGCTGAAATTACTCTCTGGTTTATTCAGGGCGAGCCATTTAGAAACCAAATTTTAATGTTCTGTCCATATATTTCGCTATGGTTTTACGTTTGGTCTTGTGCGTTATGCAGTAAAAAGCATATCCAGTAAATACATAAAGAAAACGTCTATATTTTCTGTAGAGACTGATGTAAAAATCAGCTCGGTTGATATTAAAGGTGAATTTTGAGAAATGTTTAAGTTTTAGCTTGCACGAATTCTGGATGCCAATCTCTGGCCCTTTATAAAGGCGTATCGGTACCACCTGGAATAAAAACGATTAAATATATAAACAATTTAATTATTTTCCGGCAATACATAAATTTACCTTTTTTTATCCGAAGCCGAAAAATTGCTTAAAATCTAATTCCGAATAAAAATGCATTATTTTTCCATTTGACATTAAATTTACCACTTTTTCAAGTTGGCCTAGCTCATTGTGTAGCTTTGACTGACATGTCACAAAAATCAGTTTGACAGGGTCGCGATGTTTTTAATCCGAAACTTGCAAATATCTGTTGATCTATCTATCTTAAATGCTTTGAGGAATGGTGAAAATGGATATGCATCCCGAAAAGTATAGAAACATCAGGAACTAACAGCAATTAATATAGCTTTTTTATGCTGCAAGGCGTATTACAAACTAAATATTTTGATAGTAGATATAGATAGGGTTTTAGTTATTTAAGGCATTCTGAATTAAGAGCTGCAAAATATTTTCTAAGTGTAAATTTTAGACAATTAATAATATTTATTTTCCATTAAGACCATTAACCTATCAAATTTTTACTTTAACATATTATATCAGCCCATATATTAAATTACTAATATAATGTATAGGTTATTGTAATCGCGAAATGTTTTAAAAAATATAAGTCGGATTTTTTTAAACTTAAGAACTTAAAATAAAAAAACATTTTGTATAAAAAAAATGATAATGCCTGTACGGATGTGTACACAAAATTCGTTCGATCGATATCTTTAAGGGGTATATTAAGGTTAAAAACTGTATTTTGAGAACGCAGAAACCGATAACAGCATAATTGAAAGCAAGTAATTCTTTTGACGTGGAAAAATTGTGAAAGCACAGAAAAATATAGCGCCACAGAAGTTCGGAGGAAATTAGACCATCTTTTGGTTCGACAAAATCACACTAGATATGGCCATTATTAAGTCATGCATATTTTATCAAATTTGCGTGGTGTCTGGCGGTCAACGACTTTTTCACTCTCGCCGTTTAGGCAGCGCGGTTGCCGATGCGATCATTGCGACTGGCCCAAGATCGCATTCTACGCGAGCGAAATCCAGAAAAAGCCGGATCGTATGCCGTCTAACTTAATTGGGGAAAATTCGCGGCTGCTAGAGCAAGTGCACAATCATGTTCATTAGAAATATATTAGTCGTTGGCCGCTGGATATTGCAGTTTTGTTTTAACTAAAAGAAAGAAAAGGTTTAATAGAACAAATGTTAATTTGAATATTCAAAAAAATGTATTTGCAGGGAACTCTATATTAGCAGAGCTTACACGTCATTAGACAAAAATATATTTGTGAACGGCATTTCACAACAAGCGATTACAGGTGCGCAAAGAAGTATTATTTAAAAAGAGATGCCATACCACAGCATTATGGTAAAGATAGTGAAGAGGAGTTAAAAGTTTTTGACACTCGTTAAAACGTATAAGAAGAGTTTTCGGAGCCGTACTTCACCATCAGCCAGAACGCAGTTAGCTTATGGTGACAATGGCAATAGGCTTACCCGAAAATTTAGAGACACTGCTAAAAATTAAATTCAAAAACAAATTATGTTCCAAACAAAAAAATTAAAAGCTATGAAATTAAAATTAAGAGATTGAGAACAAATATAAAACGTTCAAAAATAACAATGCTTCATATTTACCTTTTATGTCTTTGTTAAGCGCGGTTGCAAAATCATTTGTAATGATGCAGTTGTGTGGAAAACGTAGAACATGGAAAAAAAAAGAAAAAGAATTTTCTGTTTCTCTGTTACAAATCTCCCTCAGCATATTCTTTTTTACGCAGTCAAGGAATAACACTGCCTGGCCCAAACACAATCCCTGGATGGATAGGACAAAATTTATTTAAAACTGGTATTGACGACGGACTTTTGCAACACCTAAAGTTAAAAGCTGATTCTTTTTCGGAAAATCGAAGAAAATGCGTATTGTCCTTTGATGAGATGGTTATTAAAAATACTTATGGTCGGTTGCACAAAGCTGAATTAAAGTTTAGAATGTTTAACGGAATGTAAAATTTGACAACGGGTTCCCAGATTTCTGTAAGCGGCTTGTCGAATCCGAGAGTTCGGTTAACTATTCTAAACAACAATTAAGTTTTGTGCAACCGGGGGTTAGAGTATAATAAAAAACTGGATCTTATCGAGGGATTTAAGATTTGGGTCTATTGGGAAGAGCCCCCAAAAATACTACTAACGCCTTGACATTCTCAATTAGAGCTCTTTATAGAAATTGGAAAATTCCAATTTCCTACTTTTTTTCACACCTTTCCTCGCCGAAAGAGCGATTAAAAAATTTAATTGTTTACAATATCAATACATTAATCTCTATAGAATATTTACCTAAAATAATGGTTTGCGATCAGGGTTTAAATAACCGAGGTGCTTTGAGTTTACTAGGGGTCTCGAGAGATAATCCATTTTTTTTTTCATTCAAGGCTTTAAAATATTTGCAATATATGATGTACCTCATTTATTTAAAAGCTTGCGAAATAATTGGTTAAATTGAACTTTTAAATTTTCCAATAAATATTTCTCATGTGATTTTTTAAATTGATAGGAGATCCTGAACTTCCTAAATAATTTCGAAAAAATGTCTTGTAGTCTAGCATTGCAAATATGTTTAACTCTGTCGCAGCTGCAATAAAGTCATGTGTCGGAGCCGAACAATTACATAAGGATGCAACAGATATGGCTGAGTTTTTACTGAACTTAAATAATTTATTTGATACTTTGAACAGCAGGTGGTTGTATTCAAAAAATCTGTATAATTGTGGTTACTTACCCTTGAAAAGGGCAAGGAAATATTTGAGTACCTCGTAAAGGTTAGTAGTAGAAAATAAAGGATGTCTAAACATCAAGAAACAGCGTCGAAAAGAATTAACATTTTTTGTAACAACAGAATCTTGACCACCTTGTTTTGACGGTATCGTACAATCCATCAACGCGATTTTCAAATTATTTGAATCTGAGAAATCCACTATACTTTTCTTTTAACAAACAGATTAAACCAAGACCATTTTTAAAACTTTTTTCTTTTACACGGCAAGGCGGAGGGTGGAAGCATTTAGATTATATTTTAGAATCCAAACTATTACTAGTCTTCTTAATCCACTACTAACATTAACAATAACTCGAATTATACTACCACCATTACATTTTCTGGTAGCGGAAGCAACTCTGAAAAAGAATCAATATCTGATATTAAAATAGAAGGCGATGACTATATTAGTTATAGAGCTCCTATTTTAGAAGATTGTACAATTGCGTATTTTGACGGATTTTTAACAAAATCAGTTTTGAATACATTTAAATGCGACAAATGCTCTTCCCAGTTGGAGAGATCCGATAAACATTTACAAGATCCTTCTCAATTGTTAATACTTAACAGGAGTTATGGCGGTAATATACACACCTATTTGACTGTACCCAACGCAGAAACAGAAAAATTTGTGAAAAAATCTTTTAAGGTATTTACAAAGATGTTTAAAAATATCAAAGGGCAAGAATTATTGGTCGCAAAAATAAGGAAAAAAATCATTAGTAAAAATGTAAAATGGCTAGGAAAAAAATAATCTAAGTGTAATGAGCATAAAATGTTTCTTTTATCAAAATTAATTAATACAAATTTAAGTTTACCATTTACAGGTCTGGCTACAAAACAAAAGATTTAAAGCAAAAAGTTAAAAATGTAAAAAACGAATAATAAAAACCATATTTGACTTATTATTTATTTTCTATATTTATTGATTTTTTTTCCTATATATATATAAAATAATATTATAATTAGGGTTGTTAGCAATTAGTGCCCTTTAAATCGAGGACATAAACGCCTATTTTGCGCTATCGCCCTACAATCTCCCATCACACAACAGACTATTTTTACGAATTAGCATTTTCTTTTTGTTCATCGTTCTTTCTTAATAGTTTTGCGTGTATCTTACCGATCTAAACGCAACGATACAGCTATTTGCAGAAGAAAACAATAAAACGAAATTTTATCATAACTATTGGTATTAAAAAAGTCGATAATAAAAAAAAGGGTGAAAAGTGGAAGTAATTTTTTTTTATTAAAATGGTGTTATAAAGCATTAATTTTGATACTCTTTTGAGAAATTCAATAAATGTCAAATTTTTAGGCAAACTAATAAATTAGTTACGATTTACTAATTCTTAAAAGGTCCAGTAAACGAAAGCTCTTTATATATTATTTGAACTAATTCTAGAAACTAGAAAATAACACAGTATCGTCATGGTATTACAATATTCTCTAAGTAATAAGAATATCAGTATAGATTTTTGTGGTATTTTCGTGTGGGCAGGAAAAATTATTTTATATACAGAACGTTAAAAAATATAAATTCATTTCTTACACATACGTGGGGAGGCGCAAATCATATGCTTGAGAATTTAAAAATAAAAAAAGGTATAATCCAGATAAAGTAAATGTAATACCTATTTTAGTTTACCATTTGAAAGAACAGTTTTATTCAGAGAAAAGTGGTACACTTAATTTATGCTTGTGTAGGTTAGGATTTTCGATGCCACCTGAAACTTTTTAAAATGACTTTAGTTGTCAAGTTGACAAAGTCAAAAGTAGTCTAATGATTCACTTCGAAGGTCAAGGCAAATTGCATTTACATTGGAAATAATATTCCTGAACAACTGATACGATTCTGTAATTTGATTTTATTATTTTTAATAAATTAATTTAAAATACACTGAATTGGAGCAAGAAAATTATTTAGTAGCCTTTTTACGCTCTTTGGTTGTGATTTTAGGAAATTATGTTTACTCTAGGCTACACCTGCAGAATTAATCCAAAATTATACGATTAAAGGTTTTTTTTTCATTTTTTCATTAAAGCGATAAAAAACATTTATATTGTTTAAATAGTTGGATGTGTAAAATTATTAAGAATTTTATTAACTAAAATAAAAACTACAACCTAAAAATTTGACATTACTGAATTTCTCAAGAGTATCAAAATTAATGCTTTATAACACCATTTTAATAAAAAAAAATTACTTCCACTTTTCACCCTTTTTTTATTATCGACTTTTTTAATACCAATAGTTATGATAAAATTTCGTTTTATTGTTTTCTTCTGCAAATAGCTGTATCGTTGCATTTAGATCGGTAAGATACACGCAAAACTATTAAGAAAGAACGATGAACAAAAAGAAAATGCTAATTCGTAAAAATAGTCTGTTGTGTGATGGGAGATTTTAAAGCAGGGCTTAAACTTTAATTCTGAACTTTAGAGTTGGATCTTTTTTTCATTCTAACTTACAGACTATGATTATTAATGGCATTTTAGAAGAAATCCATTTATATAAAAATAGTGATTTGTGCCCTTTTGGAAAGGCCTGGTTGATCTTTAAAAGTGAGGCAAATATATTTTATGCATCGCACAGCTGTTGCGATCTCCATCTCTCTCTCTATTTTATTGGGTTAAATGGAAATACAAAGGCAAACTAATAAATTAGTTACGATTTACTAATTCTTAAAAGGTCCAGTAAACGAAAGCTCTTTATATATTATTTGAACTAATTCTAGAAACTAGAAAATAACACAGTATCGTCATGGTATTACAATATTCTCTAAGTAATAAGAATATCAGTATAGATTTTTATGGTATTTTCGTGTGGGCAGGAAAAATTATTTTATATACAGGACGTTAAAAAATATAAATTCATTTCTTACACATACGTGGGGAGGCGCAAATCATATGCTTGAGAATTTAAAAATAAAAAAAGGTATAATCCAGATAAAGTAAATGTTAAACCATTGTTTCACTTTGGCCCAGAGCATAGGGATTCTAAATTCGTGGTAATTTGATTTATTTATGGAAAAGTTTACAACGTGTCACTAAATTACTTGAAAATACAAAAATATTTTTTTGTTGTTATTTACACATTTTTAATTTAAAATAATAACAGTAATACTTAATAAATTTATTTTTTCAAAATTTTCATTTAGGTATTACTGACTATTCACTAGGTACGTTAATACGGAACGTAATAACAATAATTGCGAAAGAGAGGGTGCCAAGGTTTTAAATGTAGGGTTTTTAAAGACATTTATTTCAAATAAATACCTATTACAAATAATTTTCGGAACCAAGAATTCTTTTAAAAAAATCTATATTTTTAATTTAATTTTTATAAACTTTTTCGCAGCTGGTCTCTACTTTGTACTTAACAGTTAATATTAATTTAATGCATAAAAATGATTTTATGCACTACCACGATTATATGTGTATCCTTTTTTCTTGGGCATAATCGCTAACTTTCATGAGGGTAGAAAGTATGCCACGACCTTTTTTTAGTGACCAAATCAGATTATAGATAAATTATATATTTAAAAAAGCATCAGATGTAAAAGCTTGCTCTTCCACCATACAGGCATTTTAAATACACCACCGATCACAGCTTTGCTAGAACTTTTTAAAACACACGAGATTTATAAAGAATATGATTTTACCTCCTCAATGGCGGTTTTACAAAAAAACTCAAAATTAAAGTACCTAAAATTTGAGGTTAAAGTTTATTTATGCAAATAAGTCCATTTAATGTTTCCAGAGGATACGATAGAGTTTGCACAACGGATGTTATCTTGTCACATTTACGCTAACACACAATTATTAGATCTCGATCACAGTCGGGGCCTTTCTAATTACGAAGTATAGTCCTAACACTGGAACCTGTGGTGGAAGATAGATCAAAATACAAGAGTTCTAACCACACTTCACCACAACTTGTTACGTTCTTAGACGCGCGTTTCGCTAACCAAGTTAGCATCATCAGCAGATGATATAAACTAAAGTAACTTATCCTAACCGAACTAGAATTTGATATTTATAGAAAATTTACTAATACTGATAGGTATATAACATCCGACTCGATACGAAACACATTTTGTGTTACCTTCCCAATATTAAAATTCAATAATCAAACTGACATATTTGACTCTTTGAGATGCTGTAACTAATAAACGTCCAATAGAAAAGAAATTTTAGTACTTTTTACCCCATCATATTTTTTACATAATTTCCAGTCTAACCGGACTAGTCAAATATTCCTGTCGCGTGTGCCGAATTGTAATTTTACTGTTTGGTACATAATTTAAATTGATAGATCTATTATTTTTTATTTGTTATTTTGGTAAATGCACCAGAACAGAAATACAATAAGCTAAGTGGTTTTTTCTGTAACATTAATAATATAGCATTTATAATTTTAGTTATTACATATTGTTCTGAATATAGGCAGTCATTGGTATTCATTTTGTAGGTACAAATATAGAATGCTTACAAAAATCGCAAAAATGGTACATCTTGTACATTTTATAAATAAGATCTTTGTTACCAGAAGTTAAACTATTTTTTAATTGTATATTTTAACTATAAAATATAAAAAAACCCTTTGTGATAATTTAAGGCATAATAAAAAAATTAAGTATAACAAACAAATAAAAAAAATAAAACTTTTTAAACAGTGTTTATAATAATACAATATTTATTAAAAGTATTAAAGAGATGTTAGATAGATATGGGAAATGTTCCAGATTGTTCAGTATGATTCAGCAACCGCAAAGCAGAAATCCTGAATACATTGGTGACCACGGATTTTTAATATGACTTTAATTTAATTATTTTGTGAAATGCAAATAAATCTGCAATATCCAAAAAATAAAATAGGATTTACGTATTTTAACGTTTTCCAAAATATTGTACTGAATATAATATCATCGGATATATATCAACCATTGAGGTTTCGAAATTGACCTCGTAATGAGCACCAACAATGTAAGAATAATATATCATTCAAATTTCGTGTTCTTGCCGTTGATAGTTCTTTTGTTTTTTGTATGTATATTACTTACTCAAACAACGGTATAGACTATAGAGTATCGATGAGAAGATTAGTCCTCAAATTACCTAAAGGATAGAAACGACTGGCAACAGTGGCTGATAGAAACTTGGCTATTATTTGAGAGATGGCGCTTTCCAATAGTATTTCGTACAGAATTCTTGTCGATCAAGCCCATTGCGGCAAACGGCTTGATTTCGTGGCTACACCTTTATATCATTTGACCAGACTTCTGTTGCGTTATATTTTTCTGTGGTGAAAGCATTGACGTAGATAATAGAGTTTTTTCGTTTACCTATATTTAATTTTTGTACATAATTTTCTTTTTCAATTTTTTCAAATATACAATGTATTAAATTTACCTATATATTTGTTCTGATACACATTGCATTTATTAAATAATATTTATTATTTTCCCTTATTTATTTATGATCATTACACCACAGAATACATTCATTCGAACTGGCATACATAAAAGCAAGTATGCCTAAATCAACAAAATAAACAGAATACAAACTAATAAAGCGATATATATATATATATATATATATATATATATATATATATATATACAAATATATATAAATTTAGACGCTTATATGCAAAAATTATATTTTTCCGTGTAAGAGCCTATGACAAGACATTGCTTTCGATTGTATCCAGGGAGATCTCAATTAAAAGATCATCGATGTGACACAAGCAAAAACGAAAACGTCTATGTAAGTGGAATAGTTCTACGTGACAAGCATAACACTTGGCGTCACCTATTGGGGCTCCGGAGAGTTCCGGTTGCAACCCATAGGGATTTTAGCGAATGCATGTAAAATGCGTGGTAAACTGAAAGAAAAATAAACATGTGCTTTCACACACTTTTCTTAAGATTTCTTGGCCGTAAAAGGATATATGTAGCAAAAAGCAAAAATATATTCGTAGTTTTTGCGTGTAAACGGCCTATGACAAGACATTTCTTTCGATTGTGTACCCCTCCTTTACTCACATCAGGCAGGCTTGTACCCAGGAAGATCTCAGTTAAGAGAATATCGATGTGACACAATCAAAAACGAAAACGTCTATGTAAGTGGAAGTGCCTCGTGCCAAGCATAACACTTGGCGCCACCTATTGGGGTTCCGGTTGCAACCAATAGGGATTTTGGAGAATGCAAGTAAAATGCGGGGTTGAACTGAAAGAAAAATAAACATGTACTTTAACACACTTTTATTAAGGTTTCTTGGTCGTAAAAGAACATATGTAGCAAAAAATAAAAAATATATATATATATATATATATATATATATATATATATATAATGAGTACTGAGATAAATCCTGAAATCATCAAATTATCCCGACGTTAAAGTAAATTTATATCAGTCGCAGTTGGAGTAATGCAAGTAATAGTTATATATAAAAACGTAGTCGTGTGGACTCGTAGAAAAGTTTATTTTATTCTGGGCGTCAATAATTTCTACATACGCAGAAGTATTGCATCTTTTCTACTCGATTCAAGTTTCGACAAAGTAAAATTTCCTCCCATATAAAATATCATCGGAGGGACAGTCAGCATTGTATAAGCACTACGCAGACACCTTTTTCTTGGTCGTCTAATTTTATTCTGATATTAATACATATAAAACCGGGGGGGGGGGAATTACGATTTTCAATGGATGCAGTGCTCTGGAGGAGGAAGTGATGCCCATTTCGTCCCCTCTTTAAATCCGTTAGTAATAAAAGGCATGTTACGAATTTATTTTGCATTCTCTTAAGTATAGTCATACGTCGTAATAAATATTCTGGCGAATGGCCCAATATTCTTATCAAAGAGTTGGACCTTATATAAATTTTAAGTGACTCTTAATTAAACCTAACATCCTAAAAGCTTTTAAGACTATGTACGTACTGAACGAAACATACTTTTTTATCCGAGATAACCCCAAATCGTTAATGAATCCAGTGAAAATAATGGTCATTTTTTGTGGTTGGTGATATTTCCTGATCTGCTGAAACAAGGAACTTGTATTTGAATATTCTGATCCGTAATTCATTGGATATTTATTGGAGTAATCTAAGAAGTATATGACCCTGCCTTTACAAAATTTCGTTAAATATCTACTATTTTAAATTATTCTGAAAAGGTTTTACTAAATCACATTGTAAATTTTGAGTCAGAAACTATGTCGTGATATAGCAGCCATTTAAGTTTTTTGTAAGATATGTGGGGGCTTTTCCAAAAGTTTAGAATGATAAAGAGCGTTGTCTAAAGAGATATTTTTTTTAAATGAATCTGTGAAGAAATAGACTGTTTAACGACCCAACTTTGAAAAATGTCGGCATTCATTGTCTTAAGGCAGTCATTACCACTTAAATTTAGAATAAAACCACATGCAGAAAAAGCTTACAAACGAGCCAACCTAGAAAACTTCAAGAAGATGGTGGATAATGGCTCGATACAGGCTGACCTCTAGTAGGAGCTTCGTTGCGTGTTTTTCGGAGGAAGGTTTAGCTCCTTCTCGTATTAAACGATATCCTTCAGGCAGAGTTCGGTGTGTCTCTAGTCGGAAGACTCGCTATATACTTCTATACTCTGGCGGTTCAGGTTTAACGGCTTCGTGAATACTGTTTATGGTGGTATGACTTACCTAAGCTGAATTCAGTCACTCTGTTTTCTGTTCTTCTCCGGATTTGCTGCTGGTTAAAGGTCCGATGTGAACTCTTACTCGGGTATTGCTCGTTGAAGGCTCGGTGTGAACCGGCTTCTCTGGTCTTGCTGATTGAAGATTCAGTATCAACTGCCTATTTTGGGTTTAGAGTTTGTTTTTATTCCATCTATGATGACCTCGGATGTTTGGGAAAATGGCCGTAGAATCGAATAAATGAATTTATGTTTACAAAACAAAAAGATTACAAAATTGATCAGAAACGGAATTAGCGAGCTCTATTTAGCAAAAAATTGTGGTTTTTTTGCATATTTTTAGATCTGGGGGAATACGTAGAAACATAAATCTTTAAAAGTGTATCATGACTTCCAGGTCTTTTGAGGTAGAGCTCTGAATCTGAGAAGCGACTTCGAATTTGTTGAAAAAGGGGTATCTCATCCCTTTTTGATGTGGGCAGGTGCAGAACGAATTTTCGAAAAAGTCGTTTTTAGGGTCTTACATATAAGGACAACATAATTTTATCTAAATCTAATTTTTTTTTCGGTGTCTCATATTTAATTTGCCAGACGACAAAGAATTACCTTAAAACCACAGGGGATTACCCTAATCAACAGAGAATTACCGCAGAATAGGGGATTATCCTAAAATCACAAACAAACTTATGTGAGTTCAAAATGCCTTATAGGTCATGCCCAAATTAGTCCCTGCTCAGATGTTATTTTTGTAAAAGTTTCCAGTACTTCGTTGATCTTCGATAAACTTTGGTCACTGCCGGTTCTATCACTTATAGAAAATATAGAATGGCTGAATCTCGGGCGCCGGCCTTTATATTTCTAAGGCACAAATAGCCTTATTAATTAATGCGCGTGCCGGGGTCGTACAATTGGGCGCCGGATACTTACATTGCGACACCTTTCTAAATTACTTACCAAGGCCAATCGATATAGGCATTCTCATGTATGTATGTGTGTGACTGTGTCATAGACCATATAGATATGTGTTTGTAAGAGAGAAAGAAGAGTCAGACCTGTAAGCGACACTCAGCAAATTACCCGAGGAGGAGGAGAATGAATCGGCCCTGTAAACGACAACCAGCAGCCGACCCAAGGATAGGAAAACCAGTCCTATAAACCACAACCCAGCAGCTGGGAATCTCAACATTTTTTGGTTTTCGAATTTCTTGAGTATCGCTTAATAATTTTTTAGCGTTTACTAATGCTTGTTTTATCAAAATGTTTATTTTTTTAGTGTCTTGGCAAACAACTGAATATATTAAAAGACTTAAGAGTTGTTAGAGGTGACGTTTTACAATAGTGTAAAATGCCTCGTTTAAGTAAAGCTCAATTAAATCATACAATAGGAAAGACGAACAGCAGTGGCTGAAATTTTTATTGTTTCACAATTTTTTATAAGCACGGTTTCAAAATAATAATTTCGTCGGTTATACAAATAGGGGTGGAAGGAAGCAACAACAAAGAAAAATTGACTTAATTATGTATTTAGCAAGTTTTCCAAACAATGCTTTCAAAATTCCACTGAAAAGTAAAAAGCTATATTTCAGGATAGTAAGTAGTGAGCTTTAGGGTTGCTAGTTTAATTTTAAATAAAAAACTGCATAAATGGTGTATTTTGTGTGCATCCATTTTCATCGCATAAAAAGATAGGCAAATTTCCTTAAGCCGTATGCAAAACGTACACAGGCATTTGTACCCTTGCACCCTCAGGATGCGAATGCTGTCCTCCTCATAAAAAAAATCAAAATAATTAAGATGCAATAATACAAGGGATTTAGGCAAATGTTTTCTTAATTACGTATTTAATATGTGTCTATAGCTATATAGCATTTTAAGTGAAACATAAGTTTTAGTAAAAAAAATTCAAATCGGCTTTGTTTGGTATTATTTACGTTTTTTTCATTCATTAATTTTGTTTCTTGAAGTCCTAGTCGAATTGTAAAATTACATCTAAGCTGGTGGCCACCTCAATTCCATAAAGAAAGTCTTGGTCCAAATTACGGAATAGAGAGATTATATGCTCTTGACGATATTAGGGCGTTTTCTAATACAATGGGCCAAATAATTGGCGGCTTTTGTAACTTCAGCACTTTCAGTATTCCCGGTGTCTTAAAAAGAAATGCATTTTTTTTAACTTTTCGTCTTAGTGGTAAAAAACCGTAACTCTAAAAACGAACTGTTCTCATCAACCCGTATTTACATGTTTTATATTTTATTATGACCCTAATGACACCAGCACTGTTTTAAATTTCAAAGCGCATTCAATGTATAGCCCTCAAAATACATTTTCTTATATATACGGATTTTTAAATGTGTTATCTTCAGCCTCTTCATAAATCTAAGAATATTAAACACTTATTTTTAATTGATTTTCTGGTATCTTTGTTTCTAGTTTTGGATATGCCCCTATATATATGCCTATAGCCAAAGCTAATACATTGTGTGTTGTAATGTACTAATGTAAAATTGTACGTATTGTAAGCATTCTTGCGTAACACTTTAACTTCTAGGCACTGGGTCTAACGCTTTTTTGGCAAAGCACTTCTTTAATTCTATTATATATAAGAACTTTAGAATGGAGCTATTAAGAAATTTGGTAGATAAAGTTCTTCTTAACTTCGTGGTCTTTGGTCCTTTAAACTTTTCTATTAGTGTCGTGAATCATAAGAGTTGTTTGCTTCCTTTTTCTATTTTTTTCAAATGCTTTTCTAACATAGTGTATAAGTAGAAATACAGAGAATCTTTAATATCTGGAAAGCATTTGGTATGGTTAGTTTTAAGGTTCTAAAATTGTTTTAGAGATAATTTTTTAAGATGTCTGCTTTTTGTAACTCCTTTGAAATGCTAGATACATATAACGTCGTGCCATGTAGAATTTGATTGAATCATTCATTTCATTTCATTCCACCAATCAAGTTACTGAAAGCATCGCGACGAAGCGATTATTCTACTTTTCTATCTTTGTCAACAAGAATTTGTCAATGGCATATACCATAAAATTATCAGATTAAAAGAGCATATGACAACAGAACATAAAACGAAAGCTTTCACGGCTGTGGTCAATTTAGAAGGCGTGGCTCTTGGGATTACATCATGTCAAAATACAATCACGTATGATGTAGACTGAAGCCCTTAACTCTAACTAAAATTCTTAGGATGCTTATAGATTTTAATAGATTCTCTAAAGTTCCATTTATAGAATCCCGAGACCGATGCGAGAACTTTGGTTTCTTTTACATTTATTACATATCCAGTTAAATGTTGATGTTCAGATACAGCAGATTGTACAATTTGTTTCTTCCTAATACATCGTTCATGTTCTTTAAGCTGAGTCGATTTGAATCGTCCAGTTTTTCCAATATAGACATCGCCACAGAAACAAGGAATTTCATACATTCTTTCGCTTTGGAAAGGAATAACGTCTTTTGGCGATAGCAAACATTGTCCAATTTTCTTATGTGTGTTGAAGATTGTACTTATGTTGGACCGGCAAAGTAACCTTACAATTTTATCTTTGGTTCCGTGTATAAGTGGAAGAACTACACTTCCCATCGGTAACTCCTTACTAATTTCATTTTTGGGGTAGGATTGTATATTTTCTAATTGATCTTCTAATATCCTTAGTGCAACATCCATTCCCTCTTAAAGCTTGAGACAGTTTCTCTGTTTTCGATTGTAAAGAATTTTGGTCACAAATTGCGAGGGCTTTGTAAACCAAAAAATGAATAACTGATTGTTTTGGTGCCGGATGATGATGTGAATTTGCATTTGGGTATCTGTTTGTATGCGTTGGTTTTCTTTATACAGAGTGACCTAAGGAACAATCTCCTTTCCTTTATAGAATCTAGAAAGGGAATTATATCTTTTGTTTCAATTTCCATGTTAAATTGTATATTAGAGTGTTGCTGATTCAGATGAACAAGAAACACGGGGAGATTTTCTGGACCATGCGGCCATATAACAAAAGTATCGTCTATATATCTGATCCAACCTGACTTTATTGGAGGATTGCCCACTTACAAAATTGGAAAATATCTTTCAAATATTCTTAATAATTTTACAAAAAAAAACACATTCATATATTAGAATCCAATAAGATCCAAAAGATATCTTAGTCAGTTTCGATGTAGGATCGCTATATACGAAAGTGCCTATTAAAGAATCAATTTCCATAATATCAGACTTATTTTACAATGATAATATTGACAACTCAATTTTAGATCTGATTGAGGCATGTCTCACATCAACTTATTTTGTTTTTCAAGGAACTTTTTATGAACAAACCTCAAGAGCCGTAGGATGTCAACCCTGGTAGCCAATATCTTTATGAATGCTTTTGAGGAGGAAGCCTTAGAGACTTCTCCTTTCTAGATGATTTTGTACAAAGGAAAGGGGACGGTTCCTTAGGAAAATCTGTACATAGAAAACTGACGCATACGAACAGATACCTAAATGCAAATTTACATCATTATCCGGCACAAAAGCAATTAGTTATTAATTCTTTGGTTTACAGACCCCTTGCGATTTGTCAATGGCATGCTTCTCAGCTTTACAGCCAAAATAGAAATATCATGCATGTTATACCTTTCGTCGAAATTGAATTGAATTATCTATTACGAGGTATGACATACTCTTCTCTATGTCATAATTTACGAAATGATAAGAATCAGTTTAAAAAGAACTAGATTTCCGAATTTGAGAAGCTTGAATAGCTGTATAAGGGAAACAGTAATAAATTACTTTACCACGTAGTTTTATATGATTATATTCAAAAATTGTCTGTTTTCTAAAATGCAATATTCATTAACCTATAATAGGATTAATTAATCTAAAAAATCTATTAGTTTTCAGAATTCAAGCGTTTAAAAATACGTTTATCATTTTTCATAGATCAGGATTTAAAACTAGACAAATTTAATTATATAGAACAAAATTTAAGAATTTTCGAAAGTTAGATTACAAAGTTAATAGGTCATGGGGCGGATTGAGTATCATGTTTTACAGGAATGTGTTATTGATATTCATACTAAGGAAATCGCTGTACAGATGCAATATTGTAGTACTGTTTTGTTTAAAATGTTTTACAATGCAATGCTATGCACTTCATTGTTGACTTTCTATGCTTTCCAAATATTACTGTCTCAGTCTCATGTAAAATATTTTCTGCTTTAAACATGTTTTTACATTTTTTTTTTCCATTAAATAAAGAAATGTGTTGTAAATTATATTTTTATGTATGTTATACAGCATAAATTAATAAAATCTCCAGACACATCTACACATAAGTAAAAAATTATATTTTTGCGTCTTATATTAGTTAGTGAATATTATTACTTTATATACCTACCATAAAAATTAAAGAGGTAAGACTTGCATTTGGATTTCTGTTACCTTCGAGTTTCAGGGATAGGAAAACATCAGACTGAAGTAAATGAAATATGGTAAAAAGATTTAAGATGGTGCAAAAATAGGCAAGAATCATTACAACATAATGAACTCCAGTTACCGGATTTTATATGCAGATATTGAGATAAAGCAGCTGAATATATAATAAATACAGTTGATTGTAAGCTTTACGTATATCGCAATATTATAATAGCTAAACCTTTAAAATAAGTTAATTGTATATAAATTCAAGGTATATTGACAAATGATCTTATTTTTATGTATGTAAATTACTCTTGAAGATTATAAGATAGCTACTGTGGGTAAAATTTAGTCCGACTTCTTTACCCTTCTAACAAGGTAAAAGCCACCGCTTGTGTAATAAATACAGATAATTGTAAACCTAGTAATAGGCTCCCTGAATAAAAATAAGTTGGCTTGGAGATACCGACATCAGAATATAAACAAAACTATCACGAAGTGCTTAAATAAATGGTAGCATATAATAGAGAGACTTTAACAAATTTATGGAATAAAATAATCTTATTTAATATAAAGAAATAAAGTTACAGGGTAACATGCAAAATAGTCAGCCGATATATCAACACTATGACGTTACAAAAGCTGCTAAACCTTTAGCTCATTCTTCTAAAGAGCGTACTAATATCTTAAAAATCGCATTAAAATATATTTCCTTGTTTCCGAGATATTTTAATTATAATTTGGACCAAGATTTGCGTTACACCCTTAGGGTAGCAGTTTAAAACCACATATTTATTGTCTATTTTTAATAGGCGCCATTCTGTTTCACTATATTGGATTCGTACCAATATTTTAATAGTTTCTACCTTGATTTTTGGACATAATTTAAAATAAATTGTATAAGTAGCTTTTTACACTTATTTTTAAAAATTTAATTTGACCGGGATTTTGTTCCGTTATGTTGAATTCGTACCAAGATTTTGCCAGTTTGTCCTTATATTATATTCATGTTTTGAAATTTAGTCAAAGTCAATTGAGTTGTTTTAAGTTGATTTTTTTAAGCACTTTATTTTGCTGCTATTTTGTTCCAGCATCTTCGAATTGTACCACAATTCTACTAGGTTATCTATATATCATATTAGTTCTTGCCAAAAAATTTGAAATAAATCTAATGAGTAGTTTTTTCATGCTGATTTTTTTAAATATTTTATTAGGCCGCCGTTTTGTTTTGCAGTTTTGCCATCTTCGATTTGTGCCAAAATGTTACCAGTTCATTCCTACCTAACACTTTATTTTTAAGGTTACCAGGTCATCCTTATGGTCATTCATTTTTGATAAAAAGTCAATCAGGAAAGTAGTTTTTAGCTATGCCGTTAACTGACAGACCGACAGACATACTGACAGGCAGACCGACTGAATTAAAAAAAAAATATTTTTGGTGTCTAGGGACGCTAAAACGTGAAGATATGTAACATAAACATTATATTTGGCCGCCCTTTTATTTCACCATCTTGATCTAGATCATAGCAAATTTGTACACAAAAATTGAAAATCTAATAAATAGTTTTTCAGGCCGATTTTTAAATTTTTTATTGACCCGTCATGTTGTTTCGCCATATTAGTTTGTACTAAAATTTAACCATTGGCAACTCCGTTTAGTTCTTTACGGATGGAAAAATACGAAGTGTTTTCATTCCGGGTGTACATCCCTTCACTACTGTCGTTCTGAAAAGAACACTTTTGCTGATGTGTCGCCAAAATCACATTTGGCATTTTCGAAGCTTTTCTTCTCGCGTCCGAACAGAGACTGAAGTGCTTGCGACTGGGAGCTTCCTTTTATACCCTCACCCGGGGCCGAAGGTTATATCTGAGTGTGTTTTCCGGATGTTGTTGCGCTAACTGTTGGTAGTTTTAATGATTCGTCCCTTTTATTTAAATCGCCTGGTTTTTATATTTCTATAGCTTTCTGGGTTATTCTGGTCTTATAATGTTCCATATTGGCAATCTCCTTACACCCATCGAAATTTATCTTGTGGCCGGTTTCCTGATGATGTAGGAATAAGGACGAGGTTGTTTGTTTGTTTCTGATGCTAAGTTATGCTCTTCTACTCTTGCTGATATTCGCCTGTTAGTTTGCCCCACATACAACTTTTCACAGTCCTGGCATGGAATGCTATATACTCCATGGTTTTCCAATTTGATTTTTTCTTTTGAGTTTCCAAGTAGTTTACGTTTATGACCAACGGCCGCTCAGATATAACCTTAATCTCCGGGTGGGGGTATAAAACGAAGCTCGCAGTGGCCGCAAATAATTTAGCCTCTATTCGGACGCGAGAAGGAAAGCTTTAAAAATGCTAAAGGTGATTCTGGCGAAACCTCAGCAAAACTGTTCTTTTCAGAACGACAGTAGTGAACGGATGTAAACCCGGAATGAAAACACATCATATATATATATATATATATATATATATATATATATATATATATATATATATATATATATATATATATATATATATATATATATATATATATATATATATATATATATATATATATATATATATATATGTGTGTGTGTATAGTGTAATTAGATACTTCTTTTCTTGGGATGCGTGTTCATAAAATTAAAACGATTTTTTAATTTTTTTGTCATATTTAATTCAATTTGACGTTTCGACAGGTAGTTCCATGTCTTTTTCAAAAATGTTTTTGTTTTATTTTTCCTAAAAAAAAATAATACAAAAATAAACAGTCTAAAATTATCTTACCATGAGAAGTAAATCAAAAGGTCAATAGCACCAAATAACATTTAAGCAAAATAAAATATACATAGCATATTGTCATTTTGTCAAACAAATACATGCAAAGATGTCATTAATTGCATTTTTATTTTTCCCGATTTCAATAGATCCATATATCTCTCTTTTCCCACGAGGTTTCGTTTTTAAAATTCTTACCTTGGAAAAATTGAATTTATGGTTGGTTTGATTTTTGTGTTTAGTGAGGGCTGTGGGGTTTCCCTTCTCGTATTTATATAAAAAACTAATTATCCAATTAAGTTATTAAAAACGTTTGGCGAAATAAAGTTTGTCACTGGAAAGAAAACCCCTACATTCAATTGTCGAGAGCGATGCGTTGAGTTCGGATAAAATGCAGTTAATATAATTTTTCTTGGGAAAACTGAAAAGTTAATATGAGTGGAATGGCCATCCAGAAAAAAAATCACGGGAGTCGGAATGTTGTTATTTCTTAACCAAGGATAAAACACATTCGTGATATACTCATAGAATACCTCACTAATCATTCAACCCGATTATGATCGTCCTATACCCCACTTCTTTGGATATTTTGCATGGATGCTTGAAGGTATGCTTTTCTTATATGGGTATATAAAACTATTGACGGCTGCATGAAACCGTTAGCACTAACTCTTACCAGTATAGTCAGGCACTCTTTTTCATCATTTATTGTCCGCGTGTAAACCTTAGAAGATCCTTTTCTTAAGGGAGAACTGCACGCAAAAACCGAAAAACCAGCGACAAGGTTTAGTCGAGTTGAAAGTAAGATGAAAAGGTACCTACGCATTAAAAAAAAACTCCCGGCATGTCCAGCCTCAAAAAAATGTGTTATGTGTAGGTAATTTAAATTACATTTGGGTTCAAAATGGGTTCAAAAGGGTTCACGCGCTGCAGAAATACAAAGACATGAGTACGATTTACCATTTCAAATTTTGCAGTTACGTAGACAAAGGATCAATGTAAGGCGGTAAAGAGTCATTTTGTGGAAAAAAAAATTATATGCGAAGGCATGTGCGTCAAAAAGTGGTCAAAAAATGGTCGAAAATGGACAAATCTACTTTTACTTTATAACTCTAGATTTAATTTTTTCATAAAAATTCGCCTTTAGCGCTCAACTATACATATTTCCCTATTAAAATCACATTGAAGCTAATACATATCTCTTATAGTTTTAACATAATATTGCAGCGGCGGAAGGCTTACAAATAATCCATATTACTGCGTGCAGTTCCCCCTTAAGAGAACTTGTTTTTCTTTCGGGGACAAATAAAAACCACTTTCTTCGCAGTTAAAGATACGCGGATCACTGACAGCATGTATTAAATCGTTCGTCGTCAAATACGAACGAACTTGAGAAAACCAGTTTCTAATATTTTGTTCCGAAACCGCAGCTCTGAGTACAGACAAGCTTTGTGGCACTTTATTTGATATCCGAGGATGTCTTAAGAGAAAACCCTTATACCATTTATAGCCTGGAGCTCCGTATTTGAATGGGTTTTCTCTATTTAGTTTAGTAGTTTATTATTAGTTTGCCAACATACTCTAACAATTGCGCTTTTGACACTGGAAATCCTCTTTTTCCCATTTCAACAATCCAGTTCACTAAGATACCTTCTTCCAATTCTGACAGTACTTTCGGAGCCCCAATATTTCCCCACCTCCTTGGATTTTTGGTTCCCTGTGTCAATTAAAGTAGTTTTTGTAATTTTAAATGGTTTAGATGCCTGCATTATTTATTATTATTAGGCGCCATACCTAGAAAAAAATGTTCCTTATTTTCGTAAAATGATAAATTACTGGTGATAAACTAGTGTCTCTAAAAGAGAAATTTTTGCAAATGACTAATTGTGTTTCTTAATGGGGATATTTAATTTATGAGTACTCTCTCAAAATTTCGACCAGGAATTTTTAGAACATAAATTAAGCTGTTTTTACTTATTTAATTACTTCAATAATATTATGACTTGTTGCCCTAGCTGCTGAAAAAAAAAAGAAATGTAACTCATTAATAGAAGCAAACATAGTAATATTCTGAACTTTAAAAAAAGTTTAAACTTGCTCTAACCCTCAACTAAATATTTTTACTAGGTCGCAAATACGCAAAAACACATAAACATTGTGTTTAAGATTTTATAGATTTTATTCTATGCACTTAATATCAGTTAAAATATAATAGAATAAACCTGTACCGATCTCCGGTCGATATTGAAATATGTCTAGTAATTTTGTTTTCCTATTTCCGACCACTTTAATGTTCTATTTTAAATTTAAGTTATACATTAAAATATGGCACAAATAAATGAACAATATATTTTTCGAAGATTTACAAAGATTCTGAAATATAATGAACTTTTATAAAAGTTTACAAATTTATTTTTAATTCAGTGAAATACTTTTTCGTCGGTCGTAATTAGCCAAAACAATTTAAGATTATTTATGTTTCTAAATATTTTAATTATTTTTAATTGCTTTCACACTTGCAATATTAATGGTATGCAGTAAAATTGGTTGAGAATATCCTTATACCGACCGCTGATCGTTGTTAGGATATGTTTTATGTTTTGGTTTCCTATTTCCAACCACTACCCATTTATCAATGTATGTTAAAAAATTATAGAAATTTAAAAAGTTTCTAGGCATCTTAACCCAGAAAAAGAATCAAATAATAAAATAACTATTAAAACTTATTACAATATATCGCCAAATAACCAAATATAAATTTTTGGAAAATTAAGAACTTTATGAAAGGAAAACCGTTAAACACCACCTGCGCAGACAACAACTTTAATCAAACAAAAACAGTAAGGGTCGAGTTTACCGGTATGTGATGATTAGCGGGAAAAACGTTATAGCTGTTCTCTGCAACCAGCTCCATCGTATTGTTATGCGAAAGTAGACAAATACTGGAAAAATAATAAAGCCGACAGGTTTAGGAGATAGGTCGGTAATAAGACAATTTCGTTACTGAACTAAATTGAGTCACACTTCGTTATTCCTAATAAAAGAAAAGGGAAGTCCCGGATAAAGGAAATAACAGAAATACCGATTTCTGTGATGATAAGAAAATTTACTTCTTCATAATTTTGTCGAGAGACGACCAAAACATGACTCTATGTTTTGCCCGTTTCTCGACAAAATAGTGAAGGAGTAAATGTCCTTACCTTTAGTTCTTTCGTTATATATAAATATATATATATATATATATATATATATATATATATATATATATATATATATATATATATATATTGATTTTTACTCCTTCACGGATGGAAAAATACAATGTGTTTTCATTCCGGGTGTACATCCGTTCACTACTGTCGTTCTGAAAAGAACAGTTTTGCTGACGTTTCGCCAAAATCACATTTGGCATTTTCGAAGCTTTCTTTCTCGCGTCCGAATAGAGACTCTCTACTTTCTTTAATACCCACCATATAAAAGGACCATATTTTTATAATAATTTCATGTTAGATGTTCATTAATACATGATTGTCCAATTATCTTACCTTAATATATTTTTGTTCAGAAACAAGTCCTATATAAAAAACATGGTTGGGCATGAGCTGTTAAATAGAAAAACATTTAGAAATTAGAAACATTTTATATACCACCAATTTGGTTTAATAATACGTTATTGCCTTTCAAAATCATGTTCAGTTCATTAAATGACTTGCCTTTTGATAAAATATAGTTTAAAAAAATGTCACCTAAATTGTTAATTTCCTGTAAACACATGTCAGAGATTCATTAAACAAGGGTTTGTGTTATTTAATTAATCCTTCTAATGTTTGGTTTAAAAAGCATATTGTTTATTTTCGTTTTACAATTTGGGTTAACTCAAATGACAACTAATGAAGTTTGACGTTTTACTGCGGCGAGTCTAACATCTCTTTTTCATGTACGCCTAAAACCCAAATAATTCCGTCCGACCACTTCAGTTTCGTTATTTATTAAAAGCCTAAAATTTTAAAGTTAAAAATTAAGGGCGAGGCTTACGTAAAGATTAGAGGGAAATATAAAAAATATCTAACATAAATTATTCGAAAATAAATATTTAAATTCAATATCTATATAAAGATTTATTGAAATATTTACTGTATTCGGAGTTGCCTATCCTTTAAAAAATCGTTTATTTTTATCAAATCAATAAGGGGGAAAGAGACAAAATA
Source organism: Kuschelorhynchus macadamiae (assembly GCA_030620095.1). NCBI lineage: Eukaryota > Metazoa > Arthropoda > Insecta > Coleoptera > Curculionidae > Kuschelorhynchus > Kuschelorhynchus macadamiae. The sequence continues at coordinate 121,782 of JAUTXW010000468.1, read as the reverse complement.
TAGGAACATTAAGATCAAGTTTTGCGTAGAGCACTTCCAACATGTTAGTTTTTTTAGCCAAATTCCTACCTTTTTTTTAAACATTTCATTTTCATTCAGAGTTCATTCTATTTAGTTTAAAAGTTGTTTTAAAATTTGTCTTGAACAGTGATCGAATAACAGCCAGGTAATTAACAATTTTAATTTATTTTGGCAAGATTTATTTATTTTAAGTTTTACAAATTTTACAATTAGGCTACAATTTTACCACCTTGCATTTTACCACTTTGCATTTTAACACTTTGCATTTTATCATTATTACATTTTCATTGAAATGGGAAAGCCTATATTTCACTTTTGTGGTAGTTTTAAACCCAATAGTTTTCACTATTGGGTTTAGAACTTTTGGGTGAAGCCAAAATAAAAAACAAAACCTTTTTGCCAACGCAAGAGTTGTGGTTCCGACAGGACCCGTTTAAAAGGCTTTTGAAAACTGAAGTAGTATTTTACTTACCGAACGTTGGCACAAACAAGATCCACTTTTACCGAAGAGGTTTTGAAGTATTTGGCCTCTAGTATGCAGCCCAACAACCAGGCCCAAGTTTGAGTTATCACCTCCTGCTTACCTGCTACCTACTTGGTGAGATTTTTAACTTAAATTTATAAATTCGTCATACCTTTTATTTTTAAATTTCATTTTCGAATTCTTATATCTGTTTCTATCTATAAATATAATTTATATCACATTCTTGCATTTCCTTTAAACACTGGTAAATATTCACAAGTATAATCTGAAATAAAGGGGAAACAATAATTGTATATTGTGTTTTACTGCTTGTCTCAGCAGTTTTACTAACACACGGGTAAAGGGTGTATGAAGGACGTAATGCAGATTCTCTTTTTTTACGTGTGTTGGCGCCTTTTCATTTTATATATATTTTTTGACTTTCCTTCTTCATATACTAAATAAAACGGATTGGAAAGTTTTGAACTCCCCCAAAGCCGAACCACCGTACAAGCTAGCCTAAGGGTCGTAATTGCAAACTCTTAAAATTGCAGTTACGTAACAAATCTTTATAACGTGACTTATAACACGTTTTGAAATATCAGTTCGAAATTTTGTGAGCATGCATGGAACAGTATTTTGTCAACTTATAACTCATGTTTGTCATTTTTTCCGGTTTAACCGTCAAAGCGTCTCGAATTTCATGAAATGTTTTTGAGACGCCAATTTTTCTAAAACGTATTATTTGGACAGATGAAACCTTTATTGTTGGGGTAGCGAAAATCCTTATTTCCTCAGAGAAAGAAATTTTCAATATAAGTTTAGCATTAATGCATTCTGTTTTCTTATAAATAACAAAATTGCTTTCTTCCTGCAAGCCGGTATAATGAAAATTTAACTGGTGTGAAATACTTTGATATATTAAGTACCACAGTTTTCAATTTTTTGGATAATCTACCTTTGGAAACTCTCCGAAATTACTTTTACCAATTAGATTGAGCACCGCCCACTACACACGTGAAGTTTCGATAATGCTACTCAACATGTATGAAAACAGATGGATTGGTCTGTAAAGAAGAGGAATAAATCAGAATGGCTACGTTATCACCACGATTCATGAGTGTTTAAGAGCCAATGGAAGGCATTTCAAAAAAGGTAACTATTAAATACCTAATTTACTTGTATTGCTGCATAGTTTTAATTTTATTATTTGGGTAGGATAAAGGCTTTTATTTTACAAACAATTTTTTTAAATTTTTCTTTTAAATATATATACGCAAAATCAGAAACAGAGAAATTCTTAAATTTGATCTGAAACTATCAAAGATAGTTATAGAAACACTCAATATCATTACATAGTAAATTAGATCCTCAATTTTAGAGAAGCAACAAAATACCATTTACATTTTTTGCATAACTTGTACGTTAATGTTCTATTAAAAACGCATTATTTTGTAAACACCCTGTATGCGAAAATTTAAATCTCATATCATATTATGATAAAACAACCTAATAAGAAACAGTAACATAACATTCAGATTTCCTTTTATATTTTTTTCAAAAAAAAAACGTATTTTTATTCAGACCTGTTTGTTGCTTAATGTTCAAAGAATAAATTTTATTATCAAAACGGCACAAGATTATATTATCCAAATTCTTCGAAATTGTTATGGAGAAACAGAAAATGTCATAATTTACAGGGTATTCTGTTTAAAAAATGTATCTAGTTCAAGGTGATATGGCAAGTCGTTATCGAGATATCGAGTTACCGAAAATATTTTTAAAAGATCAGGGTGTGGTATGGCTACAACCCAAATTTCAAATAGCTATCGTTTTTGGATCTCGAAAAAAAAGTCTATTAAAATCTACATATTTGTAATATAGAAATGGAATACCCGTATATTATTACTTATTTTTATCGTCCAGTTAATTTAGAATATTTTTTATTAACCATACATTATGCCTAAATTCATTAGTTTACCTGAGCAACAAATTAGGTATGGCCTTTAACAATAATAATTATTGGCATCTGAAAGTCAAGTTCTGTCAGAATTAAGTGAAGAAGGAAGTAGCATGGCGTTTTTACTTATTATATTTTAATTTTAAGAGGGTTTGGCGACAAACAGAGATCATATCGAACTGTAGAGCATTACAGAATGACTGGAAGTGTAAAAATCCGACCAAGAACTGGAAGACCTAGGAGTGCTGCCGCCGATGATAATAAAAATTTCGATCCAAGAAAATTCCAGACGATACACCAATCAGCTTGCTTTGGATAATGAAGTTGATCGAGAATCCGTAAGAACCATTATTCACACTGAGAAATTGCAACCACACAAAGCTCATGTTGTACAAGAACTTTGTGACCTTGACTGTGATCCAAAACTAGAAAATAATTAGGAGAAAGATTGAAGAGAACCCGCATTTTCCAAACAATATTGTTTTTTCGGATGAAGCGACCTTCGTACCGAATATTCAATAAACAATGGGCTGGATTGTTTGCCGGACATGTAATTGGACCCTTTTTTGTCGAGGGAAATTTGACCGGTGAACGATATCTCCAGCTTCTTCGGTAAGAAAAGTTCCAACTATAGACAATTTAACTCCCGATATTAACTTAACCTGGTATCAGCAAGATGGAGCTCTTCCGCATTTTATTTGTGAAGTAAGAGAATTATGGATGTCACGTTCCCAAATAGATGCATAAGAAGAAGAGGGTCTATCGAATGTCCTTTACGGTCCCCCAATCTTTCGGCCTTAGATTTCTTTTATTGGGGTCACCTGAAAAACAATACTTTTCGGAAAAATCCAATAATTTAGAAGAATTAAGAATTAAAATTTTAAATGAAAACGAAAATGAGAGAATAACAAGGAAAATAGTTTTAAATACTCTAAGACATTTTTGCGACAATTAGAGCCGTTTTTCCGTGACTTTTTATACCGATTTCTTTTCATGTTAACTTATTACATTGTTTATGGAAATTTATTTTGTGTTTTGTAAGTGATCAAAATGTCATGACATCTAGGAAACTAATGAATTTAGGCATAATCTAGGCATAAGGTATGGTTAATAAAAAATGTTCTAAGTTGACTGGACAATCAAAATAAGTGATAATATGCGGGATGTTCTATTAAAAAAATATATAAAACAACAAAATTTCAAACTAAAATCCAAAAACAAAACACTTTGTTAAAAATAACCCCCAAATTAGAATATTCAAACCAGATAGATCTAATAAAACAGTCGTAATAAATTCAAATGATTATGAAAATAAAATGATTGAGCTACTCAGTGATACAGATACGTATAAAAAAATAAAAAACGGTGTTATAACTATATTTCAAAACAAAATCAATACATTAAAAAAAAATTTCAAAAACTTGTCACGGAAAAGTATCTAAAAACTTAATGATACATAATGCTGTTACCCCTAAAATGTATGGTTTACCTAAACTACATAAAACAGGCATACTACTTAGACCAATTGTTTTTTTCTAAACTTTCAATTTTACAAACTCACAATATTTATCTGATTGCTTGTCAAAAATTTGCGGAAAAATGATTAGTTCATTTTTCAGAGTGTTTACTTTTAAACCATTTATTGATACAATAATTAATATTACAAATAATTACAAGCTTGTATCGCTTGATGTAGTTTCGTTGTAAACCAACATTCCATTCGTATGGAATGTAGTTCCTAAAATAATCACAAAGAAATGGGACACATTAAAAGAATATACAACACTTGTGTTAAAAGGTTTTATAGAGGCGGTAAATATCACATCAAATAACAATAATTTTCAATGTGAAGAAAGTTTCAATCAACAGATAAATGGTTGCGCAATGAGTTCTCCAATTTTTCTACAATAGCACTTGTAATGGAGAATCTGGAAGAAGGTGTTACGGAGAAACTGGATATTAATATAATTTTTTTCAAAAGGTTCGTTGATGATTGTTTATCTACTATGCCAAAACACAAAATATATAAACTACTAAATGAGTTTAATAATTTCTACCCTAAATTACAATTCACAATGAAAATTGAAGAAAATAATGAACTTAATTTTTTTAGATTTAACGTCAATTAGAAATTTAGCACATAACAACTTAAAAACCAAATGGTATACCAAAAAAACTTGGTCGGGCCAATATCTAAATCATTCAAATGCCCAAAAATTAGTGTAATAATAGGATTAACTAACCGCGTAATCGCATTAACCTCTCCAGAATACCAAACAGAAACTTTAACTAAAAGTTAAACGTTAATAGATAACCATTATCCACAAAAAATATTCTAAGAATTATTAAACAAAGAATTTATGTGTATTATAATAAAAAGAAAAACCAATTAAAAACGGAAATCCTATTCTTCAAAACATAAATATTTGTCATAAAGCCCGTAATTTCTTAAATTCTCTTTATACCCCATTAAAAAGTAGAGTACCGCAAAAAAATAAATCAAACTTAGTTTATTCAATTCCGTGTTTAAACTTCTCTAAAAAATATATCGGACTGACAACACTAATATAAAGTATACTAAAAATATCTCTACTGCCCTTCACAAGCATGAACAGACAACAAAACATGAGTTCAATTTCAATGCAGCCGAGATTTTATCCCAAGATAGGAATTATAGTAAATTAACATTTACAGAAACGAAAAGGAAATAAAAAAGGAGAGTGAAGCAGTATATTTGTAGTTTAAGTCAAATATATTTTAACCTTTATTTTTCTTAAACCATCAGAGAATACTGCAATTTCAAAAATCTTCTTTTCCCTGTATAAATTTTAAACAGAAAATAAACGTTACCTCTGTATATCTATTAAAATATTATTCATTTTCTCTCGTAGCTAAGCCTTTGATAAATTCTACCGTTTTTATTATCAAAAAAGAAAATGATAACCGAAACCCTCCAAATCCGATCAGTCTAACTGTACTAACTTCACAATCATGGAAATGGCTTATTCGAGAAGCGAACCGTAAAAATTGAAAATTTAGTTTATAATGGATAGATGGGTTTTAAATTTGTGTCCTTAAATATGTGTGTTTTGTCAAAACTAAACATATTATTTGTAAACGTAGCATACCTAATATTATTATATTGACGTTATAATATTATCACTAAGATTGAGCCTTCTATAAAAAAAATTAAAAATTACAAAAATATGTTTTAAATTTAATGTTATTTATATGACAATTTTATGGTTTTTAAACCTTTTAATGTTTCCAGTATGTATGATAATGTTTGTGTATTTGTATAAATTTTCCTGTGTTTTTTTTAATGAAAAAACTACTTTTTAGAAATCAAGCAAGCCTAAATAAAGGCTTGAAAAAGCTCAACACTATGAGCGAAACGTGGACTTGATATGAAAAATTGTGTCTTATTATTAACCTAGACCCAAGAAAATACGGTTTCCAGAGATATATATATATATATATATATATATATATATATATATATATATATATATATGTTATATTAAAAATAATACAAATGCGGTTATAGCCTTAAATAATTACGCTCATACTTGCCTAGAGAGGCAACAACCAAACCAAAGGTAGGTATTTTTCAAAACTTGTGGTTAATTTAAGAACGTGTGGAAATTTCAAACAGTCAAGGCTTAAAAAGTATAACAAAGACAATAACAATCGTGACATCGACAAGAATAAGCAGTATAGAGCTAGACATTCCTCGGACAATACTTACAGGGATTTTAAAGAAAAATAAGTACCACTCACCGACCATTGTTCAAGAGCTCATTGAAGGAGATTTTCCAAGGAAAATGTAAATTTTAGCATGTGTGGAATCTTTAACAAACACAATCATCACCATTGGACAACAGAGAATCCCAGATTGTTGGCACAACGTAGGTCGAAAACTCGCTAAGAAGTTGCTACATAATCTTGTATTTTCAGGTAACCGACTTATAGGTCCATTTTTTACCAGCGTACTTTAACTGGTGAAAGATATTTAGATATGCTAGAAAACCAAATTCTACCAGCAATTAGAGATGCAGCACGATACGAATTTCATAATGTTTGGTTTCAGCAGAATGACTGCCCAGCCAACAATTCCAGGGCTGTAAGAGATTTATTAAGAAGAACTTTTGGGGACAAATTAATTTCCAATGGTGGTCCTACATTATGGCCTGCTAGGTCTCTAGATATTAAACCCTTGGATTTCTTTTTGTGGGGGCACGTTAAAAATGAAGTTTTTGAATTTGAACCTCCGCGACATTGACTGTACTCGAAGAGATATCTCATATGTATGTATGTATATATATATATATATATATATATATATATATATATATATATATATATATATTATATAGATATACAGGGTGTTACTTTATGGTCTGTCATAACTTTAAGGGCGCATTTACAGACCAATTTTAGGTAAAAAAGTTCATATAAATATGTGTGAAAATGTCTGGTTTTTAAGATACTGGGTGTCAAAGTTTTTTTTAAAAATAGGTTTTTTATTAATATAGATCTTTTTGCAGATTTTCTTGAAATTTGGCAATGTTATTTGCAATGATAAGGGGTCAATTTAGCCTAGATGACAATTATTAAAATCAGTGGCGTCCCGGGGTGCACCCTCACGAATGTTATTGACAAAAGAGATGTACGCTACTGACTTTTTCCTCATTTTTATATTTTTTTCTAATTAAGCAACTAAAACTAAAACGTTTTGGTCTCTTGACTTTTTTTGCATCTTGCTTCGTTTTCAAGAAAAAAAATAAAAACCCCTTTATTGCAACTTCCTTACTTCACCACAGAACATCTATAAAAAACTGGGTATTTCTTTTGCGTGTTAATAGGTTATTCCTGAAAAAATTTTATGTCGAATAAAGTTCATATAAATGAGTGCTCTAGATTTCCTGGACCAATTTTAGCAGTGGCGGCTCGCCAGAAAACGCGGGTAAAGCGCCGCTTCACCTACATTTTCCAATCAATTTAGTAAAAAATACAAAAATTTTTAAAATATTAAGCATTTTATAATCTACATTTCTATTATAAAAATACAATTTGTTTTATATAAATATGCATTATTTACTTAATTATACCATTATTTTCTGTCAAAACTAGTGCCTTATACACTCAATAAATAATAATGACTTAAAAACGTAGCGCGCTGAACACCTTTTCATAAGAGCGACCCGTTGAGAAATTACAATCAGCAGTTAAAAATTCCGCTTCAGACTCCTCCCGCACGTCAGCTTTCGCGCTTAGATTTATTTACGGCGCGGCGGTGCTATGGTGAATATCCTTATCAAAGTTTACAGAATTAACATAATTCTGTAAACTTTGTCCTTAGAGTAAGAATTCCTCTAAGTGAATGTCCATAAGCCATATAGAGATTTGGAGCGGCATAAAGTGCTGTTGCAGGCTACAGGTGCTTATTCGCTTGTTATAGAATTAATGTGAATTAGTGCGTTCGGATCATCGGAGGCGGAAGCAGTTTTGCATCAATCGAATCGAATCGAAATTAACTTTAAGATATAGGTACATAACTGTTTTCTAAGAACAAAAAAATATATTTAAAATCTTATAAATTCATATTATTTCCCCTAACTATTAAAAAACGCTCCAAAGATGTGGATAATTAACATCATAAAAAGGTTAAAAAATAGCCATTTTGGGCGTGGCACCCCGAAAAATTTTTGCCTGCGGAGCTGTCCACCCAGCTACCTGTGCTTCACCCGTTCTTATATCCACGAGGCGCCACTGAATTTTAGGTAGAAAAGTTAAAATAAATTTATGTCTTAAAATGTCTGGTTTTTAAGATACTGAGTGTCAAATTATTTTTTTAAAATCGGTTTTTAATTAATATCTTAAAGATCCTTTGATCGATTTCATTAAAATTTGGCAGTGTTATTTGCAATGATTAGGGACTAAGTAGCCCTGTTTAGATGGAAATTATTAAATCCAGTGGCGTGTATCCTCACGAATATTATTGACAAAAAAATATACGGCACTGACTTTCTTTTCATTTTGATAACTTTTTCGAATTAAGCAACTAAAAGCTGAACGTTTTTGTCTCTTGATTTTTTTTTCGCATCTTGCCTCGTTTTCGAGATAAAGAAATAAAACTAACTCTATTGCATTTCCCTTGATATCACCTATTAATAGGTTATTCTTGAATAATTTTTAAGTTGAAAATTTCGTAAAAATGTGTGTTCTAAAATGCCTGATTATCAAGATATATGTAGAGGGTGTTATAGTTTTTTTCTGTTTTAGGCAAAATGTTCAAAGATGGTTAAACATATTGATTTGATTTTTGGAAATATTAATATGGTATAGAAGCGCACATAAAAATTATTTAACTAGTGGCGTAGCCGTAACTATACTCACAAAATCTTAGCAAAAAAGATGCTAGACCACTGGTTTAAGAAAAACTTTATAATTTTGTCTTATTTACCAATCATTAATTATAAATAAAAAAATATATATGTATTTTACTAAAGTTGATTAACTTACTGTTTGAAAAAAATCGTAACAAACGTTGTATTTGCATAATTAATATCTCGAAAAATTGTAAAGTATTTATTTGGAAGCCAACTAACGATTGAAAAATAATTACAAATTAACATAATATTTACAAAAAATGTTGGAAATGACCACCTTTCGCTCCTATGTAGGCTTCTTCTCTTCTTCTCATCGATTTACGAACTCTTCCAAAGATTCCATGCGTATTCCGTATGGTCTTCTTCTCATCGATTCACGAATTCTTCCTCACATCCATCCATAATTTTATTTCTTAGTTGTTCTAATGTCTCAATTGGTGTACTATAAACTAGCGTTTTCAGGTGCCCCCACAAATAAAAATATAGACTGTTTAAGTCAGGCGATCTAGGTGGCCAGAATTGTGGTCCTCCACGACCTATCCAATGATTTTGGTAGGCTCTATCTAAATACTCACGAGCCAATATGCTAAAGTGAGCTGGGGCACCATCATGCATAAACCAATGTTGTTGCCGTAACTGAAGAGGAACATCTTCCAGAAGTAAAGGCAAATCATTTTGAAGAAAATTACTATAAAAGTGTCCATCAAGGCGTCCTGGTAAAAAAATGGTCCAATTAAATAGTCGCCTATCATACCGATCCAAACGTTAAGTGAAAACTGTTTCTGAAAATGTGCCTCTCTAATGGCATGAGGGTTTTCTTGGGCCCAGTTATGATTGTTGTGATAATTATTTATGGCATTTCTAGAAAAATTCGCTTGGTCCTTAAACATAATATTGGAATCAAAGTGATAATTCTCTGCCACTTTTTGGAGATACCATCTGCAAAATTGCATACGCGGTTCAAAATCTCTTGGAAGAAGTACCTGAACACGTTGTATGTGGTAAAGATACAATAACGAATCCTTTAAAATTTCCCATACAATTTTGCGGCAGATATTAATTCCCTATCATTTCTCCGCATACTAGTATTTGATTTATTCAGATTTATCAAAGAAAAGGTAGTCGAAAGAAAAAGTAAAAACAAACTGTCATGCAGTGTCAAAAACATTAAATTTATAACAACAAAACAACAGTTAACTTGATTTTATCTTTACAATAATAATTGTTCGAGATACTGACTATGTATCTAAATGTTTTTTTTTTCTCGAAAACGAATCAAAATGGGAAAAAGTCAGAAGAGAAAGACGTTTTATTTTTATTTGCTTGATCCGAAAAAAGTATCTAAATGAAAAAAAAAGTCACAGGCAAACACTTTTTTGTAAATAATATTCATGTGGGTGTACACTGGGACGCCACTATATATGATAATTATCATCTAGTAAGCGCTAAATTAGCCTCTTATCACTACAAACGATAGTGCCAAATTTCAACAAAATCGACAAGAGGGTTTATGAGAGAGAAAACCAGACATTTTAAGAAAAATATTTATATGGACTTTTCTACCTAAAAGTCTTGGACCAACCTTAGGTAGATCAAATAAATGTGTCTTAAAATGTCTGGTTTTTAGGATATTGGGTGTCAAATTTGTTTTAAAAATTTTGTCGAAATTTGGCAGTAATACTTGTAAAGATAACAGGCTAATTTACCATGTACTAGACGATACATATTAAACCCAGGTCCACCCTCAGGAATACTATTGATACTATACAATTAAAAACAAAACTTTTTTGTCTCGATTGTTTTGCATCTTGCTTCATTTTCGAGAAAAAAAAACATTTAGGTATATAATGAGCATCTCTAACAATTAATTAAAGACATTTCATTGGCGCAAAAAGGAAGTAGCTCCACTTTCGTAAATTTTCCAGGAGAAGCAAAGAACTGAATAAAATAGAAACGTTTAAATTGGCACAAATACGAGTATTTGAATTTTGGATAATTAGTTTGCTATCGTAGCTACAATTTTATATATTGTATACTTTATTTTCTTGTTTTTAAGGTTAGTTCAGGTAAAAAAATTGAAGAGCTTCCTCTTTGTTGCACTGGATAATGATGATTTGATTTTTTTTTCTATAGATCTCTAAATCTTCTAAAATATTAGCAAAAACACATAAAATTATTACATTCATTATCAAGCAGTAGTTATACCCCCTTTTTCCCGTTTGTAGATGGATATTGCTCAAAAACAATTCGCCTTCTATTTTTTTGCTAAAATTGTATTGAGTTTAGTTACAGCTACGCCACTGATTAAAATAATTTTTTACAGTACAAAATAGTTCTAAGCTAAACGGCAATATTCCAATTTTCTAAAATTCAAATCAATATTTTAAATCGTAATTAAACAATTTTTTTAAAACTGAAAAAAATAAAACTCTGACCCCCTCTGTATCTTAAAAATCAGGCGTTTTAGGATACACATTTACATGAACTTTTCTACTTAGAATTCGTTGAGAAATGACAAATTAATATGCAAAAGAAGTACACTCCCGTTTTTGCTAGATTTTCTGTGGTCATGCAAGAAAGATGCAATAACGTGGTTTCTATTTTTTTTTTTTTCGAAAGTGAAGCAAGATGCAAAAAAATGTAAAGAGGCCAAAACGTTTAAATTTTAATTTTGTAGTTGTAAAACATTATGAAAATGAGGAGAATGTCAGTGGCGTAAATTTTTTTTGTCGATAATATTCGGGAGGGTGCACCTCGGGACACCACTGGTTTCAATATCTACCGTCTAGTTAGGACCAAATTAACCTTTTATCATTACAAATAACATTGCCAGATTTCAACAAAGTCGGCAAAACGATTTTTGAGATATTAATAAAAAACTGGTTTTTTAAAAAAAGTTGACACCCAGTATCTTAAAAACCAGATATTTTTAAACACATATTTATATGAACTTTTTTACCTAAAATTGGTCCGGAAATGCGTTCTTAAAGTTATGATATATCATTAAGTAACACACTGTATATATGGGGGGCATATAATCAGCTCGTAAGATTAATTACGGCGAGTCTACGTTAAACCCGTGCATCAACGGATGGACAGCGTGCTCAAAGAAAACGTGTACATATAAGCAATTTCACATGTGCGCTGATACTCGCGATACTTATAGACATTATGGATACAACAATATAAAATAGGGTCGCCACACTATGGATCATTTTAAAATTGACAAGAAATTGCTACAGAAAAGGAGAGATGCATACGGGATTCTTTCTGCGAAGAGTATAAAACGCAGAGGTATTAAAAACAAAGCTTACGGAAACGTGGCAGCTGCTATAGTGCAGGAATGTATTACTTTAATACAGCCATGTCAAACATGCGGCCCAAATCAGTTTTGAAACCAGCCAGATAATGCGGCCCGCGAACAAGTTGAAAACCGTTTTTGAAAGCGCGCGCCGCTGCAACGATTGGTATAATAAAATGTACAATTGTACATAGTGCCATCTATGTTTAGGAGGATGAACTACACATACTTAACCTAAAACCTAAAGCCAAACGTTATCTGGCTTGTTCAATAAAATTCTATCGCGCAAAAACACAGATGACGCTATCTGAACATTCTGGAAAGAACTCGAGAAATCACAATCTGTATATAAGCCGTGTTCGATCGAGTTCAGTCGTTCAGTGTTTAGTCAGTTATGAGTCAGTTGCGATAGAGTTGTTTCGAGTTGAGTTGCGTACTTATTGTTACAATACTTAACAGTACTTATTATAATTTATTTCGGATACAGTTTTTAACATGTCTCTTTCAAAACCAAGTGGAAGTAAGAGGAAACTTGTAGATGAGCATCGTATCTTTCCAGAAAAGTGGGAATTAGAGTTTTTTTGCTGTGAAGTAAAAGAAAAAATTATTTGTTCGATTTGTAATAGTACAGTCGGTGTCCCAAAACTATATAATATAAAACGTCACTATGATATTCATAAAACTATGTTTGGTAAGTATACAGGCATGGTTAGAAACGAAAAGTTAAATAAGTTAAAATCACGGTTGAAAGATCAGCAGCTTATGTTTACACGTCTAAAGCAAGAAAATGTATCTGCCCTTCAGGCGAGCTACGTACTGTCGGAGTTGATCGCGAAACACTCAAAACCATTTGTTGAAGCTTTATAAAAGAGTGCCTTGTAAAGGCCACGGAAATTGTAAGTCCCGGGAGCGTGAAGGCATTTCAAAATATATCCTTGTCCCGGAACACTGTCTCTGAAAGAGTTACTGAGTTGGCTGCCAATATAAGTGATCAGATAAAAACAAAATCAGACTCTTTCATTGCATTGCACCTGTGACGAAAGTACGGATGTGTGTGGTGTGGCGCAACTCGCTGTTTTTCTTTGAGCGGTTGATACAGATATCAATGTGTATGAAGAATTACTGGAATTAGTACCATTGCATGATACAACAACTGTGAAGGATATTTTCAATGCTGTTTATAGACTTCTGCAAAAGTGCAATTTAGATTTGTCAAAACTGTGTTCGGTTGCAACAGACGGAGCTCCTTCAATGACTGGAGTAAAAAATGGCTTCGTTAAAATATTACAGACAAAGATCAGAGAAACAGGCAGTGACAAACCAGATTTTCATCATATTTATTGTATAATCCACCAAGAAGTTTTATGCTTAAAAGTGATCAAGTTGGAAAGTGTTTTAAAGTCAGTGGAAAAAATTATAAACTTCATAAGGTCACGAGGCCTTAATCAGCGACAGTTTTCAGCATTTTTACGTGATCTAGAAAGTGAGTACACTGGTTTATCATATTATGCAGAGGTGCGATGGCTTTCGTGTTCTATGGTTCTCGACCGGTTTTGGAAACTCACAGAAGAAATACGCGTTTTCATGGAAACAAAAGGAGAAGATGTCAGCTTATTATGCGATGTACCGTTTTTAAAAGATCTTTCATTTATGGTAGATATCACAAAACAGGACTTAGATACGAAATTTCAAGGATCACGTTAAGTTATTACAGATATGCATGATCATGTGAAAGCTTTCAAGTGTAAGATCATGTTGTGGGAAAAACAGTTAGCAGAGGATAATCTGTCACATTTTCTCACTTGTAATGAAAGCACAGGTGTCCCAATATTATACAAAATATATTCAGAGAAAATGAGAAGCCTTCTGGCAGAATTTGAGAAGCGTTTTCAGGATTTTAAGACCCAAGAAAACAATTTTTCTCTATTTACTGGTCTTTTCATTATCGATATTCGCAGTTTTAAAAGTTATTTTCGCCGATAAATTCGCGCTACAAATAGACAACTTAATTAAAGACAAAAGATGTCAAATATCTGGCAAAAGAATTTAATGTTTGTAGTTTTTTGTAATGTCCTTTTTATAAAAAGAAATTATAGAAATTTAATAAACAGACTTGTACTATAATAGTACTTTTTCTCAAAAATTTCAGTAGTTTGTCTTCTTTAAGATAAGGTTTTTCGGCCCACCTAGTCGATGGTCTTCATGCTTTTGGCCCACCAGTGACTTTGAGTTTGACGTGGCTGCTTTAATAGAACAGTAATGACATTAAGTTGGTAAATAAACCAACTGATATATCACTTTAAGTATTGATTTATTTAAAAACATAAAAACAAATTGGTGTATAAATATACAGGATTTATGATGTAATTCATCAGAAGATTTTATAAGCATTCGAAAATAATAACAAAATCTGTAGATGAAAATTTTTACAAATTGGAATATATGGTAAAGGCGCATGTTTTGCACTTTATTTGTTTCCTTCTTCGCTTTTTAATCAACCGCATAACTGCAATAATGACTACCAGGCCTTTAATAAAACTCTACCCTCTTTCACTAGCTGAATAATACATTTATGCATGTGCAGAATAGATTAAAACAAACATTTGAAAATTGGACATTACCTGTAATATATTTTTAATAACACATTTAAAAGAATAAGACAGCGTCACATTCACGATACAGTTATTTTAAGTTTTTTATTATTATTATTATCTATAGAAAATAAATTATGAATTCTTATTTATCCCCGTTTCACTCTTGACTTTTGTACAAAATTTCAACTTGATTCGGTAAATGTAATTTTTGTTATTAATTAACATAGAAAAGTCTAAAGTAAATGTAAATAATAATTTAACAATGAAAGCATTTTAGAAACTACTAAGTATGCTATATTTAAAATAGGCACTTTGTAGCAAGGGGGGAAATTGACCGTACTAACTCTTCTCCTTTGATCCTCCAATTTTTGAGAAAATATGTAAGGACCGGCTTCGAAGCGTGAGAGAAATGAAAAATCATTTTTCTTCTTTAAGGCTCTATAAATTGGGTTCCAGACATCTTAATACATTCATCGCCAATTCGGACACTTTACAGGGTGATCCTAAGGGAAGAAAAATGCTTTATATCTTCGTTGTTATAAAACGTTAAACAAATGTTTAGTATAAAGTATCTTGGATTTTTATACAGAACTCAAACTTACACTCAATAAACAATTGAACATCAATTAAAAAAACCATATAAGGAAACTCATTTTGTGTTTAATATAATAATCTATAAACTATACAGAGCGTCCGAAAATTTAATTCCAATATTTGGAGGGGCTATTCTACATAATATGAAAACAATAAAAAAAGTTTCTAAGAACATAAGTTTGGCGACGCATCGTCTTAATCTTGAGCCGCGTACATTACTAGATATATTTAGTTCAAATTTGATATACAATAAACCTTAATTATGTCCATAAATGCATATTAGAAAATTATAGATTATGCAGCTTTTTTGAAGTCAAGGCCGTTTTTGAATTAGCTTGATACCACTATTAGATTTTCTATTTCATTTTACAATATATATTTATATCCCTTGGACTTTTTTAATATCTTACTTAAATATGTTTAAAAACATGGACATTTTTAAGGATTTTTGGCTTTAAAAACTGGTGCTAAAACTGTCGTTGTTTTTAAACACATTTTACACATAAATTATTTTAAAACGGTACAATATATTAGAAAACTTCAAGGGAATGCATCAAAAATGCGTAGAATAAAGTAGGAACTCTGATAATTGTACCTAACTACGGCAAATTTTTTGAGGCGGTCAAAGGGGTCGTGGCCCGAAAAAAGTTACAATCTATATAATTCTCTAAAATTAATTAGGTCTATTATAAAGATATTAATTACGGTTTATCGTGTGGCAATTTACAATTACATATCTCTAGAAATGTACGAAGCACTTCAAAAAAACCTAAACAATATATAAAATTTTAACACCGGTCTATCTAAGAAACGATACAGGACTCATCCATAGGAATTTTTTAATATTCCCTCTTGTAGAATAGCCCCTCCAAATGTTGAAACGTAATTTCCAAACATCGTGTATAGATCATGACCTTAAATGTAAGAAAATAGTTGATAGTTCAGTGAGTTTACTCATATGATTTTTTAATTGTGGTTCAGTTGCCGTTTGCCGATACATTTAAATTATAAAAAAAAATCTAGGATACTTTTGTATTTAACATTCTTTTATATTTTTTATAACAACCAAGATATAATAGTTATTTATGGTATTAAGTATGTTATGTTAAATATAACTCACGTCTGCGGTCTGGAGGGCTAATTTTCCCAAGTGAGTTATATGTATAACACATGAGTGCCATACAAAATGTAATCCAATAGCAGAACTATTGTATGCTTTCTCTAGAGAATAATAAATTTAGAGCGATCTATCAATGTACCAGTTTAAACATCAATCATGTTGACTTTTGTAATTGATTCACAATTTATCAAGGTGCTTATTCTATGTTACTACGCAACATGGAGTTAAAATAGTGATTTTTTTAATACGAGAAACCAGTTTTCGTCAAAAATAGATCAGGAAGAAATTCCGTAAGAAATTACTGACAAGGCTGAGGCTACCTTACAAATTTACCCCCCTACAAAAGATTTATTGTCTTTTTTAAAATTGGCAGTATACGAGACAATGCGGTAGCAAAGAATAGGTATTATAAAGAAAGGACAGTCGAATAAGGAGACTAAAATTAGATAAAGATAGGTATAAGTAACCAATTTAAAGGGACAATTTCGGAAACATTCGTATTGACGAGCCGACAAAGTTGGAATATATATATATATATATATATATATATATATATATATATATATATATATTAACTGTCATTTATTTTGTACCGTGAGATATTTAACTTTAGAGAATAATGGACGTCAAACTAAATAAGTTGTTTCTCTTTTTTTATACATAAGTCAAAATAAAGGAAAACAGTCAATTATTTTGTACCATTGTAGAAAAATCTATCGCAAGGCAGTATGACATAAAAATATGGCTGAATTCTAGATCTGGAACTGTTCCGTGTGAAAGAAAAATTCTTTAAACTGACGATAGTTTAAATATTAATGACACAAGTTAAGGGTAACCAGCACCAGTTTATGTTTATAGTTTTATCTAACATCAAGTAAAAACGAAGTTTAAATTAAATGGTTATAGTTACATTTAATATAAATTTTCCTCACAGAAAGGAGTTTTCATATAATTCAAACTTCAGAAGTTATAGATTTTGCCAGAATATTTGAATTTAAGACCGCGACTTATTTTAGTTCCTTTTTCTATAATTACTATATTAAAATCATGTTAAAAGTTTTGCTCGTTGC
This sequence comes from Kuschelorhynchus macadamiae, assembly GCA_030620095.1. Lineage (NCBI taxonomy): Eukaryota > Metazoa > Arthropoda > Insecta > Coleoptera > Curculionidae > Kuschelorhynchus > Kuschelorhynchus macadamiae. The sequence continues at coordinate 104,267 of JAUTXW010000468.1, read as the reverse complement.
TTTTTGTATATTGCATTTTTGTAATTGTAAAAAAAGTCACCCTCTCAGATTTTTGCAGATATATGCATATAGGGTTTCTAGATCTCCTAGATTCTTCCGTTTCCCTCGGTCCGTCATTCTGGCTGTGCACAACATAGCTGAAAAACTACTTATCAGATTGAATTCTAATTGTGGACAAAAATCAAGGATAATTGGGGGAGGGCCAGATTTTGGTAAAAATCCACAATGGCTGAACAAAATTACGGAATTGGAGAAGATATCGAAAAAATCTTTATTAAACAACTACTTATCGAATGGTCCTTAAATTTTGCACAAGAATCAAACCTGATATAATTTTGGTGTGAAGTCATTATGGCGAAACAAAATAACCGCCTAATGAGTGTTCAAAAATTCAGTCCCAAAAAAGTATTTATCCAATTACTTGAACATATTGTACAAAAATGAATTGTGAAATAGGGATATAGTGGTAAATTTAAATACGAATATTATATAATAGAAAAAATATCGGCTTATCTAAATGTTTAAATAGTTGCTAAAATTCCATTTCCTAGAATAAAACCTTCTTTTAATGAAGGGAATTAATAATCTACATAATTTAATTTTAAGAGATTCTATAAATAAAGAGATGAAAAATAAATAATACCAATAATAATAATATAGAAATAAATTAAGATTAAATAAAAAAATTATTAAATTTCCTTTACCCGGAACTTCTCTCATTATGAATCTGTTCTTTTATTACGAACAGTGAAGTGTAACCCAATTTAGTTTCACTATATTGAATTCATATCAATATTGTATCAGTTTCTACCTACGACACACTTAATTTTTGGTCATAATTTAAAATAAATTGAATACGTAATTTACAATGAACTTTTAAGACCACCATTTTATTCAGTCAATCATTCGTACCAGTTTATCTTTATATCACATTTAATTTTGATGATAAGTTGATTAAAAGGATTTTTTACGTTGGTTTTTGAACATTTTATTTGGCCAACCTTTTGTTGTTGAATTTGTACAATTTTACCAGTTCATCTATATCCCTATACCACAACCAATTCTTGCACAAAATTTAAAATCAATCTGTTAACTAATTGTTTCCGCGTGATTTTTGAAATATTTTATTAGGCCTATTATTGTTTCTTCATCTTGGATTCGTACCAAAATTTTACCAGTTGGTTCCTACTTAATACTTGATTTTTGTGTAAAATTTGAGGACATTTTTAATATTTCACTATGCCGCCATTTGTTACCAAAATGCTACCAGGTTGTTACCCTTAATTTTTGACCAAAATGAAATATCTTTCGGATAAGTAGCTTTTAGCTATTCCGCAAAAAGACAGACCGACCGACAGACAGACAGACCAACAGAGACGCAGTTGAGAAAACATGTTTTTCGGCATCTAGGGACCCTAAAACGTGATAATATGAAAATCTCGGAGGGTGATTATTTCAAGGTTACAATACTTTCTTTTTACGAGGTAAGTAAAATCGGTATATTTGCCTTAACCCAGGCTTTTTTCGTCCAGAACTCGGGTTATATACAAATAACACATTTTTGAATCTATATACTAAGTTGCTTGGTAATAGCCTAAAAAAATTAGATACATTACCATTTGTTAACAGCCGGGATCGCCCACCTTTTCATTGTATTAAGCCACTTTAATAACGTTCTAACAGAGAGCAAGCTACATAAATTTGGGGCCAAAAATACATTACAGGTTTGGAAATATTTTTTTTTATACTATATTACAATGTTGCATCGTAGTTCATTACCGCCATTCGAATACGATTATCCAAACGTCCATGTCTAACTCGATTACAGTAATTAAATCTGAATACTGGTATTTTTCTTTACATAAAAAAGGTCATATTAATATTTCGTTTGATACCCAAGGTGTTAGAGCTTGATCATTTTGATGCTTTTACTTCTGTTACAGCATTATCTTCAGCAAAGCAAAGTGATGCCTGGTACATACTGAAATTACTCAATATTATTCTCCTTTGAGCTACAAATTGTACCAAGAACACAACTCCATTAATATCTTCAAAAATTCAAAATCAGTCCGTACATAAGTTCAACATTTAACAAATGTATTAATGTAATTAGCTACTAAACTTGCGGCGGAGCCTTTGAATAAATAGACAACAGAAAAGAGCCCCATGCATTATTTTAAATTAGCTTAGGCTTTTGACGGAACTACGTCATTTTTTGGACCCTATTTTTCTGATGTTTACGTTTTGGTTTGTTGCTGTATGTTGTCAAACCGTGGTCTTTGCAAATTTAAGTTTAAGTTTTAGCAGTTTATAAATAATACACACATCGAATTAATATAAAAGTTAATTAAAAAGTTGTGTTGTGGGTTATGAAACGTAACAAAATCATTTTTGGTGGTTGGTCGATCGAAGACTGGCATTATTGTTTCAGACGTAGTCGAGTGCAGTGGTGGCGTTTTTAGTTTTTCAAACCGCCGGCCGTCGAATTAAAGTATACATTAAATTTAAATATTTAAAGACTAGATATTATTATAAAAAATAATATCAAAATATGAACCCTTCTAGAAAAGTCAGCGGTATGGTGTGTGTTGCCATACACTGCAAAATTACAAGCTACAAATCATCTCATAGCTTTTTTAGATTACCCTAGGATATAAGAAAATATGCCTTTTTTCAATGTTATATAGTTCCGAATAATAGTTTGCAAAAACTTTAAGACATGTGCTAAAACAGCTAAATAGGCTATAGCCTATATAGGCCTAATATACTAATTCATATTTTAAAAACAACTAAATAAACTTCGTTGCTAATTGTGTATGTATTTTGGGAGCCCTTGACAACAAAGTGAATTTGTGGAAATTACAAAGTAACGATCGAACACGAAGTAAGTGAGAACGTTCACATACCATTTTTTCCGTGGCATCGCGTTTAAATGTAGGGATTTTTCGAGATCGCCATTTTAATCCCGGGATTTTCAAAACTGTAAACTGATTTCGAGATTCCGATATTGAAAACCTTTTTCCTTTTAATATCTGTCTATATCGGTCTGTCTGCCTGTATGTCGGTCCATCTTTTCGCGGCATAGCTAAAAAATTACTTACCCGATTTACTTCAAATTTTGGTCAATAATTAAGGGTCATATGGGGATGACCTGCTGGATGAATTTGGTAAAAATCCAATATGGCAAAATAAAATGGCGGCCTAGTGAAATGTTAAAAAGATATTACTAAAAAACTACTTATCTAATTTATCTCGAATTTCACACAAATTTCAAGTATTATGTGAATCAACTTTTTAAAATTTTGGTACGAATCCAAGATGGCGGAACAAAATAGCGGCTTAATAAATTATTTAAAAATTCAGCCTGAAAAAACTATTTAATAGACTGATTTCAAATTGTGTGCAATAATTAACTGTGGTATAGAGATGAACTAGTAAAACTGTGGTACTAATTCAAGATGGCGAAATAAAATGGCGACTATATTAAATGTTTGTAATAGTGAAAAAATTACCCTCTCAGGTTTCACATATCTTCACGTTTTAGCGTTCCTGGTAATATTTGGTACGAATTTTAGATAGCAAAACAAAAAAAACAGCCTGAAAAAGGTACTAATTAGATTAATTTCAAATTTTCTGCAAGCATTAAGTGTAATATAAAGACAAATTGGAAAGGTTGTAGTACGATTTTCAGACGGCACGGCGGAACAAAATGGCGACTAAATAAAATTTTGGTTCAAAATAGAGGGTGTCTATGTAAAAACCACTTGTTGAATTGATTTTAAATTATGCCCAAAAATCAAGTGTGGCATAAGCAGAAACTGATAAAATATTGATAGGAATCTAATATGAGGGAACAAAATGGCGCCGAAAAAAGTGTTTGAGAAGACAGTATATATGTGTTGCTAAATAACTATGCACTGAACTAAATTGAGTCACACTTCTCTATTTCTAATAATAATAATAATGAAAGATTCATAACGAGGAAAATTCCGGGTAAAGGAAATTTACCGATTTGTTAATTATTATTTGCATGTCATGTAAATACGTATTGTAAAATTTTCATTCACTGGTTTAAATTTTGTTTTTAACAAGCTTTTGTCAGTAACGCACTAAAAAGTACAAAATAATGTAATGTTGTCGAAATTAATTAAACGTACATGCTTCTCAAAGAAACAAAAAAGCGAATCACACTTTTTGCTTTTTTGAACAAAATATATTTTAAGAAAATTACATTTTTTTGTACTTTTAGTGCGCTACTGACAAAAGCGTGTTTTTTAGGTATTTCAAACTAAATTTTTTTATTGAACCGAGGATGACATGGTTTTTTTTATTGCCGTGTTCAATCTTGCTCGCATTGATAGCATAAAGTATGTTTGTCACGTTAGCATTAAAACTATTATTTTTCATCTAATCTTATAACAAGAAACTGGGTCATGGCTTGCAATAAAGAAGATCTTTGGATAAAATAAACGATCTGCATAAAAATCAGAGTTTATGTAGCTTACACTTGAATCATCCTCTTACTTATTTATGGATATTACAAAAAATATAAACGAACAGAAAAATTGAATTTGCTGACCAAAAAAACTGCAAAATCAGAAACATAATATTCCATTTTTGTGATGTGAAAGAGTATAATAGTATATAATATTTACATTTTTTACACGCACGCCAATGGCAGAAGTGAAATGAATATAACATGCGCTAAAACCCTTTCTACATGATACTAAAACAGAAGTTCAGCGATATAACTGATCTAACAATAATATTAAATTTTAACCTTGCCCTTATTCTTTCATAAATCTATTAAAATTCACACCACCATTGTACGTGCATAACTACTATGTATACACAAATTTGTCAATATAAATATTTGAAACTTGGTTAAACATTAGGCACAAAATAATTTAATAAGGTTCGCCTCAACGGTAAGTGCATTGGTATTTTCGTAAGTGAAGAAATTAACTAGACCCTTTTAAATCCGGTTTAAAGGCAAAAATAATTGTTATTATAATGAATATCATAATTCTTAGTGTTAAACAGTTAGTTTAGGAACCAAGTGGTATATAAAGAACACAGTAGCGTAGAACTTTATGTAATATTTTGTTAGGCCAAAATATTTAAATTACTTTAAGTATGTTTTAAAACGAAAGGAAAAAAGTTGGAGTTGTGGGTTTGTGGGAACAATTTTATGGGACAAAATATGTTTTAATATCTAACATTATATTATCTTTTTTAGATCTGATACTATGCTGAAGGGGAAACAGTTTGATTATATTTCTCAGCAAATGATATTTGTTTAACAGGCAGTAAAGGCAAATAAAAAAAAGATCCTTTTTTAGAGATTTAAATTCACTTTTTAGAGTTTTTTTAGGATAAATAGTATATACCTATACCTATAGGTAAATACGTTTTTTTTACTTCTATAAATACTTAAGATATTTTGTTTTTTGCAAAAATATACTATTTTTCTTGTATTTATTAATTTATTTATTTATTGCAGGTAACCAAAAACTAACCCAAAGTAGCCCAAATATTTGTGCTTCCATGCGCTATTTTTAGTATAAATATATAAGTCTAACCCAAAATTAATTTAAATTAATTAAAAAAAAACTAACCTAATCTAACCTTACATCGTTTAAGATATCCCGAAAATACTAGCAATAAAAATTTGAATTCTGTAGGCGTAAAGTATATATAGTATTTATTGCTTAAATATTTATTGTGTACCCTTAATTCCACAAAAATAAAATTTAGAAAAAAGTACTGAAGTTCAGGATATCCTATTATGTCATTATGTCATCTTACGGAATATATAATAAGTAAAAAAATCAATGTGATTAATTCTTATATTAATAAAAGCCGAGATAAAAGCATATTTAATTACCAGAATTCAATAAACAGCATATCTCTTATGGTGTCCGCAATAAAAGTATTTATCATCTAATTCTCTTCAAACTTAAATTTTAATGGATACGCCACTGAAAACCGGAAACAAGGTGTTGTCATTTTGACGGGCCATCGTTTTGATTCTTGGGACCTTCCCGGTTTCCTCAAGGTCACGCCTAGGCTCTTTCCTGTACATTTATTTATTCAAAGGGCGGAACAGAGCAACTGGGGCTGTTTGATAGAGGTGGGATAGTAACTTTTCAAGTATATAGTATAATATTGGTGATGGATATTTAACTGAAATTTCTGTAGTTTCCTAAAATCCTCTCTTACACACTCGTAAGCTACTAAAAATTTACACAGGAGCTGTGTTATCTGTGCTTAATGGAATTCGGTACAAGGGATGTTCTGAGCGAATATTTTTAGAATATATTAATTCATTCATCTCTTTGAATAAATAAATGTACAGGAAAGAGCCTAGCCGCGACATTGACGAGACCGGGAAGGTCCCAAGAATCAAAACGATGACCCATCAAAATGACAACACCCTGTTTCCGGTTTTCAGTGGCGTATCCACTTTGATATTTACTTTGAAATTTAGAAAGTAATTTGAAAACTTATACTTTTGAAAGAGAATTGTAATTAAGGTATGAACTAAATTAAACAAGTCAATTATTGTGATAATGTCTTTAATAGCTCACTTTAAATATTAAATTTTACTTTTTACATAATAAACCTTTCGTACAAATACTCTTACATTTATTTAGGGGTTTAAGTTCAACGTTTGTTGTTATTGATCCTTTAAAATTAACATTTGGTTTGAAAGAGTCACTTAGCAAAGGTATAAAGAAATGTGGCAATTTTCAACACAGAGAGAACGCATTCTGGATGATAAATTGTCGCGACGCGTGCCCAGTAATTACATTAATTTGATCTAAAGTTTACTACTAAGAAATACCTGCAACTAGGAATTTAACGGCGAAACCATAGGAGAGCCTATTTGGGAAAACTTGCAAATCATTTGAAAGTTATATTATGCTTTTAAGCTGTAAAATGCATGGATTTTTTTTGTTTGTTTCATTTCGACTGTCCTTTTGTATTTCTGCTTTCTTTTTATTACTTTACTTGAATTTAATAAAATAATTTAAGACACAATAGGCTATAAATAATTAAATATAAATAATTTTATTAATACAGTCTAAATTTCGTTTTAAATAAAAACAAGCACAAGTATTCTTATTTCATTTAAATTTACTCAAATTTAATATCGTTCTGGATTGACCGGTACACAAACACGTAGTTTCTGAATGCACTCCTCCACCTCCACTGGTTATACCTAAGAATCGTAACTAAAGTAACTTTAAAGGTGTCAATGTCAGCTTGTTAACACTTGGAAATCTCAATTACAACTGAATCAAACCGTGGCCTCGCGGCGCGCCTCTATAGCTTTTAGAAAAGGACGGAATGATCTAGAAAATTCTAGAATAATCTAAATACTACAGGGTGAAAAGAATTAAGCCTAACAGAACCTTCGAGAACGATTTTTGACAATATCATAGACGTTACATGAATAAAAATTAAGGTAAGTCTACTTTATTAAAATAATAAATAAATTCACTTAAAACTTAACAAATCTATAATTAGGGCTAAATTCGCAACATTGCCCCTTCATTCTATCGCTTTCTATCTGTAATTTATGGCGGTCCTCTTCATGGATTTCTCTGAGGCGTTTATTAACCTGGCTGGCATAATCCGTAGTAACTATCTTATTGTCAGGAGGGCGCCCAGTTAAGAGGTCGACTGGAAGCTGTAAATCAGATCCAAATATTACACTGGCAGGTGTTTTTCCAGTGGATTCCTGAACTGCAGAGCGGTAGGCCAGTAAAAATGGTTGAATGCATTTATCCCAGTCACTTTGTTGTTTATTAACTTGGATTTTTAGGTAGTTCTCGAGAGTTCTATTAAATCTTTCAACCATTCCATATGACTGCCGATGAAGAGGTGTCGTTCTTGTCTTATGAATTCCTAATAGGCTGCACAGGCTTTTGAATACATCGGATTCAAAGTTCCTCCCTTGGTCCGCGTGTATCTCTTTTGGAATTCCATATCGGCAAATCCATTCTTGAAATAGTACGTCGGCAACACTGATGGCTTCTTGATTGGGTATTGCATAGACTTCTGGCAGTTTGCTGAAGTAATCCATTGCTACTAACACAAAGCGATTCCCGGACTTACTAACTGGAAATGATCCTGCTACATCTATAGCAATTCGTTCGAAGGGTGCTCCCTCGTTGTACTACTTCATTTTGCCACGAGTACGAGTTTGGGGCCATTTACTGGCGACGCAGTCCTCGCAGGCTCGGCACCAGTCTTTCGTATCTGTACGACTTCCCAACCAATAAAACCTTTCTCGAACTTTTTCAAGAGTCTTCATAACACCAAAATGTCCTCCGCCGACACCGTTGTGTACGGCTTGTAAAACTTCAGAAACTCTCTTTGAGGGCAAAATAGTTTGATATTTGTTATTTTTTCCGTCAGAACTTTCCCAGATTCTTTTCAACAGACCGTCTTTTATCACCAATGAGTCCCATAAAGCCTAGTATACATTAAATTTCTGGGATTTGGCTGCAATTTCTTAGTAATAAGGTGTTGGTGAATTTTCTAATTTCAGCTTAATTATAGGGCCAATATCTGGGTCTTCTTGGTGATCTTTGAAAACAATTTTTGGATCCCACTCTTGAGAGAGTGTTCTTCGGCAATGAAAATCGTCAGGATCTTCTCTTTCCTCGTGTCTGCTGCAATGTTTGCAACTTTCTGGGCATGGTCTTCTTGATAAAGCATCAGCATTTTTATGGTTTAACCCTTTGCGACGTTCAATTTAAAGTCATATTTCTATAGGCGCTGCAACCACCTGGCTATTTGTCCTTCGGGATTCTTAAATTGTAGCAACCATTTGAGTGATGCATGGTCCGTCCTTAACAGGAATTTTTGTCCGTACAAGTACTTATGAAAGTGCTCCAATGTTTTAACAATATTTTAACTATTGTGTGACAATATCCTTGTCACACAATAGTTGCGTTCAGGTTTAGAAAGAACCTTACTTACTTAAATAGGCTATTACTTGTTCTTCGCCATTTTGTACTTCCGACAAAATAGCCTCAATAGCGGTATCGCTTGCATCTGTATCTTCGATAAACATCTGGGGTGGCTCAGGATATGACAACACTGAGGGTTTAAAACTATTTGTTGGGTTTTTCGCCCTATAAAATCTGAAAATAAAAAATATTTACTTTATAAAATCAATAGACAGTCTTAAGTTCTGGGTCCACTATGAAGGTACCCGAGGAACGACACTGAAAAATGTTTGTTTTCTGGACGGTTCGGGGAAAGTCTACCCCCGTCTTGAGCAAACCTACAAATATAAAACTAAAAATATTTCTTATGTTTAGTATCAGAAATATAACCAGAATTAAATTAATTTAACATAATTAATTACAAATACTGGGGGATTACACAAGGCTTTCTTCAAGTCTGTGCTCTCCACATTCTTCGGTCCATACATAGCTGTAATTGCTTTCAGTAAGTCGATGTAATGGTCTAGCGATATTAGGAAAACCTTTTATGAATCGACTGTAGTCTGTAGTAAGTACAAAGTCCAGAAAACTCCTTAGTTCATGTCTGTCCTTCGGTATTGGCCAATTTTGAATGGTTTCAGTCTTCTCTGGATTCGGTAATAACGTGTCCTAGATATTTCACTTCCTTTTGGAAAAACTGGCACTTCTTGGGACTGAGTTTTAAGCCAGCCATTCTCAGTTTCTGGAAAACAGCTTCAATATTCTTCAAATGACCTTCAAATGTTTTGCCAAGGATAATGATGTCATCTAAATATACTAGACATGTTTCCCATGTCATTCCATGTAATGTCAGTTCCATTAATCGTTCAAAAGTCGCTGGAGCGTTGCATAATATAAAAGGCATAATTTTAAATTGCCACAGTCCAGTCCTAGTAGAAAACGCTGCCTTTTCTTTATCCGCTGGATTAAGCTTAACTTGCCATTAACCACTTTTCAGGTCCAAAGTCGAGAACCATTTTGATCTTGTTAAAGTGTCCAAGGTATTATCAATTCTTGGTAAGGGAAAGCTATCTTTCTTTCTGACGTCATTGAGCCTGCGAAAGTCAACGCAGAATCTGGTGGAACCATCTTTCTTCTTAACCTGGACTACTGGTGACGACCAGGGACTTTGCGATGACTATATAATGTCTTGTATTTCCATATCCTTAAGCATACGATCAACTTCATGCCGCTTTGCCAAAGGTATTCGTCTAGGAGGTTGTTTTATCGGTGCTGCATCACCAGTATTAATTCGATGTTGAACTATGTCGGTTTTTCCTAAGTAGCTGTCAGCCAAAAAGAAGACATCTTGATTTCTACTCAGAAGTTCTTCCAATTTGGACACCTGAACTTTATTCAGTAAATGTTGTGATAATTTCACCAGGTTTTGAAGTACCTTAGGTAAAGTATTTGCAGGTCCTGAAGGTGACAAGTTTGTGCAGGTAAATATTGTATTAGCAGGTTGACAGGTTCCGATCTTGTCACTCTTTTTGACTTGCTGAGGATATTCTTTAATGTTCATCATTTTGACAAATATTGTATTTCTTCTACATCGACTCAAGGTTCTTGCTGGTAAAATTCCCTTTGCATCTAGCGGACAGCTAGCTCGACCAAAATAACTTCTTCATCTAAGTCATCAAGCACTGCTTTCACTACGCATTCCGACCTCGCAGGTAAAGTAGCATCTTCTAGCAAAATAACTTCTCGGATAGTGAAATTATTTCTTCGTGGCAGGTTCATAACTATTTCTTAATTTTTTTTACGGAAAACTCGTTGAGGTATATCAAGGACAAATTTATGTTCGTTCATAACATTAAGACCAAGTATGACGTCATCCATTATATTTGCGACGAAAACAGCGTGTAAGAAGTTAGTGTTCCCGAGGGTTACTTCAGCTTCATGGATGCCTTTCACAGGTATAATTTCACCGTTGGCGGTTTCCAAGACATATTTTTTGTATGGATTTTCTATCTTGCAAGGATCTATAATGTCTGGTCTTTCGATGATGTGGGGTTGAGCCGGTATCCAGTACCATTTCACAGTTCCGACCGCATATCTTCCCCGGTATTACCAAGCTAGAGCCATTATTCTGCAGCCCGGGAGACTTTAATTTTTATTGATGATGATGGGGCTTGGTAGCACCTAGCCAGCTTTCGCCCCCGAAAACTGGCTAATGGAAGTTTTCCTCAATATCTTCAGGAATCCCATTGCTGGTACAGCGGCTTTGCACATGTCCCTCTTTATCACATTTCCAACAAAGGATGCCTTTTCTTTGTCGGAAAGTTAAAGTTTTATTTTCGACTTTCTGATGTTTAGGAAGAATGTCTTGCAGTTCTTTTATAATGTTTAAAGTATTTTCATTTGTAGTCCGGTATTCTAGAGTGTACTGTAGTCGTCGTAGTTTTCCTTGACTCCTGGATGTTTGTTTAGCCGTTTCAAACTGAAGTGCATATGTAAGAGCTTCTGAAATCTTCTTTATTCTAGCCATTCTTAAAGCCTGGTTGTATTAGGATAACGAAGGCCTTCAATAAAACTGCTTACTGCCAACTCTTGCTTCATGTCCTCTTGGCCCCTCTTCATGTTTTCTTGGGTTTTCTTCATGTCTTCTTTAAGTTCCTGCTTCATATCTTCTTGACTCCTCTTCATGTCTTCTTGACTTCTCTTCATGTCTTCTTGGATTTTCTTCATGTCTTCTTGACTGTTCTTCGCGGCTTCTTGGTCCTTTCTTAGGTCTTTCATATCGTTGTGCATTGTCATTATCACATTCATTAAGGAATCAAACTTTGCTTCCATAATTGATGATAATTTTTGTATCTTCTGTGTTAAAAAAAAAACACTTGTTACTTCTTCGTCTTTAGATTACTCCAACTTCAGACTGGATCCTTATCCCGCTTCCGACACCAAATGTTCCGGATTGGCCGGTACACGAACACGTAGTTTCTGAATGCACTCCTTTTATTCAAAACACAGGTTACAGGTATCACAGGTAAATACTATAATTAAGCCTAACAGAACCTTCGAGAACGATTTTTAACAAAATTATGGTCGTTACATGGATAAAAATTAAGGTAAGTCTACTTCATTAAAATAACAAATAATAAATAAATTCACTTAAAACTTAACAAAACTATAACTAGAACTAAATTCGCAACAATATAGAACAAAACATTAGATAAATACGAAATGTCAACAACTAAGACTTATTAAGTTAGAAGAGAATTTAGTGAAATTAATATTAACTATACAAATAAAAACAAAACATATCATAGAAATACAAAAATAATTTTGGAAATGTGAATAAAATAATTAAAATATAACTGCTATTATACGGTACCAATAAATTTTATTGGTTAAAAATATTTTATTATATTTCAGCATCCAATCCTCTATATCACTTTACTAGGTAGTATGCTTCAGCAGTACTCGCGCGCACTATGTTTAAAGTTTTTATCCGGCACCTCCCCGCACTCCGCAGGTATCCAGAAGTTGAGTCATTCGCTTCTTAGTGCTCGTCGCGACAATCTTGGCGTATCGATTTCGCTCCGGACAAAATAAACTATCGACGAAAACCGCGATTATGTACTTGTGTTTGTGTAGTTAAGGTGCGTACTTTTAACAAGGTTTTGAATTGTAGGATAATTGGATTTCCTTATTACGAAATGTGAGTACCTACCTAATACCAACATAATTTACTTCCAGATTATAGTGTATTAAGAATATGGGCTCCGACCATTCCAGCGACTCAGAAGATGGAATATCTAAAAAAGATTTGCTAAGGAAAATACAAAAATTACAAAGGAAACTGCGTAAAACAAAACGCAATCGTAGAAATCGCTCCCGATCGAGGCGACGAGATTGGCGAGATCTCGCAACCTCAATCCGAACGAGCTGGATCGACGTAGCTCTGTATCAAGAAACTATCGCAGCCCGAGAGCGTGAACGTGGACACTGCAGGGCTGTATCAAGGGATTGTCGCAGCCCGGGAGGCTCGGAGTCCCAGAGATCTAGATCTCCAGCATCATTCGATACACACCAAAAAAAAATACCTCTATTAGAGATTATCGAAGCCCGCGAGGCTTGGAATCTCGACATACAAGTGTTGATCGAACCTCTCAAGGTTCGGGAAATCACCTGCCTCCAGATAACCATAACCTGCAATGTGTGAATTCCACAAAAAACGACTCTACGTCGCAGTGCGTTGAAAATCAACAGCTACGCACGTCCCCCATTTTACAAATCCATAATGAGGAGGAATTACCAGATGACCTGATTACTAGAATATTAGGTGAGGACCCTGAACTGCTAGAGGTTCCAAATAAGGAAATTCACAAGGCGTTGACCTCACGATGGAGTCACACCCTAATCAATGGCCTTGAAGTAGATGGGAAAGACAAGCTTCTTTCAAAATATACACTTCCGTCCAACTGCGACGCTTTGACCCCCCCACTCATAAACCCAGAAATATTGCAAATTATTTCTAATCCAAATTTAAATAGGGACAAAAATTTACAGTCTCAGCAAAACCAGCTTTATAAGGGCTTAATGGCCCTTTCTAAAGGCATGAACATCTTACGTGAAGATAAATCATGCATTCCTAAATAAATTAAAACAGAGCTTTTAGAAAGTTTTACCGATTCTGGCAAAATTTTAACCGACTTAGGTCACACTATTTCAATTGTGCGTAGAAATTTAATAACTCCATCTTTAAGTAGGGCAATGAAAGATACGGTGGAAAAAACAAAACCGGTAACTTTTTTGTTTAGTCCGGACTTAGGAGAAACAATAAGAGAAGCCAAAAGCTTCGAGAAGGCAAGTAAGGAATTAAAAGCAGTGCAAACCATTCCTACTATACCTTCAAAACAGAATTTTGGACCCAGAAATTACACATTTAAAAAGAAGGGGGAAACTCACAATATACGGAACACACCACTTTAAACCAGAGACAGTGAGGTCAAGAAGGGGCCGTCTCTCGAACAACGACCATCAATACAGGAGAAGGAAGTAAATGTAAGTAATACCACCTTGGCAGGTCGCCTAAAATTATTTAGCTCGGAGTGGTTAAAAATCACAAGGAGCAAACTACTGTTGTCTTGGATAAATGGGTATACATTCCATTCACGGAAATGCTAAGTCAGTTGCAAGCACCAAAAATCTTTTTTAATCAAAAAGAATCAGCTTCTATACAGTTAGCAATAGGTGAGTTGCTAAATAAGGGTGCTATTAACCAATCCGGTAACCAATTTATATCTACATTCTTTTAAAGAGAAAAGTCAAGTGGTATGAAAAGATTTATTTTGAATTTAAAAAGCTTAAATCAATTCGTAACTACACCTCACTTTAAAATGAAAGATTTTAGGACAGCTATGAAATTAATTCAAAAAGATTGTTACATGGCATCGATTGACTTAAAAGATGCATATTTTTTACTCCCAGTAGACCCATGTCATAGAAAATATCTTAGATTCACTTTCTAAGATAAAAACCTATGAATTTACTTGCTTACCATTTGGCTTATAATCGGCCCTTTATGCCTTTACAAAGTTGGTCAAACCGATTATTGAAAATATTAGGAAAAAACATATACCGTGTGTCAACTATCTGGATGATTTTCTAATATTTGGAAGTAATTATGAAACCTGCCGAGAAAACGTAATCATAACAATCGAAATCTTACAAAAATTAGGATTTATAATAAATTTTGAGAAAAGTTGTTTAACACCAACTACTAGAATAACTTTTCTCGGATTTATTTATAATAGCAAAGCAATGATACTTCAATTACCAGAGAAAAAACGACTTAACATTCTCATGCTAATAAAGTCTTTCAAAAAACTTAATGTTTCTCACAGTATCAGAGATGTTTCTAGGCTTATCGGATTACTAGTATCCGTATGCCCAGCCATTAAATTTGTCTGGGTATATACAAAAGCTCTAGAAAAAGACAAATATCTTGCACTGGAATCCACTAACCAAAATTTTGATTCGAAAATGAAGTTAAGCACTAATTCTTTAAAAGAACTTTTCTGGTGGGCTAACTTTTTCCAAAAATCACAAAATAATATTAAATGTGATAAATTCGATATGGAAATTTATACTGACTCTTCACTAACAGCGTTCACTTCTTCTAACGGTCAAATAACAACTGGTTGGTGGACCGGGGAAAAAAACTAACCATATTAATTTTTTAGAGTTGCTAGCCATTTATTACGGATTAAAATCATTTGCAAAGGGTAAGAAAAATATAAATATTTTAATTAGGACAGACAACACAACGGCACTGTCATATATTAACAAAATGGGCGGCATTAAATATTATGACTTATTTAATTTATCTAAAAATATCTGGCAATGGTGCGAAAGGCGCAACATCTGGTTGTTTGCGTCATACATAGTTCATCGGAAAACTACAATGGAGACAATACCTCTAGAATTCTATCAATAGACACTGAGTGGTCTCTATCTCAGACTTATTTTAACAAAATATTATCTGAATTTGGAGTGCCAGAAGTCGAATATTTCATAGACTAAAGTAAAAAAGAAATTCGTTTCGGGCCCGATAATGACCTTCTGATTTCTCCATTTTGGACCCAACACCCTCTAGCAGAGAAGCTTATCCTGGTGGCTGCGAAATTATCAGGGAAAGATTTAGACTAAAACAAAAACCCGAGTGTGCAATCAATACAATGATGAAAGCAATATCTTTCTCTACTCTTAAACAGTACGAATGTACATACAAAATATGGTGGCAACACTGTAAAAATAATAATCTATCTTTATATAATCCAACAATTCCCCAAGTGATGCAATTTCTTCAAAATATCTTCCAAGAAAAAAAATATCAATACTCACATAAATCGGCGCTATCCCTTATTTTATCAAATAATATTGAAACAGACTCAAGAGTGTCGCGTTTCATGAAAGGAATTTCGAAATTAAACCCGTCAGCACCTAAGCACAACAACACGTGGGACCCAATACGGGTCATAAATTATTTTCGAGGCCTGGGCCTAAACACAGAACTGACTTTAAAGCAATTATCATATAAGTTAGTTACGCTCTTAACACTCAGAACTGGATATAGACTACAAACCATATCCTTAATTCGCCTGTCAAATATTACAGAATCCACTTCAGGCTTACAAATCTTTGTCTCAGATACCATAAAAACATCTGGCATTAATAAATTACAACCTTGCTTGAAAATACCATTCTTTAAAGAAATTCCACTTTGTGTAGCTTCGACACTTAACATGTATATAGAAAAAACCAAAATATTTCGAAAACCAGATCAAGATTTTTTTATTTTTAACCCACAAAAACCTCATAAAACCGCCACTAAACGATCTCTCAGTCGTTGGGCAAAAAACGCATTGAAAGACGCTGGCGTTAACGCAAATGAATTTAAACCACATTCCATTCGTCACGCTGCTATTTCAAGTGCTCATAGACAAGGATTATCTATCTTGAATATTTTAAAAACAGCAGGGTGGACACATTTACAAAATTTTACAATAAGCCTATACTCATTAAGGATCAATTCTCAAAAACCTTATTAAATCCATCGACAAGCAAAACTATAGTTTAGCTAAACGTGATATATATACGTACAAGTAATTTTATTTTATTGTTATTTTTAATATAAATATAGTTTTTGCTTATAATAGATTAATATTAATAATAAGATATTCTAGGAACTTCTAATTATTAATAATCATGTATAACATTATTTTTATTTAGCTATAGGTTATTCTTTAAAGCGGTATTACAATATACAATTTTATAGAAGATTACTTTAATAAAACGAATAGCTTACAAAGACAATCTGATTTTTAAGATTATTAAAAACCTTAACAATATTAATAATCGCAACATTGATAACCTACTCTAAACAACTACCTAGTAAAGTGATATAGAGGATTGGACGCTGAAATATAATTAATAATTAAACGAACTTACCCTAAGTGAAGTTCAATGTTAATTATATGAAGCGTCCAATCCGAATATATCACTCCCACCCTTCTCACCCATTTGTTTTGTTGCGATTATCCAGACAATATCTGAACAAATGACTCAACCTCTGGATACCTGCGGAGTGCGGGGAGGTGCCGGATAAAAACTGCTGAAGCATACTACCTAGTAAATTGATATATTCGGATTGAAGGCTTCATATAATTAACATTGAACTTCACTTAGGGTAAGTATTAATATTAGGTATTCAATGTTTTAAAAGTTCTACCTTTAAATATTCTAATTTGTAAAATAGTGCCGTCTGTGAGATGCAGTTTATATAGGTACCAGAAGTTCCTACGCCTTCATTTTTATTTAACACTTCCTAGTTTGCATATACATATATATATATATATATATATATATATATATATATATATATATATATATATATATATATATATATATATATATATATATATATATATATATATATATATATATATATATATATATATATATATATATATATATATATATATATATATATATATATATATATATATATATCAAATCTGTAGCGAAGCAAAGTTGAGTTTTTCTCATGGGACAGCCTGTATATTTTTGCATATTTAGATTCTGCTCGTGATTCTACACATTTTTTGTATAAGATGTCCTATGTCTAAATCTGATAGTTTTTCTAATATTCGCCATTTTGTAAAAAATTATGAATTGCAGTGCCTTTTTTCAAACGACGTGGGCCGTTGGCTTTTTGATATAGGATTATGATTTTTGGCAGGAACATTAACAAAAATATGGGTTGACTTTTTCAGAGATTCACAGATCGTGAACGTCGATCGTGGCGTTGTACAGGGGGTCCTAGATAAGTAGGAGAAATTAAAAAAATTAAAAACATCATATGTTCATTTTTTTAAATGGAATGTTTAGTATTTTAATATTTTAGACTATTCGTGACCCAAAACCCTATCTTTTGTTATAAATATGTCCTCACCTATTGGTCATAGTTTCCGAGATTTTGACATTATTGTATTTATTATTTGGTTTTCAATGGCAATCGCCTTAGAATTTGCTTTATTATCGAATTTTCTAATTATAATACACTACAAGTGTCGCAAAATTAAAAATTCAGCTCATAATATTGTGCTAAGAATCGCGACCTAAAGACTTAGAACAGATATTTTATCAACTATTCTTAAATATTTACTATTTTGGCTATTAAAAAAGCGTAGGTAGTGTCATTATTTAGTTAGAACTTAATGTACGAAGATGCCTTAGACAATCCTAAAGTAAAAACAAATGAAAACGGTGAAAATGTTGTCATGGCGAAATGTCAAACTCTTGTATTTGTGTAGTAATGGTGTTCAAATTGATTCAAAATAAATTTTTCTAGAGAAGAATTGATTAATATAATTTATGTTTTGGGCGCAAGTGATCAAAATTGTTTTTTAGCAAGTAGAGTTTATGCGCAACGGTTTAGCAATGCCGAACGTCATCCTCATGAGGTATCATTTGTCAGACTCAAAGAACGATTTGAAAGAACTGGATGTATCGATTACGAACAAAAATTGGAAAGGCAGAAAAGAGCCGCAAATGAAGAAACTGAATATCTTGTTATGCAAACTTTAATTGAAAATCCTCATATTTCATGTAGGCAGTTAGAAAAGGAGTGTGCTAAATCTACGGCAAATAGAATAATTAGAAAACATAAATTTCACCCATACCATATTCAACTGGTACAAGAGCTGGATCAAGACGATTTCAATCGAAAACTTGAATTTTGTACTTGGGCATTAGCAAAAAATAGAGAAGAACATGATTTTTTCAATAACATTTTATTTACTGACGAAGCGACATTTCATAAAAATTGATTCGTCAACCGACATAATTTCCACTATTATAGTTCTGAAAACCCCAGATTCATTATCTCCTTGGATCACCAGCATAGATGGTCTCTTAATCTATGGGCTGGTATAATCGGTAACCGTATCATTGGACCTTATTTTTTCGAAAATAGAGTTAATGGAGACACTTTCCTAAATTTACTGCAAAACAGTTTGCAGGAGTGGATTGACGAATTACCTTTGAATCTAGTGAGGCGGATGTGGCTCCAACTAGATGGCGCTCCGGCACATTTTAGCAGGCAGGTGAGGCAATTTTTAGACGCGAATTATGAAAATAAATGGATTGGTAGGGGAGGTCCAGTATCATGGCCGGCAAGGTCTCCTGACCTCACAAAACTAGACTTTTTCCACCCACTACCATAGAGAATATGAAAATGAGAATTAGAAATGCATGTACAAACATCAATGCCGAATAGAGTTAACAATTCCTTTGTGAATCGGCTACAAGTGTGTGTTGAAAGAAATGGTGGTCATATTGAACGTTTAATCAAGTTATTGTAGGACTTCTTTTTCTGTTGTGTATCTTTAATTAAAATATTTATTTGCATTTTTTACTGTGTATTAATGTACAGGGTGATTCACCGAGATTTGCCACCCCTCTTAATTCCTTTATTTTTAATAACAGACAAAAAGTTGAAATACAAGAGTGTCCCTCGGATATCAACTTTGTTATTTTAAATAGAACACCCTGTATATTATTACATTTTTGTATTCGTCGGAAAATTCTATAAATTCGATAATAAAGCAAATTCTAAGGCGATTGCCATTGAAAACCAAATAATAAATAGGTGAGGACATATTTATAACCAAAGATAGGGTTTTGGGTCACGAATAGTGTAAAATATTAAAATACTATACATTCCTTTTAAAAAAATGAAGATATGATGTTTTTAATTTTTTAATTTCTCCTACTTATCTAAGTTGAAAGTCAACCCATACTTTTGTTAATGTTCCTGCCAAAAATCATAATCCTATATCAAAAAGCCAACGGCCCACGCCGTTTGAAAAAAAACACTGCAATTCATAATTTTTTACAAAATGGCGGATATTAGAAGGACTATCAGATTTAGACATAGGATATGTTATACAAAAAGTGTGTAAAATCACGAGCAGAATCTAAATATGCAAAAATATACAGGGTGTCCCATAAGAAAAAACAACTGCTTCGTTACAGATTTTTAAGACACCCTGTATAAATGAAAATATTTTTGGTTATGTAGCCCATATTCTACAACTTTTGCATTTGAACTATCCGTTATCAAGATATCAACCGAGAACGGACTATTGTGACACCCTATATATAAATATATATATATATATATATATATATATATATATATATATATATATATATATATATATATATATATATATATATATATATATATATATATATATATATATATATATATATATATATATATATATATATATATATATATATATATATATATATATATATATATATATATATATATATATATATATATATATATATATATATATATATATATATATATATATATATATATATATATATATATATATATATATATATATATATATATATATATATATATATATATATATATATATATATATATATATATATATATATATATATATATATATATATATATATATATATATATATATATATATATATATATATATATATATATATATATATATATATATATATATATATATATATATATATATATATATATATATATATATATATATATATATATATATATATATATATATATATATATATATATATATATATATATATATATATATATATATATATATATATATATATATATATATATATATATATATATATATATATATATATATATATAAGACCAACTCTACGTCCGGCGGAAGAACATGCCACGTGAGAGGCGGACAACGCCAAAAATCAACAATCTAATAGGCGGCTAACAGGGCAATGGCAGTACAACATATGCATATATGGATGTAAAGAGAATAGAGGATACGATGCAGAGGAGGGATACCTCAGTACCGGTAGAGTGTGGTGGTGAGAGAGTGGGCCCCCCTCGACCGTCAGCAATCGACCACTATGTACTTCCGGTTGGAGACCAGGCCGGGGTACTAGACCTAGCTACTGGAATAGAAGTAGACCCCTTTGCAAGGAGAAGCTCGCTACAGAGAACCCCTCCAGGGAGAAGAGGCTCGGTGTCGGATATAAGAACAGAGGATGCCATAAACTGGAATCCTTTGACAATGATGCAGCAAACGGCTAAAAGGAAACGGATTGAGACCACTGGTACGATTGTTATGGCACAAGATAGGATGAAAACAGCACAGGGCTCAAAAATTCTACAGATTATTAATTCAGTAGCACTAGAAGCGAAAGTTCATGTCAAGACTGCACGCGAGAGCACTAACACAAAGAAGGAAATAAGGGAGATATCTGTTAAGTTATTAGGATTAACAGAACAACTAATGGGAAATAAAGCACAGGCCATATTAAAAGAGGCCATAAAAGGCCTTGATAGGGAACATGATGCAAAATAACTTGCAAATCCAGACCGCATTAGAACAAATACCTGCAGTAAAGGTACACAAACTAGTGAATCCGCCGTACAATGCGCCACAACGAAAACTGCAGACTCAGAGAGACTAACCACAGAAGAAATTAACGCCCACATAAGCAAAGGTGTAGACCAAGGGACCTTGAAACAATTGATGAGTAGAAGATGGAGAAGCGACTGTTTGCAGAAAACAAAAATATCTAGCGAAAATATGCAGAATGTACTAGATAGCCGCGATCTGCCAGTATTGGTGCCTCCAAAAACAACCACAGAAAACAGAATCGTACAGAAAGTAGCTGGGAGAATACCATATATTTCGAAGGTGGTAGAAGCAAATAAGCTAAAGCCTAGAAAACTTATATGCGTAGCTAATAATAGTAAGATTTGGATGGAAGACGAGGAGCAGACCGAGACGGTAAACTACATATTCTTGATTGGCCTACCAAACGAGCAAGACAGAGAAAAAGAGTTATACCAACTATACTTAGCAGCTAAAAGATTAACTGAAGAAATGAAAAATAAAGGGGTAATGCAGATCACCATAGTTCCCCCAGTGCAATGAAACCAGAGTCAAGTACGCAAAGCCGCAATAATCTGGAAGCCTGTATCTGTATGCAGTGAGAAATTAAAGAACCAACAAATACACAGGCAAGGAAACAAAGCGAAGCAGTCGTCATTGACATAGGAGACAGAACTTTTGCTGACCTGCTTAGGACAGTAAGAAAAGAAGTCCAAGAAAAAGGTTTGAGCGACAGTGTAGGGGGCGCAAGAATGACCAAGTCCGGAAATCTACTCCTTACCATGGACAAGGCAAAGGGAAGTGCAACACGCATAGCAGAGGCCTTTAAAGAAATAAACGGAGTCAGGACATTAGGTAGAGGCCAAGACACCGATGCTGTCCTGCATATAAAAAAACCTGTCCTGCATATAAACAAACAGGAGGTGGAAACCACCGTTTCGGAATTTGCAACAAAGGAAAAACTGTAGGAGTCAGAGTTACCTCTATAAGACCTGACTATGGTGGAACTCAAGCAGCCACTGTCATTTTACCAAGAGAAATATCTTCTAGAAGCAGGGAAAATAAGAATTGTCATGGTGAACTGCAGAGTGCGGGAGAGAGTAAAGGTCGACTGTTGTTACCGATGCTGGGAGACTGGCCACATAGCAAAAACTGCAGAGGACCTGATAGAAGCAAACTGTGTATAAAATGTGGGGAGAGTAACCACAAGAGAAAGGACTGCACAAACGAACCTCATTGCACGCTATGCCACTCTACTGGACATAGACCACTTACAATGAGCTCCCCGTTATACCGAGAGGAAGTGATAAGGCATAGTCGAAGCAACTACATAGCCCAAAATGGCCAAATTAATACAAATTAACTTAGGTAGACGACATGCATCACATGATTTACTTCAGCAAACCATGACCTCAAATGAAATAGATATTGCAATCATTAACGAGCCAAACAAAAATCTAGCTAGAAAACATAAATGGTACAACGATGCTAATCTTAACGCTTCAATAACACAGCGGTAGATGGCTGGGGACAGGGGAATGGATTTGTCTGGGTTGATTGCCTAAAAACGAACCTATACAGCTGTTATGTGTCTCCGAATATAAGTATTGAGGAGTTCAATCAATTCCTAAATGAGTTCAAATATAGCATAGAAACACACAAGAACAACTGCCTGGTATGTGGAGATTTCAATGCGAAATCGATGATGTGGAACTCAGCTGTAAGCGACCGCAGAGGCGACATTATATCGGAATGGGCCTCAGAGTTAAACTTAGTAGCACTTAACAATGGAACCACACCTATCTTCTCCATCATTGATGTCTCGTTCGTGTCAACCAAAATTGCGACCCTGGTGACAAACTGGAGAGTGTCGGTAGAGGAAAGCCTCACAGACCACAATTATATATTTTTTGATATAAATAATACGAAAACAGAAACTACAACATAACAGAATATAAGCTAAGAGGCTGGAAGATAGACACGTCAAAAATTTCTATATTCATAGATAGAATGCGAAACGAAGTAGCTAGCGAACAAGCTATAACACCTGAGAGATTTATAGAACTTATTAAACAGACATGTGGCAGAACATTTCGTCGAAAGGGACACTTAAACAGTAGTAGGAAACCAGCATACTGGTGGTCAGCACAGATTCCAGAAGTTAGAAAAAAATGCCTCTCCCGGAAGAGAAACATGACAAGACTCCACAAACGAGCTAATATCGCCCAAGAACAAAAGAACGCAGCCGAAGATCTCTATAAAGAAAAAAGAGCGTGTCTGAAGAAAGCTAAAGAGCGTGTCTGAAGAAAGCTATTTTGATAGCAAAAAGAACTGGATGGAAAAAGATCATCGAAGAAGTTTAAGAAGATCCTTGGGGCTTAAGATACAGGATTGTGATGAACAAACTTAATCTGAGGGCACCATCGTTATTGTCAGAAGAGCTGATGATGAAGGAGGAAGGGAAACTCTTCCCACGACACGAGGAACCCAAGTGGCGTATTACCGAGATAAGTCAAGATGTACCCCTTTTTACAGCGGAAGAGCTGAATAGAGCTTCAAGCTGTATCAAGCTGACAAAGGCAGCAGGACCTGACGGTACTCCTCCGGAGATTGTAAAGTGTATTGCCCAACGGTTGCCGATGGAATGCCTTCGAGTTATGAACCAGCAAATCATGAAAGGCGAATTTTCCACGAACTGGAAAACTGCCAAGTTGCTGTTAATAGAAAAACCACAAAAACAAGAACAGGACAAACGGGCGTATAAACCACTATGTCTAATTAATTGTATGGGCAAGTTACTAGAGCACCTGATCAAAAACAGAATAGTAGAAGAAATCAACAGAACTGGGGCCTTGCCGATACGCAGTATGGCTTTACGAAAAATAAGTCGACAATAGATGCTCTGCTTAGAGTGATGGAGGAAGTGAGGAGGGCAAGGAGCCCTGCCTATCAAAATAGGAGCTTATGTTTGCTTTTAACACTAGACGTTAAAAACGCCTTCAATTCGGTTTCCTGGCAAGGTATTGTAGGAGAACTGGAAACAAGAAAAATAGCTCCATACCTTATACGCATGGTGAAAAGCCATTTCTCTGAGTAGAGCATATTTATTGGTGACAAAAACACCATGAAAATAACAAGTGGAGTGCCGCAAGGGTCAGTTCTGGGACCTGTCCTATGGAACGTGTATTATGACAACGTACTACGCCTGGATATACCTCTAGGTGTCCAGCTCGTCGGATTCGCCGACGATCTAGCAGTTGTAGTGACCGTCAAAACAGAAATTGAAGTCGTAACAATAGCAAACATAGCGGTACATAGGATTGAAGAATGGTTAGCGAGCAGGAAACTCGAACTAGCTCCAGAGAAAACAGAAGCAATACTGCTAGTGTGCGGGCGGGCAGTAAGACAGGTTACCATAGACATAAAAGATACCAAGATCCTTACTAGACCAGAAACAAAATATCTGGGAGTCTTTTTTGACCAGGGCGCTACAATGAAAAGCCATATTGCCAATATTAGCAAAAGGGCTTAAATAACGGTCACGGCACTCAGCCGCCTAATGCCAAATAGAGAAGGGCCGTCATCGAGCAAACGCAGATTACTAAGTGCAGTAACTCACTCTATAATGCTGTATGCACCACCAATATGGCACAAAACTCTGAAATATCAAAAGTATAAAGTCATGTTCCTTAAGATACAAAGAAAGTTGGCCATCCGAATTTGCTGTGCATTCCGTACTGCATCTACAGAAGCACTGCTAGTGCTAGCAAGTATAATCCCTATAGACCTCTTGGGACATGAGAGATCTATCACCTATGGAAAGGAACTGGCAGCTAGAAAAGCTGAAAGGAACAATACGCTAAATAAATGGCAAAGAAGGTGGGAAACAATACATGATGTGGCGCTATAGACCAAACGACTTATATCTGACCTAAGGATATGGTATCGTAGAGGGCATGGGGAGATGAAGTATGCACTAACACAGCTCTTATGTGGCCATGGCTACTTTGCAGCCTATTTCTATAGGTTCAAGTTGAACAGATCACCATCATGCCAGAATTTTCATGAGGAGCGAGATGATGCAAATCATACCCAAATCATTCAAGATTATAAAAACCAGAGTATTTTGACACCAACGCATCTAAACACCGCAAGAATGCTGAAGTAATAGTCCAGGGTGGTTCCAACATTCCTTGTTAGACGTGTGGGGTGGGAATTTTTTTTTTGTAGCTGGTAGGCGTTGCCTTAGAGGAAAGGAATCCGCACACCCGGCCACACAAGATGGTACAAGAAGGCCGGAAAGTCTTGAAGATATTTTTACCCCCCCCAAAAAAAAATATATATATATATATATATATATATATATATATATATATATATATATATATATATATATATATATATATATATATATATATATATATATATATATATATATATATATATATATATATATATATATATATATATATATATATATATATATATATATATATATATATATATATATATATATATATATATATATATATACATATATATATAGCCTATATATATAATATACCCGATTGACAAGTCTGTTTTAAATTGTCGACGTTTGGGAACTTAACTTGGGCATCCTCAGGACATATATAGATCCTATATTCTTCAGGAAACCCATTTTATCAGTCTTTGCCTATTCCGTTGGTCCGCAGATATTTTCTAGATGTTAAGTTTCTAAATGGTTTTCGTTAACGGGCCTCTTGTAGTTATGTTAGAGTGGTGTATTATTTGGGGTTAGTGTCCAGTAAAGGAACAAAAGATTTTTTTAAATTGTCGACGTTTTGCAACCTTAGGACACATATATAGATTCTATATCTTGCATGAAACCTATATTATCAGTCTTCTACGATGGTGAAACAAAATGGCGGCCAAATGTACAAAAAAAATTGTTCAATTGATTTTGCAAAAAAATTAGATGTGACAATATGATAAACTTGTACGAATTCAATATGACGTAGCAAAATCGTGGTATGTGTCAATGTAAAAACTACTTATTAAAAGTAGAGTGTGACATAGGTAGAAAGAAAATGGTTCAATACTGCTAGGAATCCAATATGATAGAACAAATAAAAATGAAATATAGTGGTGACGGCGTCGTTTTTATTTTAGGAGTCAATACATACTAATTACGTTTTACTCCATTAGAAAACTGTATAAAGAGAGAGAGAGAAAGAGAGAGAGAGAGGGAGAGAGAGAGAGAGAGAGAGAGAGAGAGAGAGAGAGAGAGTACGTAAAAGGGATTATAATCATACTGTAAACTCCGAAATTATAAGAATAATATAGGGAGAATAATCCGATCAAAAAAGGCAATATGTGTAGAAAATAGCACTAATATTCAATGCATTACCCAAAAGCATTGTCAATCTAATTCCAGCTTAGAGAATATCCAAAAACTAGAAAATATTCTTGTCAAGGGGCCTTTTTAAACTGTTTTATGCCACGTGTAAATCGTCAAATGTGATTAAGATTAATGCCAATAGGAGTGATTTTCAATGGGTGTGTATTCAGCTGCTGGGTAGCGTTATTATATATGTTATGTGTATGTAAGATAAACCTAAATAGACAATAACGACACTTCTTACTTATGTATGCATATATATTTAACTAGTAATATGTATCTAATATTTTGGTATAAACCTAAATAGACAATAACAACACTTCTTACTCATGTATGCATACATATTTAACAAGTAATATGTGTCTAATATTTTTGTTAAATGAGATTTTATTGTTTGATGTCCGAATAATTCATTCTTAGGCATTTCTTGTAATTTGTATAATCAAAAAATATAGCACATTTATCGCTGCGTAATTATTGTACAGATCTTTGGTCATAATAGTCAGAAATGTATTTAACATCACATCACATTAACATTTTTGCTTTCGCCTTTTTTCATCGAGATTTAGACATCGAGATGGGTTTTCAACAAGTTTAATTATAAATATCGTTTTTTAAAGACAAATAGGAGGCTAAAAAATATCATATTATACAGCGTGTTATCTATGACCCTTGCAAAAATTCCAAATTTCATTTCCATCAGAATTTTGAAAAAACAAAAAATTCATAAAAGTTTTTATAGAAAAATAGTCAACGAAAAATAAAAAAAAAACAGATTTGACGAATTTATAATACCTCCGTTATTTTTAGAAATATGACATTTTTAACATAGAACGGAAGCTTTTACTGCTTTATTTAATTAAAAAATCATTTCCGTTTATAAAATCCTGGAACCGATGCTAGAATCTTGGTTCCTTTTACATTTATAATATGGCCAGTGGTATGCTGGTGTTCAGCTACAGCAAATTGAACAATTTGTTTCTTTTTAATACATCGTTTATGTTCCATAAGTCTTGTGGATTTTCAGCGTCCTGTTTCTCCCGCACACATTTCTCTACAGGAGCAAGGAATTTTATATACTCCTGCTTCCGATGTTAGAGAATCTTGATCAGAAATCGACATGGCTCTTAATACTAGGGAGTTAATAACCAATTTCTTTTATGCTGGATGGTGTTGGGAAGAGTCTATTTATATGCGTCGGTTTTCTATACACAGAATGTCCTACTGTATAATTTTCCTTATTTTGAACAAATACATCTAGAAAGAGAATCGCTTCATTAGATTCAATTTCCATTTAATATAGTGATATTGTGGATTAAGGTGGTCTAGAAATGTGAGGAGATTATCCAGTCCATGAGGCCAAACAACAAAAGTATCATCTACTTTAGAGGAGCTGATGAAAAGCAAGCACAGGTGATAGCGGAGTTGCTATCTGCCCCTAAAGTTTGTTCATACAAACTTTAGGGGCTCCTTGAAAAATAAAATAAATAGATATAAGACAAGCGATATAAGACAAGTTCCACTAGATCTATTAAATTATTATCAAGATTATTATGATATAATGGAAATTGAATTGTTATCAGGAACATCATTTGTGTATAGTGATTCTACATCGAAACTGACCAAAATATCTTTGGGATGCAACTGAATTGTCTTGACTATCGTTAAAGTGGTACATCGTTCTCGTGTATCTTGGGAGGACCGTAGGACCTGGGGACCTTGGAACTGCTTGGCATGATTTCTTCTCCGCTGGTGGTAAACTGGATGCGTTGATCAGATTGGAGATGTGTCTCTCTATTCTACTTGTAAGGTCTGTCTGCATAACCTTATAAGTGTTGTCCAAAAGTTGAGTTAACCTTTTCCTCGGAGGGGTTCGACTTCGGTAGTTTTGAATTCTTAATGATCTTCGCTGAGCCATATCTGACTTCATCGACTTACTCCACTGGCAATTTTCTGATTGCGGCATCAACGGAAGATACTATGTCTTCTACGGGAATGCTACTCGGTGTTATTGCGAAGTTATGACCTTTGGAAAGGACGGAATCTTCAACTTTGATTAGCAGCTTCGACGACAAGTCTATTGACAAACAAAAATCTTTTTTGGCGTTTTCGCAACTGAATAAAAATATTTAACTTTAAATTAATTGAAGCAAATATTTAATATAATTACATACCTCAACATGTAGACTACTCTGTCTACGGAATGTTTCGATACATAATATAAACAATATTGTTTAAGCAAGCATAAAAAATTATATCATTTACCTTAAGTTTTTATAGACACATAGTAGTTGTACAAATACTTTCATCCTATCGGGACTCATCAATTCTTTTCTATTATTTAATTTAATGTTTCTCTCTTACGATCGGCGCATTGATGAGTCCCGATAGGATGAAAGTATTTAATATGGCTAGTGGTATGCTGGTGCTACGGCAGAATGAACAATTTGTTTCTTTTCAATATATCGTTTATGTTCCTTAAGTCTAATGGATATTCAGCGTCCTGTTTCTCGTACATACAGTTCTCCACAGGAACAAAGAATTTTATATACTTCTTTTGTTTGAAAAGGTACAGCATCTTTTGGTAATAGCAAGCATTGTCTGTCCAATCTTCTTATATGTTTGTTGGATCGGGAAGTAAACTTCCTATTTTGTTTGTAGTGCCATGTATGAAGGGAATATTAACACTGTATCTTTTAATCAAACGCGTTGAAGGCGCAATCAGAAAATTGCCAGTGGGGCAATTAAGAATTTAAAACAGCCGAAGTCTAATCTTTCCGCAGCCGAAAAAACAGCATCATGGACAGAACGGAATACGTGGAAAAGGTAACTAAACTTTTGTTATGAAGGCAGATCCTACAAATCGAATAGAGAGACGTATCACAAATCTGATTAACGCATGCAGTCTACCACTAGCGAAAAAGAAATCATTAGAGCCAAGATCACCAGGTTTTACAGTCTTCCCAAGATGCACAAGAACAATGTACTACTTTGACCGATTTTCCGTGCAATAGACTCGCCCACATACAAGCTAAGTAAATATCTTTCAAATTTTCTTAATCCATTTACTGGAAAAACAGATTCTTTTATAAAAAACTGTTGGATCCCGAAGATATTTTGGTCAGTTTTGGTAGAACTGCCATACACAAATATTCCTCTAACGACACAGTTTCCACATCATATAATCTTGATAATGATTTAGTAGATCTAGTGGAAGCTTGTCTTACTTATTTTATTTTTTAAGGAACTTTTTATCAATAAAATTATGAAACAACGGAAACATTAAAACTGACTAAAGCTCCGAGAGGGAATTGTTATTGCACTGAAGACGCATTTAATTAAAAGATATAGTAATTCGCGAAAAGAGAATGATAAGGAACCGACGTTAGGTAGTGGCTTTGTAAGGAATTACATACTGGCACTACAGCAAAATAGGACGGTTACTTCGGCTGTTTAACATACATACAATCTTTAATATATCCCCGAAAGATGTTGTACCTTTTCAAACAGAAGCAATATATAAAATTCCTTGCCCCTGTGGAGAAATGTATGTGGACATGAAAGATGTGTCAAAAAGAAACAAATTTTTCAATCTGCTGTAACACCAGCATACCACTGGCCATATTATAAATGTAAAACAAGCCAAAGTTTTAAGCATCGGCGAGAGGATTTTAAAAACGGAAAATTAGAGAATGAAATTTTTGAACATACAAAAAATTTCAATAGAGAAAAGGATTACAGTCTACATCACACGTGGAAACTGATCTTAACATAGGGTCACTGTTCTGCGAACACAAGTCGTATATAAGCTCCGAGCTCATTCAGTGTTAGGATCTCGTGGAGTTAAGATCCCTGAAGATGACTCGTGCAATCGTAGGCAAAACGTCGGATAGTAATTCCAATTTGACACGGTCTAATCCCAAGAACCATGATTTCTTAATCTGGCCCTAATAGACATCCTATATATATCTAATATACGTCCTTTCGATAACTAATAGATTAATTTTTCTCCATGGATATTGATAGTATACCATCTCCTGGTCATAGGTTGACATTTGGATGTTTATTAGATGCCTGCAGAACATCAATTTATATCCACTGAATATACTGGATATCTACAATCTATATTCTATGGATGTCCAGTGGATATACTGTGCTATCTGAAGTAGTCTTATATAATTGAAAATCATATACATGAAAATCATATACATCATATACAAAAACATAGATCATCGCTTAATGGGAGATCCCTTGACATAAAATAAGATAAAATATTTTATAGACATAGGTTCATTTTCAGGATGCGTTGAGTTTTAATCAAAATTTGAAATAATTTTTTTTAATCAAAGAGCTATTTTTGGAATTCGGTGTGTTTAAAACATATTTTATCTCTAGTTTATAAAAGTATCACTTTCCATATACGTGTTTTTCTCAGATACCATGTTATTCTCTGTTTTGGAAATGAAATCTAAATACAAACTCTCGTCTGTTAATTTTCATTTCGCTAGATTCTTGCTTCTAAAGTTATTTCCTTTTCCTTTATAATATTAATAATAATAATAAAAGAACAACTTATCATCAACTATGTGGAACTTAAGCAGGCACAGAAAAAACAACGCAACATACACAATGCTTTTATAGACTATAAAAAGGCGTTTGACAGTATACTACATTCTTGGCTCATAAACGTACTAGGAATATACAAAATTCGCCCTATGATCATCAATATCCTGGCAACTATCAAGCACCAGTGAAGAACGAACCTGATGATCTATAATGGCGATCACCGATGAGATACACATCAATAGGGGAATTTACCAAGGAAACTCGTTAAGTCCACTGGGGTTCTGCTTAGCGATGAACCCCCTCCCCACGTTGCACAAAAATACAGGCCATGGCTTCAACAACAAAGCCAATAGGGACGATTCCCGAATCATATCCTAACTTCTGTATATGGATGATATTAAGTTCTATGAAAACCATAACCAACTGGTACTCTCCACTCAATCTAGCAAGTGACAACATCATCCTAAAGTCACTTTCAGAGCCCGACAAACAAGAACAATCGGCTCAAATGGCACTGCACGGCCAACATCACAATGACTTGAATCAGCCACACATAGATAAGGAAGCATCCAACAGGTGGATGAAGGATGGATAACTATTCCCAAAGAGAGAAGGATTTGTAATGGTAATACAGGATCAAGTTATTAACACACGAAATTACACAAAATTCATCGTCAAAGACCGGTCCGTTGAATCCGATAAGTGTCGAAAATGTAGCCAGGGATAAGAAGCTATACAGCATATAACAACTGGCTGCATTACCTAGCAAACACGAAGTATCTCCAGAGACATAACCAGGTATGTAACGTCATACGCCAGAAACTTTTAGCTAATTAATTCAAGCTTCTAAACATCTTTGAGCTCTATGATAAATATCAACCAAGTTCAGTGTAATGCCTTCAAACTGTACTACGACCGGGCAATTATCACCGAGAGACGGGTGACGAATAATCAGTTTGGTGTGATACTGTTAAATAAAGAAACAAAGACAGCTTTTTTGGTAGATGACGCTGTACCCAACAATAACAACGGGTTGGATAAATATCGAGAGAAAAGGTCAAATATGCGGAGCTGACCATCGAGATACATCAGATGTGGCGACTGAATAAAGTTCATGTAATACCGATCATCGTATCATCAACTAGACTAGTTCCAAAAACAGTAGAACAGAACCTGAAAATGATAGGACTATATTCTAACACTTTCATTGACATCCAGAAGGCACTCCTGCTCAGTACTTGCCACATAGTGAGAAAATTCTTACAGGACAACACATAGAACTAATAGAAACCAGCCCACTTCTTTTGATGCATGCATCCGGGATGGGCTTGGAAGCCAACATTTGTTGAGAAATTGATTGTCAATTTTGATAATAATGATAATAATAATAATATTGTCTTATCAACTTTTGCAGTTGTTTTAAAAGCAAAATAGACACTGGATAAATAATTGTTTTATTGTGCTTTTGGAATGTTTTAATTCAAAATTTAAGTATATAAAATGTAGCCTAATTATTTAAAAAAGTCCATATATTCTTTTGGATTGACACAAACATACAATAAAATATGCCTATTAAGACGGTTTTCCATAAATCTCTCTATCTAAATATTCACAAACTAGCATGAGAGCTAAACTAAATTGTCATTTACTATAATACACTTTACAATTTATACGATGTAGAAACTAAAATATTTGCTCGTAACGTCACAGCAATTCTTTTTTCCACAAGTCACGTTATCCAAAAGCCGGAAATAATTTAAAATTTGTTTGATTCCAATAATTGCAAATAAACGTGACCACATTAAAACGAATGTTTGTTGTGACTGGGAACTTTTAACGCTTTTACGCTTTAATTTGGATCGAATTGTCCCGTTTTGTGATTTCCGTTTTCTTTTAAACAACTCATGGGAATTACATATTCAAACCAGCTTAACTGCCAAAAATTTAAATTTAAATATATCTATATTCATTTAGACATGCTCATAAATATAGAATTAGAAGCCAGTTTACTTCAGAATTTTATTATTTCTTACTTTTCAGTTAATTTGTTTTAAGTTGGTTTTATTTTTTATATGTATATACATCGATTGCCAGTGGCGGAGCCTGAATGGTTTAACCATTTCGGATGAATTTTCAAGGAAGTATTTAAAATATTGTTAAAGTGCTTTAACAGTGAACATATAGGCTATCCCAAATTCGACTAAACGCATGGGGATCTCAAAAATAGTAGAATATACTACGACGGTTAAAATATGGCAAAATTGCGTATTTGTAGGCTGAATTAATCGCCGATTTAATTTAAAAAAAAATTGAATTGGAATTTCCAGCAGACGTGGGTTCATAGAAACTTTTCGTTGTTTTTTATGCCTTTTTGTGATGTGGTCGAACCAATGGATATACAGCTGTTCAGTTGTTAAAAATTGTTTCGTCATGTTTGGGTAGTACTTCATAATCAACAGTAATAAAACATGCGCTTAATAACTTATTCAGCACCAAAATGTAGAATAGTTTAGTACTATTAAAAAATACTGAATTTTTACTTTCCTCGTAAAATGGAAGTATTGAAATAGTGGAAAAAACACCATGCGGAATGTTAAAATAAATTGTTTGCAGCCGTGAAAAAATCAAGCTCCTAGGTTTTACATATCTTCACGTTTTAGCGTCATTAGATGCCAAAAAAACATGTTTTCTCTATTTCATCTGTCAGTTTACGGCATAGCTAAAGAACTACTTACCCGATTGACTTCGAATTTTGGTCAAAAATTAAGGGATTACCTTAATTTTTGTCCAAAAATAAGTGTTAACTAAAACTGGACTGGTAACATTTTGATATGAATCCAAGGCAACACAAAAAAATGGCGACTTAATGAAATATTTCAAAAATCAAATTTTATGAAAGAAGTGCGATATAGAGATAAACTGGTAAAATTAAGGTACAAATTCAGGGTAGTGGAACAAAATAGTGGTCATAATTTTTTTTTTAAAAATCAATGTAAAAAATATCTTCTTAATCGACATACTTCAAATTTTGCCTAAAAAATTAAATTGATATAGGGATAATAAAACTGTTTGAAAAAAAAAGAGAGCATATAAATGTCTTACTATATGCGGAACTAAATTGGATCACACTTCACTAATCCTAATAAATGGAAACATTTATAACAAGGTTAGTTCCCTGCAATGGAAATTTACCGATTTTTTTAAAACTCTGAACATGAAAACTGGCCTAATTTTTGCAGGATTGTTTTATAAATATTTGTCAGAAATATAATATTTCAGTTTAGAAGAGATAGTTTTCACTAAATTAGATTTCATAATATATAAACGCTACAAAATTTCTGATATTGGGAATTTGTTTTTTGTTTGTTAGATTTATTGTTACGCTCTAACCGCGATCGAACCTAGTGGACCATGACCTTCTAATTGGCATGTGGGTACTCGGCCCCTATTCGAGGATCTGATTTATCCTCTGAGTGATAAAGGACGAGTAAGTTCAAACATCTTTTTTCAAATCCGCCTTGGTTTTAGCCGTTATTTATTTATATGCTACGGGAAACTCTTCTGTAAGCTTGTACATGTCATCAGACTGGCACTGTAAATTTTCTCTATGAAACACCCTGTTTGCAAAATACCGAGGTATTAGGATAAGCTGGCACTAAGTAGGTAAAATATAGAGGCGTCAGTTCACATTTTTTTAGGGTGCGGAACTGACTTCAAAAAACTACTTTCAATAAACAGTCTATATATACGTATAATTATTAGGCCGCCAGTTTGTTTTGCGATATAGAAATTCCCACTAAGAATTTACCAGTCTATCACTGCTTAATATATAAGTTTTGTGCAAAATTTGCAAGTCACTTGGATAAATAAGTAGTACTTTGGTACTGAATTTTTAAACATTTTATTAGGCCGCAATTTTGTTTCGCCAGAATAGATTTATACAGACATTTTACCAGTTTACCTCTATATCACAGCTTATTTTAGACGAAACGCTAAACCAAGAAATTTGTCCGACTATAGACACGTGTTTCTGACTAAATATAATTTTAAGATGAAAATGAAGTATAAAATGTTTTCGAATGTGGCGTAGTTTTCAAAATAGAGGGTATTTAATTTTTTTAAATACTTTTTTATTTTTATTTTAAATTTCCTTTACCCAATTTTGTTGAAATTTGGTAACCTTATTTGTGGTGATAAGAGGCTTATTTACCCATAAATAGACAAAAATTATTAAGTCCAGTGGCGTCCCGAGGGGCACCTTAACCAATATTATTGAGAAAAAAAAGGTAGCTTTGCAACACGTCTTAAACATGGTGAAAGAATCTTCAGGCACGAGTACGAGGGATATCGGAAACGAGTTGAATGTGAGTTACAAAACAGTATGGAGTATCTTAACGGACTATTTACTTTATCCTTATCATGTACAAAGAGTGCAAGCTTTGTTGTCTATAGAAGTTCCAGCTCAAGTTAATGTTTATAACTGGTTCCCACATTTTTCGGCAAAAATACTATTTACAGATGAAAAAACCGTATTTTTTCCAAATCGATTTACTGGTGATGTTTATTACAGAATATTACACTTCCTTAGAGATGAACTGCTCGAATTGATGGAAACAGTGGCATTAAGAACGCGAGCTTTAATGTGGTTCATGCATGACGGCGCTCCATCTCACTTTGCGGTACGTGATAGAAACTATTTAGATTAACAATATTTTGCTCGTTGGCTAGGTAGAGGAGGACCTTGCACAGTCATCTCGTTTGCTGAATTTGAATCCATTGGATTTTTATTTCTGGGGTCACCTTAAACAACTTGATTATACTACTCTTATTGAAACTGAAGAAGCCCTTCAACTGCGTATAATTAATGGTTTTAATACGGTTCGCGCCAGTCCCGAAAATTTTCCGTAAGAGACAATTTAGCACGTCATGTACAGGGTGTCCAAAATAAGAATGTATATCTCCTTATCTCGAGAACCATAACAGATAGAAGGGAAGTTCATATACAAAAGTTTCTTAGCTTCGTTTGAATTTTTATTTTATTATATTCTTATTTATACAGGGTGTTGCGTTTGGTCTGGGCTGAGATGCACTTTCTTATTTTAAATGGGACACCCTATATATTATTGCAGATTATGATAACGCGCTTAAAGACGAGTTCACCAATATATAACAGTATGGGCCTATAGTGCAACGTTTCGGATTTATTGACATTTTTCTTCAGTTTTCTACCTATTTTCAAATTAACAGAACTAAAGTACTTTTATAATTTTTTAAATTTTTTTTAAGCCTTAAAAAATTAAAGCCTCGTTCTACTCACAGTCTTATACTCGAGTTTTAAAACTTCATAAAAGTTGCAATGTTGCTATGCTTCGCGTATCGTAATTTTTTTTTTAAATTTAAATGCAACACCTTGTACATTACAATAAATTCGGATAGAGAATTGAAGTAAGATTTCAACGACCCATAATAATATGGGTCTCGGACTTATAGTTTTAGACTTATAGACGATCATCTTCAGCATGCAACTAATTTTTTTAAGACAAAGTTTTCAATTTGTTGAATTTCAAAAAATTCGTGGGTGTATTATAATGTATGCATTAAGAGTTATTACTTAGGTACCGATAATCTTTATTTACCCTTGATTATTATCTTAATATAAAAGTGTCGTTAATTATAAAACCCTTAGAACCGTATTCACTAAAGAGGTTTAAATTTAGACCATGTCTAACTTAACAGTTGAAGCGTTCGGATGAATACGGTCTATGTTACATTTTGTAAGTTTGGAGAAAAAGCGATCTAATGTTTTTCATATTATTATTAAGTTTTAATTAGCGGAAATGTAACATAGATCGTTATTCCACAATAATTAAAACTACAACTAGCTCTTTGAAATAATAATTTATTATTATGTAATATTATCCGCTTATAATAATTATTATGCAGCACTGATATACATATTGATGGAATATACAAAACGATATAAACGAAAACAAATTATCATTGCAAATACTTGAAGTCACTGCTGTGGTAGTGATCTATAAAAATCAGCATATTCGCTTTTCATATATGGAATCATTTTCAATAAATCTTTTTTTTTATTTTGTGTGATGGGCAGTAGTTCATTATAAAGTGGTTTCAAGTCTTCAGGCTTTATTTTAACTTCCCAGTTGTCTTTAAAAATTTTAAATGATTCCCAAGGTTTTATGACGTTATGGCTGGCTCGAGCGTTGATAGTGTAGGGATCATCAAGGTCATACTTCATCCAATGGTACTTTGTTACTTGTAATTTCGAGCAACTTTTATTTTTCGGTAGGTGATCTTCAATAGTGGTAAGGTCCTTAAAGTCGCTTTGACACATTTCGATTATTTGAAAAGATTCATTTACTTTAGCGTCAGCAATAATATATTTCCAGTCAGAGGGTACATAAACATTTGCGGTTTTTTTTGCCTTCACAATAACGGCAAAATCTCGATCGCACGGCAAAAAACTGTGACCTGATGAAAGAAACTTTTGATGAATCTCAATAAAATATCCACATTTTGCAAGATAGCAATATGTGTACAATACTCTCCAGTTATTATTTTGCCCTACACATCGATCGGACCAAACGATTAATTTGCGCTCTTCTCCCTCTGTTAATTTATTGTAATTAAGAGTTAAATTTAATCAAGCAGGACGCTATTTCAGTAGAGCCTCTTCCCGCAATGCATTCGTACCATAAATGCATTGTGGCTCTGTTATTTCCCATATTATGAACAGCAAAATTATAGCAACTAAGTTGCCTTTGATAAAATATATCTGAGTGGGTCAAAGTGGGGCAAAATAGTACCTGCTGCATATCTACACAAAGAACAACAGTGGATGAATTATTTGCTTTAGATTTAACGATGTCTGCTTTAAGTTCTTGATATCCTAAAGACGCTTTACTTTGATGTAAATCACATTCGATCTGTATTTTCTTCCTATCATCTTCTGATTGTGCAGCACGGAGTTGTACATAGAATTCATCGCATATCTTGCACGTATCGGATCGAGGAGCACCAAAACGCAAATTCATTTCTTTAAACACAGTGTCATACAAAGTTTTACTCACATTAACATTGGGATATTCAGCTTGGAAACATCGGTACATTTTCGACAAACTAAGATCAGGACTTAAATGTTCTTTCTGTGTTTTACCTCGAGAATAATGCGATTCTTGTCTTGGAAATTTCTTGATGTGCTCTATTATCAAGTTCCTACTCTCGTACAAAATGGCCGTTGGTCTAGTATGATGCTTCCCTCTCTGATCTATAGGAATTTGTATGCCACCTTTTAGCTTGTCTTGTAAAGTTTGAATTCGTCTATGGGTGATTTTAAAAGTGTCAAGTAAAGTTTTTTTGCACACCTTCTTGTCATTAATGAAGTACGTGAAAGAACACAACTTTAATGAAGTAGCGTCTGTTTTTCCGGCTCTTCGTCTTTTCGGCTCCTCCATTCTGATACATTTAGTTAAAAACATTGACTGCTCATTATACGAATGTGAATAAAAATCTTTGAATAGGTCTTTTCTCGTATCTAGGTTAATTTGTGAGCACATTTGCTTACAGGATTTGCCACATATGCTTCCCTTGAACAAGAGAAAATAAAATTAATAACGTAGAGTAGATATTATTATAAAAATTCTCATGAAATTTAAAAAAATAAGTTTAAAAAATTACATTTTCCTTATTGCTACTTACATTGCTAGGAGGGGTCTTAGCAGAAACCACTGTTTTTGACTTCCTTGTCGTATATTCGAGACCTGAATCTCTACGAGTTTTGCGTGACACATCCTTCCAACTTCTTATGTTTATCTGCCTGGTTTTTCTTTTTGATTTGTTCAGCCTACTAATATCACTAGCAGACAACCGCAGCGTGGTGTCTCCGCCCATATTTAATACTCTTTACGACGTAAACAAACGATAAAAAGATGTCAACACAACGACGTTCCACACTATAATGTAAAATGCAAAAACAATCCACGCCCGACGCCGACCTTTGTAACATAGACCGTTGTTCCAATTCGAAATCATGTGTTGGGAGGTACCAAAAGCGGCATACTAGCTACATCTAATGGTATATCAACAAACCAATCTTTCACGTCGATAATAAAGACTAGATAGACCCTTATTCCAATTAAAACTAAATTTTAGAATATTTGTAACATAGACCGTTATTCGGCCGAACGCTTCAGTTATAGGTTTAAAATGACAAATGCAACGATAGAGCAAATAAATTATTGTAGTCACAATTACCAAATGACAGTGACATATACAAAACGCAACTGGCGAACTAACAGTTTTAAATGTCATGGTAACTAGATCTGGTCTAACCTTTTTAGAGAATACGGGGGCTAATTTTTTAAATTTAATTAATGTTCACCTATTTTTTGCTTAAATATTAAGATATTGGAAAAACAACAAAAAAATAACAAGAAACTCAGTTATTTAATAAAATCTAAATCGTGTATATTTTGCTTTTTTTAGATAGTTATTTAATTCAAAACATACTTTGTAAGCGTATCGCCTGTATTTTAGCCGGTATAAACGAAAAATGTGATACTTGTTAATTATTTTATAATTTTCCATATTTTTGTGTATTTCTAAATAAAAAACAGCGTTATTGGTTGGTAAAGAAATAATATTAATAAAAACAAATTATAATTTGAAAACGCTTTAATTAGATTTACAGATTTTATGCTTTATATATTAGATTGCTTAATTGTTTTTATTTATATAATAACTAAATTTATTTGGAAAAAATTCTACAAAAAACTTATACAAAAAATTATTTTATTAAAAGTCCACCGTTTTCGGCAATGCAAGTTGTAAGAATCATTTCTAATTTATTGGTCGCTTTTCGAACTGCTCCACTTTCATTTAAATACGCAACTTCCATAATAATTTTGTTTCTTAAATCCTCAATATTTTCGCAGCGGTTTTGGTAAACCTTATCCTTTAATGTTCCCCATAAGAAATAGTCCAATGAAGATAAATCTGGGCTTCTAGGAGGCCACAGAATATCCTCATTTGGACCTATCCATTCCATAAAATTGTTGGAAAGAAAGTTCTTTACATCTAGCGTGTTATGGCATGGAGCGCCGTCCATTTGATATATTATTTCGTTGGTATTTCCTCGTATGTCTAGCAAGGGCTTAATTGTGTCTCTAAGTAACTGTAAATATCTAGGGCCAGTTAAATGCTGATCAATAAATACGGGGCCTATAATTGTACCTCTGTAGATTCCGCACCACACGTTAATGCTTCGTCGTCCTTGATGTTGTATAGTTTTAAATTTTTTCGGGTTCTTTTGTGCCCAGAAATGGCTATTTTTTCTGTTGAAAACTCCACAGGTACTAAAGGTTGCTTCATCTGTCCAACAGATTTTATTTAATATAGATTCCTGGAATTGACGATCCATAATTAAATTGCTATATTCTAATCTAGTAACGGAGTCATTTGGCTCTAAATGATGTAATTTCGCAAACTTCCATGGCCTGTACTTATTAAGTTTAAGCGAAAAATGAATAGTAGATTTAGCAACGCCTAAATAGCGCTCTGCATCACGAATAGAATTTTCGGAATTCTCTTCAAAATACAAGAAAATATGTAGTTGTTCTTCTTCGGTTAAAACAGATCTTGGTGTTATTCTTTTATCGTATTTTAAAACGCTGTGCCCCTCGAGATCTCTTTCAATTTTCTGAAAAATTCTTCGATCTGGGATTCGGTTTTCGGGATATTTTCGTTGGTATGCCCTAAGAGCCAAAGCAGCACTACGATTATTTTCCAAATAGCACTGGTAAAGAATCAACTTTTCTTGATTTGAATACATTTTTATAATGTTAAAAGATATCAATAGCACTAGCAGGAAATTATGTTGACATTTCTTGCGACGTTTACCTTGGCGTCCTTTCAAACTCTGTTTCCATGGCACTCTATGTGTCTTAAAA
This sequence comes from Kuschelorhynchus macadamiae, assembly GCA_030620095.1. Taxonomy (NCBI): domain Eukaryota; kingdom Metazoa; phylum Arthropoda; class Insecta; order Coleoptera; family Curculionidae; genus Kuschelorhynchus; species Kuschelorhynchus macadamiae. The sequence continues at coordinate 62,893 of JAUTXW010000468.1, read as the reverse complement.
AAAATTAGTTGCATGCTGAAGATGATCGTCAATAAGTCTAAAACTATAAATCGGAGACCCATATTATTATGGGTCGTTGAAATCTTACTTCAATTCTCTATCCGAATTTATTGTAATATACACGGTGTTGCATTTAAATTTAAAAAAAAAATTACGATACGCAAAGCATGGCAACATTGTAACTTTTTTGAAGCTTTAAAACTCGAATATAAGACTGTGAGTAGAACGAGATTTTAATTTTTTAAGGCTCTAACAAAAATTTTAAAATTTATAAAAGTACTTTACTTCTGTTAATTTGAAAATAGGTACAAAACTGAAGAAAAATGTCAATAAATCCGAAACGTTGCACTATAGGCCCATACTGTTATATATTGGTGAACTCGTCTTTAAGCGCGTTATCATAATCTGCAATAATATATAGGGTGTCCCATTTAAAATAAGAAAGTGCATGTCAGCTCAGGCCAAACGCAACATCCTGTATGAATAAGAATATAATAAAATAAAAACTCAAAAGAAGCTAAGAAACTTTTTTATATGAACTTGCCTTCTATCTGTTATGGTTCTCGAGATAAGGAGATATACATTCTTATTTTGGACACCCTGTACATGAGTGTTTACTGTTAAGTTTTTAAATCATTTAGTATAATAAATTATTATTACTGTACTAATCAGGAAATTCGTGTAACGTTAGCAATAAAATTACTTTTTACTCGAAAACTCGAAAATGAAATTTCCATCAAATTAATTTTTACATCATATGTGAGAGGTCCGTATTACCGATTTTTGCGAAATTAAGATACTCTTTACCCAGATCTCCGCCAATGAACTAACTGTAAGGCTTAAAATTGACACAAAGAGAAGTGCTCTAACCCCTTAATATGTTTAACAAATATAATTAGAATACCGTTAGGCATTAATTAATAAAATGAAAAAAAATATACAAAAAACATTTTTTAAACACATTCGAAAAACTTTTATACCAAATTTTGGTCTTAAAACTAGGTAAGGAGTATCCCCATTCATTTTGTCATTAGTGCAAGCCATTAAAAATGTTTTTTTTTCGTTTTCTTTTATGGTTTTTGTATGGTCCATAGACATGAAATAAAGTGGTTTTTATTGTTTTTCCGAAAACAAAGGTAGATGCGAAAACAACTCAAGGGATAAAAAAAAGTTGTTACTTTAGTTGGTTAATCCAAATACAATACAAAAATTACAAATAAAGTCAGTGGCGTATATTTTTTCTTAATAATATTGGTTAAGGTGCCCCTCGGGACGCCACTGGACTTTTATCTATTTATAGGTAAATAATCCCCTTACCACCACAAATAACGTTACCAAATTTCAAGAAAATTAGGTAAAGGAAATTTAAAATAAAAATGAAAAAACCATTTAAAACGTATTTTATATATATATATATATATATATATATATATATATATATATATATATATATATATATATATATATATATATATATATATATATATATATATATATATATATATATATATATATATATATATATATATATATATATATATATATATATATATATATATATATATATATATATATATATATATATATATATATATATATATATATATATATATATATATATATATATATATATATATATATATATATATATATATATATATATATATATATATACATATATACATATATATATATATATATATATATATATATATATATATATATATATAGGGTGTCCGGGAAAATGTGGGAGATCTCTCGGCCTCAGATAGAACATTAAAAAATAAGATGACAAGTTCCCATAAATTTTTTTCCTAGCGGCCCTCCCTACGGAGATACGGCCCCCTAAAGGACCCCACTGGAAATCGGTTTTTCTAGAATAACTTTTAAACGACTCAATATAATTTAACGAAAATTTAATATGATAAAAAGTAGTAAGGACCTCTCAAAATGCTTCCCTTAAAACATAATTAGCTTGTTTAGTTTACCAGGGACGGACTAGATTGTACATTTTAACGCTCAAATTTTTAACACCCTGTATGATAAGGAGTTAAAAAAAATAAATTTGGATACCTTGAACATTAAGCTAAAGAAAAGGTGCTCTTGTTTATTGTCGATAAAATGAACCGTTTTCGAGAAAAAAAAATAATAAAAGAATACAACTTTGGGAGTATTAAATATGTTTTGATCCTGAACAACCTAATACGCTAAATAGAAAAAAGTCAATTAAAAACTTCATAAGTGGGTTCAACATGTGCTCCGTGATTTGTGATGCACTCGCGGGCACGACGAATAGAGGACTGCTGTACTCGCCACAACAACCCAGCATTGTTCCTTATCATATCGCAATGAAACGTGATTCTCTGTAAAAGTTCCTCCCTAGTAGCAACCGGAGAGGAATACACCAAGGTTTTGAGATGACCCCACAGGTAGAAATCCATTGCCGTTAGGTCGGGAGACCGTGGAGGCCAGGCAATGGGACCTCCTCTGCCTATCCAACGGTTTCCATAGACGTTATTTAGGTGGTCCCGTACAGCAACGCTAAAATGGGGTGGGGCTCCATCATGCATAAAATGCATCCTTTGGCGAGTTTCAAGTGGCAAATGCTCTATTGAATCTAGAAAAGCGTTCTGAAGGAACTCTAAATAAAGTTCACCATTCAATCGTGCCGGTAATACGCATGGTCCAATGAAAAAATTGCCGATTATTCCTGCCCAAACATTAATGGATTGAAACTGATGTTGATGATGATGAACGACAGTGGCATGAGGGTTTTCATCAGCCCATACATGCGAGTTATGTAAATTTACAATACCATCTTTGGTAAATCCTGCTTCATCGGTAAAAAGAATAATGCTAATGAAGTTTGGGTTTGTTCGTTGTTGATCTAACAACCAGTTTGCGAACTGGATTCTTCGAGGAAAATCTTCAGGAAGTAGTTGATGCACTTTTTGCAGATGATAAGGGTATAACAACTGTTCTTTAAGTACTTCAGCAACTGTACTTTTTGACACATGAAGCTGCGCGGCTAATATTCGAGTGCTTATTGAGGAAGTATCAGCTACAGTATCCAAAATATCTTCCTCCAATTGCACCGTACGTACTGTTCTCCTCACACCAGCATCAGTACTCCTTTTCCCAACACTTCCTAAAAATAATTAATGAACGTCAATAATGTTACCTTATTAATTGAGAATTGCCCACCAGTTTCTCTTAGACGTTGGTCAATTCGCTGAAATGTTTTCTCATTTGGAATATTGCGATTAGGATATCTTTCTCCATACAACCTTCTTGCTTCATAAGCATTGCAAGATGCAAGTTCGTACATAAGATGCATATCTGCATACCCACTAAATGTGTATCCCATTATCGAATTAAATTTACCAAGGTATTCAAAATTTAATAAATTAATATCGAAGTAGGTACAAAAAGATCAACGTGTCAAGAAGATTTCAAATGCACACGTCAATGCGAGATTATTTATTTCGTACCATAGTAACGTTTGTAAAAAAGTGCATTCTTTAATACTGATAAATAAACAATAATAAAACATTAATACTTTTATTATTTTTTTTCTCGAAAACGGTTCATTTTATCGACAATGAACAAGAGTACCTTTTCTTTAGCTTAATGTTCAAGGTATCCAAATTTATTTTTTTTAACTCCTTATCATACAGGGTGTTAAAAATTTGAGCGTTAAAATGTACAATCTAGTCCGTCCCTGGTAAACTAAACAAGCTAATTATGTTTTAAGGGAGTATTTTGAGAGGTCCTTACTACTGTCTATCATATTAAATTTTCGTTAAATTATATTGAGTCGTTTAAAAGTTATTCTAGAAAAACCGATTTCCAGTGGGGTTCTTTAGGGGGCCGTATCTCCCTAGGGAGGGCCGCTAAGAAAAAAATTTATGGGAACTTGTCATCTTATTTTTTAATGTTCTATCTGAGTCCGAGAGATCTCCCACATTTTCCCGGACACCCTGTATATATATATATATATATATATATATTTTAGTTATTTGCAAATTTAATCATTTTATATTAAAAAGAAATCAAATTATTATTAATACTTTTTAATTTTCTCGAAACTTAACCACGACTTTCGATTCTTCGACGATATTCGATAATATTAGTGGTTAGAATTTTGGTTGAGTACCTTAGAACATACAAATTGATATAGTCGAGTGGGAAAGGATCGTCGCCCTCTTTTCCTTGAATTTCAACAGAAACCAGGGGATTGTCATGTTTAATTAGACATGTTTTTTGCCCTATAAGGTAGCGACAATGCCCTATTAGTTTACAAATAATAATGATCTAGTTTTAATCTTCTGTATATGGGAGGAATGCAGTTAGAAATTCAACTCGCTGGAGTATAAGAATAGGTAAAAGATTCTTCTCATGACGCCATTTTGTGCAGGTGTAGCTAACATGTGATTTTTCTTTGTTTCAGGCTTTTAATTTTAGAAATTCTTTTTAATTTTGGAACTCTCTTTCTTGCAAATGTCGGAAGAACCAAAGTTCTTTTAATTTTTAAACTACCGATTTTTTAATTTTGGGTAATGCATGATTAAATACTTTCAAGATTTCTTAATCAAAGGTTTAAAAGTACCGAAATTATCATGAAAATATTGAAAATTTTACTTAAATTATAATTATCTTGGATTGAAACTGTATGTGAAGAAGGCTGGCGAGTCTACAGTGCACGTATTTTTTACTCCATCTCCCAGTTGAGGAATACTCCGGAGAAGATTTTTTGGAAGTTTAGGAAAAGCTGGTATAGTTTTTCTACTGCCGTGTGGTGATTTGCTGTTCTCCTAGACGTTTTGTGTTGGGACCTTTCTTCTGGCTAGACGCCGCTGTTATTTAAGACGCATGAGGGAGGTCCAGACGCATTTGGTTCCTTCGGAAATTGAGTATTTTCCTGATAATTTATTATTATTATTTGACTTTTGCTTAATTTTTTATATTTCTTAAATTCTTGGTCTAAAATATAACTATTGAGATATTATTTAGGGTTTTGAGATCAGATGAGTTTACTGATAAATATTGTAGTTTCATTCTAGTTTTCTAATTCAAGAAATAGAGCAAAAATTAGCACAGCTAGACAAAATTTGTAGCACTGTTAATACTATTATTTTACGTATAATTACCGATTGGTACTCGAGTATTAATTTTTTTTATTAGCTTATGCATTAATTTGCATAATGCATTTAATATCGGCAATGATGTAACTTTGCTAAAACGTTTTATTAATTTTTTAGTTCAAAAATCACATAACATATATTGGGATTTAAGTTATTATTAGCCTTTGGCATTCAAATAAATTAAATATGGCCTTCTTACAGCTGCACAGTTTTACTAATATTTAGTTCAAAATCAACCGAACGACCTAAGTCAAAACTTTACATATTGCAATTTTTTACATAATGTCCTTGTGTTACATAATTAACCTCTATGTAACTGGTTATATCTTTTTATATCTGAGTGCTTACAATTTTTGTTAATTTCATTATTGTCATTCTGTTTCATAAAGTTACATAATTAACCTCTGTGTAACTGGTTATTTATATATAGCTGAGAACTTACAATTTTTTTATTCCATTATAGTTATTTCTGCTTCAAACAGTTTATCATAATAATTCATCTTAATGTAACTGGGGATATTTATTAGCTTAATACTTACAAAATTTGTTTATTCCTCATTCCACTAATGTCATTCTGCTAACTTTTTGTTTTATGGTTGGGTAGCTAGATAAGGCATAGTCCTTTATATATATATATGCAAAATTTTGGTAAAAATTTGATTAAGTGTATACATCACAGTTGAAAATTTATTTATGTGTACATTTGGAAAATGACCTATGATATATATTGAAATTTAAGATTGAATTCTTTCAATTTTTGATTGGGTAAATTTAAATCTTTGTCTTGTGATTAATTTTGTCTTTGTTGAAATTACATGTCATTACATGATGTACATTTTCAGGTAATAAATCTGAGTGTTTTTAAAAATTAACTTGTTACTTTTGTGTTTATCTTCTGACTTTTATGCTAATTAGAGATTATAATGTTAAAGCCTAAATTATCCTTGGCTCATAGAATTTCATTACAGAACAGTGTATTGGTCTATTATCTTTTATCTTCTTTATGTCTACTATAGTTAGTGGAGCCCTATAAGTCTTGAGACTTATAGGGCTCCACTAACTTCAATACCAACCTACAAATCGCCTCCGACTAGCCTAACTGATAATCCGTGGTAACCAGTGTAATAAATTAATAATTAATTATCTAACCTAATATAACACCAACATAATGTATATATATACAGTGTGGAAAAAAGTATGGACTACCCCTATTAATTTGATACGTCATATTTTTGACAGATGTCAATAAAAAAACAAATTAATTTTATCAGAATGTGGGACTCTAAAAAACTAAATTAACATGTTCGAGCATTTTCCATAAAACCTACAGAATACCAAATTATTAGGGTTATATATATATATATATATATATATATATATATATATATATATATATATATATATATATATATATATATATACAATTTATTGATTCAGTAAAACTACCACCAAATTATAAACTTATTATTTATTTAGACGTTACTTCTTTATATACGAATTTGCACAAAGAGTAATGGAGTTTTTAGAAGAAAAAGTTCTTGAAGGATTGGATTTTAACATTTTTTAAGGTACGTCGATGACTGCCTAGCTGCAGTTCCAGAAAATAAAATAGATAATTTATTACATGCATTTAATAGCCACAATTCAAAACTTCAATTTACCTCGAAAGTAGAAAAATATAATAAAATAAATTTTCTCGATTTAATTATAATTACTCAAATTGAAAATAGTTTATAAAAACCAAATGGTTTACTAAAGAAACCTGGTCAGGACGCTACCTTAACTTTAACTCTCACCGCCCTAATAATCAGAGGAGAATTCTTGTAATCGGGCTGACCGTTTGTGCCATAGCATTAACATCAGCTGAATAACGTCCTGAAATGCTCCAAAAAGTTATTAACACGTTGAAATCTAATCATTTCCCGGAAAAGTTTATTAAAAAAATAATTAAACAGAGGCCTCATAAATATTATGATAAAGAAAAACATAACAACTCGATACTTTGCTTAAATTGTCCAATGAAATATATACCCATGACAATGCAACTTTTGGAAAAAAGGCTGAAGGGATACAAGTTCACGAAAAATGCGTCAACAGCTCTACACAAACACGAGCAAACAACTAAACATGAATTTGATTATGCCAATATAAAAATATTAGACACAGATCAAAGATATCAAAAACTAGTTATCAAGGAAATTTATATAAAAAGAGAAAAATATGCTGTAAATGACAAGCAAGACTTAAAAAATGTAAGTCAAATTTATTACAATTTACTACACGCAAAATCACAAATGTATACAGTAATAGGTATCAAAAATATTTCATTAATTTCCCAATACCGTTAACTTCAATTACTGATTCTACCTATAGATTAAATTAAAAAAGGAACAGAAAACGTATTTCTTAGAGGTATGGTAATTTATAAAAATAGTCGCCAAAAGAGCACACAAGTATAAACATACACATATATAGTAATATCAATTTCTGAGGTTTAAGAAATTAACGGCCATTCGGACAAAACATTCTGCCTGTGGTAAGGTTATTCAAGTATAAAGTCCAAAAATCATGGACCGTTATAATGACAAGCCTTTTATAATACAATTTCTGCTTGCTGTCAGCAAAATTCGGCGGACCGTGATATCGTTTTTGGGTTTGTTAATAACCTGAGCAAAACGTTACACGTTATTCTAAATACTCTAATTATGTTGGTCCATTTAAATTGATTTAGGTTTGACCCTTCTTCTCCTTTCAGCGTATTGATTTCTTCTTGACTAGTTTTCATCATGCCGTTATCCTTATTTTTGACTTATTTTTTATTTTATCTTAAAATAGCTTTAAGCTGCTACGGATTTGTGGGTTTTCTTATTCTGTTTTTTATGTAATTCACTGATAAACTGATCAGATCCCATCTCAGGAAAAAAGACTACTTTGGAATTCGATGTTGCCTTCTAGCTTTCCAAACTAGAACTAGCTTTTTTCTTTTACAGAATTTGATACTCGAAACTAAGTTCTTGGTAGAACAATGTAGTGAATAAAAGCTGAAACTGAATCTTGTCTCCTTTTATTATTCGTAACATTAGTTCCTCTAATTAAAATATACAATGTTTCTTGTTTTTATTGTCAATTTTCTTACTAGTCATTTTTTGACTTATTGTATTTTTACAATAGGAGTTATCAGAAATTTCTGTTCTTCGTTTATTCTTAGCTATACTTTTTTTTTCCTCCTATCGTCAAATCTTTGTTGGGCATTTTCGAACACGTCATTCGTTGGCTAGCTTGAGTGACGTTTCTCGTGCAAGAGTTTCTACTCTTCTATTTCCTGCTATATGTATCTTCTAATTAGATATACATTTCTTGAGAAAATCCTTTATTTCTTCTTCAGTTATTTCTTTGCTAGGCCCTTCCGAACACATCATTCATTGGCTTGACATCTTGATTGACATTTCTCCTGCAATACTTCCTATTGTCATCCTTGTCATCTGTATGATATTACATTATCGCTACTCTTCTTTTTCGCCTGCCGTCCTATGTTTTTTCTTTTGCAAGCATGCAAAAAATCTATTGGTTTTAGTTATTTTCCTTTTCGTTTCTTAGTTCCTCTGAACCTAAGTTGACCCTCACTCTTGTACTACATTTCTTCCTCTTTTTCATTTCCGTTAGTAACTTCTGACGTCCATAACTCATTGTAGTTTCCGTCTTTCTTAAATTATAATGTACTTCTCCTAGTTTTCTTAAAATTTTATATAGCCCAAACAATTGTTAACATAAATTGTTCACTACGTTATACCTTCATTATTAGTATTAAAATGTAATTTTATCCCCAACTTTAAATTTTAGTTCCCTATTTCTTTCGTCAATTCTTTGTCCTTGTCTTGTCGAAAGACGTATGTTTTGATTAGCTAATGACCTTATTAAAAAGTGCGTTTTCCGTGATTTGTATTATATCTTTTCCTTTTCTGCATCCATAAGAACAGCTTTAGAAGATAATGTTGGTTTTCTTGCAAACGCGAGAATAAACGAATAAATCTAATAGTTTCATAAATTGGAATGTACGGATAACATATCTGCTATAACCAGCCTATCGGTTAGGTCATCACAACATGAATGGTAAGCTGTTGTAAACGGACTCCCAACTCCCATAATTCGTTTTACTCCTTGCATTAGTTCAGACTGGAAATTTTTGTCTCTACCACTCAAGAGAGTTTTTAAAATAGCGAGTATTAGCAAAAATCAAGCCAATCATTCAGCTTTTCAAGTTGGCAGTGCTGCTGTAATGGCGTATCTAGAAGTATAATCGGTAGAGACTACTGGTTTCGCCTTTATTGCTTGTCGTTAATGGCCAATACCAACTTTACCGAAGATTCTTCCTACTTTAATTGATTGTAACAGGTGTTGCGATTTCTGTATAGCTGTACTTCCCTTGTTTGTTAATCTCTGAATTTTTTTACATATTGTTCTATATCTTTGATCATCCCTATAAAAAATCGATTTTTTTTTTAGTGTCTTGTTGGAATTTTAACACTGAACTTATAATTCGTCTTATTTTGGGATTTGTTCCTGGATTATAGGAATGGATTTCGGTACATAAAATCGACATCTTTTTGTGTTATTTAAGAACTTGCGAGTTTTCTGTAGTTTTTTTTTTGTTAAAATTATCCAATAAATTTTTTTGACATTTATTTTGACAAATTTCTGCTTATGTAGGCCACAGGATAAACTGCACCATCATTGTTTTCCTGTAGTAGTATTTCTCCGATCCCACATATTATTATAGAAGCGACTGCGTGCGAGATCGTACCTTGTGATCATTTGCTTTTCCAAACTTTCAAATGACTCTTCTTGTTTAAAACTTCATTAGAATTTACTTTTTGGTCGTGGGAACTGTTTTATGCATTTAACTTATCTTCTCCAGGGAGTATTTTTCTTCGTTCACTTTGTAGGTCACAAGTGTAATTTATTTCTTTGGGTTATTAGATTGGCTTTAATGTTAAATTTGCTTGGCGCAGGCGTTCAAAGACCTTTCTAAATATTATTTCAAAATGTCTGAGAATACAATAATGTCATCAAGGTATACGAGAACGTTGGAAGCAAGGTTTTTTATGTTTGTTCTGCCATTATTTGGATTTTAAAACAATTCGTTGTTAGTATATAGTATTTAATTGAAGGCTTCATTAAAAATAGAAATTATTAATCGAAGGTAGGCAGTAAGATCTTGTTTTTAATAAGTAACGTCTAAATTGTTTTTAGCCATATGTTGAAATACATAGAGAGTAATTTCTGAAAGTGTTAATCTATCTCCGAAAGTAATCCCTTTAAAATTTAAAACTAGAAAAACTTTGATTTTGCAGCGATATGTAATACTATTTCTGTCAATTAAATTGGCTTTACTAAAACATTTGTTATAGATATATATATATATATATATATATATATATATATATATATATATATATATATATCGGTTTAAGGGATGATTAATGAGGCAAATATAATATACTTGGTCTGACAAAATGGAAAGAAAAATTCAGAGCAGTTGATGAATTGTATAAAATTTTCACACTTTAATATATAACCTATAGAATATGTAGTTTCCTGCAAAGGTTGGTTCGCATCTATCTGGGCACATAGATTTTGGTAAATCATACGCTCAAATGCAAAGGTAAAAATGTGCACCATCCTCCATTTTAAAGAGTTCTCCTTTGCTTTCGTTATAATTTTTTCTTACTTGTGTTATTTATTTCTAGTATCAATAGAAAATAGTAAAAATAAGGTGTGCAATGTATGATGGTAAGAACGGTAGAGTTCATAACCAGCAGCAAAACTTTATTGACGGCGGCAAGTACTTCAGTTTTTATAGGGACAAAAAATGCAGACTATGTGGAAATATTTGTGTTGACGGCATAATGACGATTTTATAATCATTCATGCATAATTGATTATGAACCCAAGCTTAACCCTAGACTGCCTAGGTGAAATTTGTACTCATTGTTAAGTGCGGTTACCCTTTTAAATACTTAATTTACAATTTTGCTCAAAACATTCCAAGCATATTTCTACACTGTGTGTATTACAAATAGGGTCAAAACACTATGCACAGCCAGTTTTAGTCTTAGGGCAAGAAGTGCATCGCGCCTGCTTCTGCAGTTTTGTTAGAGGTGGGCTCTCCATTTTGAAAATATTTCTAATAGAGTCTCACAAATTACGAGGTAAAGGTTTTGTCAATCGCCTTTCCATGTTGCGAGTGAGGTAGGAAGGATGGAAGAATTTTCCTCTTGTTCTTCCTCAAAGTACACACGATAGTCAATTTGAAGTCAGCAAGCATTTTCTCTGCCAATGCAATAGAAGTAAACCAGCTGTCCAAAGTTAAATTGCGTCCTGTTCCGTGAATGAAACCGTTGAAACTGGTTTTTTGGACACTCTATTCTCATTGCCAATATACGGAATGGCACTGATCAGATAAAATGTACGAGAATCACATATTATCATATTCATTACCGGGCTTTGATGCAATATTGATTCTAAAAGGACAGTGGCCCTGAAATTCGAGTAATTGCTTATCAGTTGTACAATACTCGTGAGGCGTATAGTATACGGGCCAATATTTCAATTAAATCTGACTCAACCTTTAATTTAAAATATATCTCTCTTTTTGCCACATAATTTCCATACTTCCAACTCTGTTAATACGTATCTAGCTGCATTCTCTGAGTCCGTAACACGTAAAACAAAATTTCGCTGTGATGTGCGTGTAGAATTTTGTGGCTCAGAGGTCCAAATATAATAATAATAATAAATCGTCTTTATTCAGATGTACTTATTAAATTTACATAGGTATAGAAAAATAAATATATTTTTACTCCGTCTGAATAGGCCGAAAGTCATTCGATAAGAACGTTATTCTACTCAACCTTAAAAAATATATAATCCAAAAATATATAATTTAAAACCTAAAGATAATAATACAAATAATAAATTGATTAGGTACTACTTTTAGTTTCTAATTCGGAAGGAAAATTACAAACTCATCAAATACTCGTTTGAGAATTATAGAATATATAGTAACAACCAACCTTGAGAAATATATTTCCAAACAAAAATTTCAATATTTGAACATGATAGCAGAGAAATAATCATATAAAATAATAATAAATAAAATAGGGATTCACAGAGTTGTAGTTTTAGAGTGGAGTTTAGGATTGTGCGACGGCTATTAAAGGTGTTTTAATATATTGTAAGAAGATTTACAAACATGTTTTGTGAATCTAAGGTCACCCAAACCCCTAAATTTTTACATTCAGTAACAAAGTTGAGAGTTTCACCATTGATCTCAATCCTAAGTTGGTTGCTAGCAATACTACGCCGCTTTTTTGGTCCAAATAAAATAACAAATACTTTTATGCGTTAAGTTTTAGATTGTGTGCTGATGAGATCTCAAACAAAGCTCTAAAGTCATTACTAATTTGTTCATTGACCGTTGCCCAGGCCAAATTCACTATTTCTAAATAAGTTTTTATATCAAGCATAGTGTGACAGTCTAAAATGTAATGTGTAAAGTGAAAATAGTAAAGGCGATAAAATGAAACTCTGTGGCACTCCTCTTGTAATTAGACAAGGTTTTGAGAAGAGATTTTTGAATACAACTTTTTGGGTTCGGTTACTTAAAAACTTTTGAGTAAAGACAGAGACGAGTCGGAAAAGCCAAGATACGCTGATTCTCTGCATAAGATATAATGATCGATAACATCAAACGCTTCACTATAATCAAAAAGCACCAGACAGGTAACATTTCCTTTATCCTGATTGTGTAAAATGTCGTAAGTTATATGTGTTAGAGCTATGTTGAAGCGGAAAACCAGACTGTATTTCAGGAATTAAATTATTAGAGAAAACAAACTCTGACATTTGTTTGTATATAATTCTTTCTACAATTTTGGAAATGGTGGGCAAGATATTGATAGGGCGAAGCTGAGAGAAATCTTCGGGAAACTTTACGCAAAGGAAAAACATTAGCCTGCTTCCATGCTTCAGGAAATACGTTTGAGAACAGTATCTTGTTAACAATGTAGGTTACATGCTCACTTAAGTGTGAAAAAATTAACTTTTAATTAAGTTTAGCTCTTTTCTCACATCCATGCTTGAGACCTGAGAAAATCGAAAAAGTGTCTGTCGAGTAGTGGTAACATTGTATTTACTTAGGAGATCCAGTTAGGATTTTGATTTATTAATTGTGGGTAAGGTAGTAAAATTTTGATTAACTTTAGAAACATTAACTAAATTCGTTGGAAGTTCGTTGTTTGTTTTATTATTAATAACCTGCAGGGATCTTAACCTATTCCAAGTTTCTTTTGAATATTTTTTATTAAGTATATGCTTCAAATAAGCCTTTTTTTCCTGTTTAATTGCTGCTGAGGTATAATTGCGTAGCTCTTTATAGTGATTGAAATGGGTGATTAACTTTGTTTTTTTATACCTTTGATATTGTTCGTAAGCCAAGGTGCGTACATTTGGGTGTGAAAACATCAAAAATACTTATAATTTGAGAATTTAGACAATCTACCATGTGATTAACCCAGTCAAGGTTGTATATATATATAGTTCCAATTAAGATGTTGTAAATAAAGAAGAAAATCATTTTCGTTAAAAGTGTTAAAGTTTCTAAAAGTCATAAATTCAGTCGCTCTCTTTTCATTAATTTTGTTAATCCTACAAATAGTAACACAATGGTTTGATAAGGTATGAAAATTAACAACGGCGGAGCTATTTACCACAGTGCTACCTGAAACAAATATGACATCTAGTAGGGAATCAGAGTTATCGGTTAGTCTGGTTGGTTCCGAAATAATCTGTTTAAGATTATAAGTACTTAGAAGACTGGAAAATTTTTCAGCGTTTTTAGTGTTGGGAAGGAGTACATTGATATTAATATCCCCTGCCAATAAAATGCAGTCACACGTTAGAAGAAATTCTAAATTTTCTAAAGCTTCGAAACCTTTTCCAATATCACTTTTAGGTGGCCGATAAAATATTCCTATGTTAATATTTCTGTATGTTTTATATGCCCATTTTTTCGTCTTATTACCTTCCCTAATTTACCTCTTTCTTGTTCCTTCGTACTTTCTACCGAAATTGTTGTTTCTATCGGACTGGTCTGATACATGATCCTTAAAATCAGAGTCAACGTTGTCTTAATCACATTCATCATCAAGCTCGGCATTCCACCGCAACAGTGTTTGTTCAAATTTTGCATCGCCCTGTCTTACCGCTATCTAAAGTAAGGTAATTTTAAATATTTCATTATATTGTTTGGGTTATTCGTCGCCACAAATTAAAAAATATTCCAAATTACTGCAGCGAATGAAAACGTAAAATTGTTAACCAAAGTGACCTAACATCAAACTAACATAGCTAGAACAGTAGTGTTGTCAATAGTAAAAAACCAAACTTAATGACGGTTGAAAGTCAAGACCTCCACCAAGCATTCTAGGGTTAACTACGATTTGTTTGGATATTTATCAAAAAACTACCTAATGCGACAAAAAAAAGAGAGACAAGTCTCTTATAACCTTAAAAGGCAACGTCTTGTGGATAGTCTTTTAAAAGGGTAGAGCTAGTAAACTATTCAATCTTGCTTGTTGAATTTATTGTTGGTGTTATTCACTTAAATTTACTATAAAATATGTATTGTGTGGTTCAAGCAAAAAAGCATCGAAATAAAATCTATTTGAATGTAATATTTGAACGTTTTAGTTTTCTTACCATCAGGCGACGCTGACGATTAAAATACGCTAATAAAAAGTCATTCTCCGTTAAGGCTGAACTGCACACTGCAACGAAATATCAGCGACAAGGTCAAGCCATGTTCAAAGTAATATGAAAAGATGGGTAATATGATGACGTGTTGGAAAATACAAATATAACACTGAAAGAAACTGCGGCTAACAGAATTACAAATTTATTATTATTTCAGCGCCGGCGCCTCGGATAATATTTAGGAATTTACTTGCTTATGGCTGCCCGTAGGATGATGTCGTGGGAGGGGGGCGAAATTATTTTAATTTGTATAAAGTGAAGACTTTTTTTTGGTTGTTGAATTTTATTATGATAATTGAACATCTAAAACAGATAAAGGGAGGATCTATAGATCTCGTTCAGAGGGGGGGCCGAATTACTATTTTCAACTGATGCAGTGCTTTCGTTTATACATAACACTGTATGCGGTGCCCCTTTCGCCTTCTCTAAATCCGCCAGTGAATTTATCAGCTTTGATTTCGATGTGCGGATCATTATTCGTTATTCCCTCGTTCGATTTTCGTTTGATTTTCGATCTGCGATTTGCGAATTTATAATAAAATTTATCAGTGTTTTTGTGATTCTTACTTCCCTAGTAAAAGAGAGGTATTGTAATCGTGAAAAAATTAGCCTCCAAAATGTTTGCAATCTTCACCTAGAGACCATAAAACATATTTTCTTCATTCCATCTGTCGTCGTGTCTGTCTGTCTGTTCGAAGCATAGTTAAAAAATAACTCACCCGATTGACTTGTTGACAAATGTTGGTCAAAAATTAAGGGTCAGTGGAGATGACTTGGTAACAGTTTGGTATGGTATGGCGGAAGAAAATAGCAGCCTAGCGTTAAAAAAATTGTTACTCAAAAAATAACTGACTAAACAAAATGGCGGCCTAATAAAATATTAAAAATATCAGCCTGGAAAAACTACTTATTGGATTGATTTCCAATTTTGTGCGAGAATTAAGTGCGATATAGAGTGAATAGTTAAAATTGTGGTACGAATTCAAGATGGCGGAAGAAAATGGCGGCCAAATGTGTTTGTAATCGTGAAAATATCCCTCTCCCAGGTATTACATGCCTTCATGTTTTAGCGTCCCTAGATTCAAAGTTCAAATCCAAGTTAGAAAAACAAAATGGCGGCCTAATCAAACATTTAAAAAATCAGCATGATAAAATTACTGATTAGATTGAATTGATAGACATAAACTGGTAAAATTGTGGTACAAATTCAAGATGGCGGAACAAAATGGCAGCCAAAAACATATTCATATTTAACTGGCTTCAAATTTTGCACAAAAATTAAATGTAATATCGGGATAAACTGATCGAATTCAAGAATATGGGGCAAAATCGGGGTCTTAAAAAAATCAGTGTAAAGAAACTGTTTGGTACCCATCCAACATGGTGGAACCATAGAAATGTTTGAAAAGACAGTATATATGTGTTAATAAATAACTATGTGTGGAGCTAAATTGGGTCACATTTCATTATTCCTAATAAAAGGAAAGATTTATAACGAGCAAAGTTACGGGTAAAGGAAATTTACCGATATTTATAATCATGCCATGCCACGTAAATATTCTAACTGAAATGAATATACTAAAGCAAGTACGTAATTGGTATTATACAAGTGGGAGCGGCTCAAAAAATGTTGTTTTGACACGATGAATTTATAATTTTTTTAAAAAAAATTAAAGTCCTTTGATCGAGGAAGGTATACCGCTCGTATATAAATATATAACAGTTTAATTGGTTGCGCCATACGGCGCAACTGTTTGGACGAAAAAAAAATTTTTTTTTTGGGCGCCTCCGGCGCACCCCGTATAGTACTTGATTATTCTAGAAAAAAATTGAAACTTTACTTTTCACTTTAAATTCATATTATCAGTATTTTTTCGCGTTCGTACCAAAACATAGCAAAAACTAAATTTCTTCATTTTCATTTATACACACCCCGTATAATATACTCCAATCTTACCAATGCGTAAATTAAAACTGTATCTAGGTAACGCCACATGCCAAATTACAATGATTTTTTACGCACCCTGTATTTTTATTCATTTTTTTGCGCTTGCAACCTATGATTTTTTTATTCGTCTTTTGCACTTACTTTTTATCCACCCCGGATAATATGTATAAATATTAAATTAAAAATTCAATCGTTTTTTCTTTTCATTATTATATTTTTCCACACCCTGTATAATACATCTAAATTAAATTTTTACATGTCACTTAAAAAAAATGTTCAACTTCAAAGATTGCCTGCAACGCATTTTTTTACATATTATAAAGTCTGCGATATTTTATTCACCTATTTACATTAATTTTTATACACTCTGTACATTATGTAAAAATTTTAAAAATAAGTATTACCCATAAGTGAGTTAAAAATGTGAAATGGCGCCTGCGGCGCCATTTTTTTCCTCTAGTATTTGTATACGTTTTATTCACTTTTTTTACAAGCATTTCTATACACCCTGTATATATTTGAAAAGTTCAAAAATAAATCCTAACCGAGCTTAAATACTTAAATTTACATAGCATAAATCTCTGACGTTTTATCCACATTTTTTAATTAATTTTTACACACCCCATATAGTAATAAAGATAAACATTATCCATTATACATTACAACATGTTAAAAAAAATTAAATATACTGGCGCCTGTGGCGCCAATTTTTTCCTCCCCTAAAATAAATCAGAGATGTTTTATTCACCTTTTTACATTAAAATTCATAAACCTTTCTTTCTATAGGCTGTAAAACTTTAAATTTAATCTTAAAAAATAACTTTCCTCCATAAGCACATTTATCATTGGCAAACCTGGTGCTAACCTGGTGCAAATTCACCTAAAGGTAAAGGTCATTCATTCATTTAAATGGCAATGCTAAATTCATACGGGGACTTTTTTTCAGTCATTTCATAAATAATTTTCTAGCAACCCCAAATGTACTCCTAAGGGGATTTTTCGACATGCCGATTCCAAATGTGGCAATTCCGAGAACGTATAATTAACAGGTTTCGAGATATCGACCATCATCAGGAAATTTCCACCTATACAACGCAGAGTAGGAACGCGGCAAAATGGCCGCGCGACACATTTAGGGCTTTCTACGAACGCCCACATTAATTTCCCATCATAAAATGTTTTAAAAAGAAAAGTTGATTTTTTGCCCGAAAATAATAGACCTTTGAGAAATTTCGAAAAATCGGTTTTTCGCAGATAATTCGAAAACGACGCGAGTTACGAAAAAAACCCAGATTACGTAAAATGTAGGAAACGGAGGATCGAGGATACAGTGGGCCGTTTGCCAGTTATAGGCCAAAAACTAAATTTCGGTTTTCGGCCCGTATCTGCCAAACGAAGCGCGTCAGACTCGATTGGCGTTTTTTCGTTTCGATTCGTCGGGCTTTTCGGCCGTTTCGGACCTAATCCGTGATCGATCTCAAACTTACGTCTAGGGGGGTTTTTCGACGCGCGCAATCCATTTTTCATAGTTTTGAAAGCGTGGGAATAGCAGTTTTCGAGATATCGACCATCTTCAGATCCGAAAATTTTTACAATTTTGTTTTTAATTTTTCAATCACTCCATAGGGTAAATTGGGAAAAACAAAAAATTTTTTATTCTCGCAAATAACGAAAATAAATATGCGACGTTGCCAAATCTACTTCAAGAAAAATGTTTATTGCTTTTTTTAAATTAGCAAAAACATACTTATTTCAAATTAGCGGGTTTCGAAAATATAAAAAATACAAATTTCGAGGTATCGACCATCTTCAGATCCGAAAATTTTTACATTTTTTAAAAAAAAATTTTATCACATCATAAGGTAAATTGGGAAAAATAAAAAACTTTTTTCTCTTGCATTTTTCGTCGTATCCGTTTAAATAACGGAAAAAAAAATGGCGGACGGGAAGAGAAAATCTGAAAATTTCCTGGGAATTTTTTCGCCAACTAATAGATGGGTAAAAATAAAAAACTTTTTGCTCTCGCACTTTTCGCCGTATCTTTTCGAATAACGACGAAAATCTATCATTAAGGTTAAGGACCCCTCAAATGCATTACCTCTTACGGCAGGAACGACGAAAATATTTTTTTATATTTTTTTCGACCACGTCCTCGAATAAAAGAGCGAAAACGAAATTTTTTTTACTCTGCACTTTTCGCCGAATCTTTTCGAATAACGAAGATATCGCACGTAAACGGAACCGTAACTATTGCCGCTTACGGGAGGGACGACCTAAATTTTTTTTTAGCAAATTTTCGACCACGCCCCGGAGCGAATGAGCCGAAACCAAGAGTTTTTTACTCTAGCACTTTTTCCCGTATCTGTTCGAATAACGGAGATACCGGGATGTCAAAACGTAACAGAGTTCAAACTTTGAGCGCGCCTATCGCACGAACGGTTCGGGCTAGGCGAAAAATCTTTTTTTTGCCGGAAACCTAGCCTCCTCGCGCTTTCCATCCGGGCGTGAAAAAAAATGAAAAAAATTTAAAAAATGTTTTCAATTTTCAAAGTCGCTCTCGGCCACCGGGAAGCCGTAATTGGGAAAAGAAAAAAAATTCGATTTGAACGGCCTACAGCCCAAACTCGGCCTCCGTAAATTTTTTCCCGCATTTTACGAGAAATCTAATTTTTCTGCGGAGGACACCGCATATATTAAATTTTTTTAAAAAATTTCGAAAAAAAAAGTTTTTCGAAAGTAGGGTTAAAAATTTTTAAAAACATTTTTTTTCGCCGTTTTCGTAATCTACGGAAAAAATTTGCTGAAAACGACACCCATATTACGAGGTCCGGCGACGTATATATTTTTTCGACTTCCGATTTGAGCCCGAGTGATTTTTCGAGCGGCGTATTTTTTTTCGGTTTTAGCTCGACGCGGCCGACCTCTCCGGGGAAAAATCGAAAATATCGAATTTTTATCAAATTTTAGCTACCGGACGGCGACCATTTTGGAAAAAAATTTTTTCAACGATCGACTCCCCGACCCCGAGAACCTTAGCGGAGAGCCGCCGCGGGTCGCTCTCGGCCACCGGGAAGCCGCAATCGGGAAAAGAAAAATCAAATTTCGATTTGAATAACGTACAGCCCAAACCCGGCCTCTGGAATTTTTTTTTCGTGTTTTACGGTAAACCTAATTTTTCTGTTCTTTACATCCGGGCATTTAAAAAATTTCCAAAAAAAAATTTTTTTTAAAAGTAGGGTTAGAAATTTTTGAAAAATTTTTTTTTCGTCGTTTTCGTATTCTACGCGAAAAATAAGCTGAAAACGACCCCCCGCCGCCGGGCTAGCCGTTTTTTAGATTTTTCGGACGTCCGAAACGTCGGGACCCCTCCCCGACCGCGAATCGTTTTCCGGCTCGAAAAACGCTTTTTCGCCGTTTTCGCGAAATCCAAGATGGCGGTCGATTTTTTCGTTCCACCATTTTCGCGATCCTCGACCTCGAGTTAGTCGAAAACGACACCGACATGTCGCCTAAACTCGTAAACGAACCGAAAATACGACGTCGAAAATCGCTGTCAAAAAATTTTTTTTCGAAATCTTTTTTCGAAAGCTTTCCGTTCAATCCTCCATCCGTCGGTGAAAATTTCTTAATTTTCGAGATAGAGCGCCGTCTGTCAACTTTTGACAGTCCGACTGTCAAATTTTTTTTTCGAAAATTTTCTTCAGAACCATACCTACGCGACCCCGGGGTCGATCCCGATCCCCGACCTCCGTGTCGTACCGTAAAAAACGCGCGCCCTTTTGACAGGTGTCAAAGATGGCGCCACCCGTCAAAATTTTTCCCCCCCTATTCCGCACCCCCCCGTCCCGATGCCGCCCTCGGATCGTTCCCGCCGCGTCTGCTTGTCAAAAATACGGAACACCTGTCAAATTTTTGACAGATGTGCTGTCAATTATCTGCCCTCGACGCTCCCTATCCGACCCCCTTAAAGTTTTTTTATTTGGAACCCCGAAACGCATCGATAACGTTACGTTTTCGCGAAAATTTAAAATGGCCCCCGGCTTTTGGGTCGGATTTTTCCGCATTTTCGTAATCCCCCAAAGGTCTCTCGTAACATCCACCCCCCACCCCCCAGCCCCTCCCCACAGTTCTCCCAAGTCCCGTCCGTCGTTAGTATATAGGGATTATGGTAGAATATTAGATAATGTACATCAGGATTACCGGTTTGCGATGGTTTTACGGCGTTGCGGTTTTACTTTTTTGTAAAATGAAAGACACCATAAACAGACTTTTCATAGCCCTTTTCGATTCTCATTGCATGCAATTTGAGATCTCCCTCATTTTTCGATTATGATTTACCTTATCGAAAAAATAAAAGCTATGTTATGTTATATAGTTTCTTATGGGTTTCTCAAAATATAATCACATACAATATCCATTCACCTAAAAAATATTTAAATTTCAGAATTTTTTAAAATTCCAGGCGAATAAAAAGGAGTTATTTTTATTGTCCCATATAACAGCTAATATATTGTATTATTAATACACTGTGTACGCTATACAGATTAAGTATTAAAGTCGCAAAATTTTTTTCTAAAAAATATAAGTTGGGTTTAATTCGAGTCCCTAGAATACGAAAAATATATTTTTAGAACAAAATTTTATGATATCTGTTCGATTGTGTGCGTCTGTGTATATGTATACAAAATTTGCCCCAACCAATGATAATTTGAGAACGGTCAAACCGGTTAGTTTAAAATTTGAATCAAAAATAGTCTAGGTTAGTGTCTCGCGGGGATTAAATTTTTCGATATTTTTAGGGGTATAAAAATAAAAAACATATAACATGAGACCGCAACAGTCAAATTGAAAACTATGAATAGTTGGGTTTAATGTTCTGACATTGTGTGTGTGTTAAAAGATGACGAAACACGTCAATTTTTTTATATGCAAAATAATGTTTTGTCCATTATACAGGGTAGTCCTGTAAACAAGATACATTGTGCAAAAATCGGTGTAACATGTCAAACTTCTTTTTTTTTTTCCTTAGTAGATGTCTAGGCTTTGAAAGAAACCTCGTTAATAATTTTATTTATTGACAATGAATATTGCTGATTTTCTATAAAAACTTTTTGAAATCGGAGTCAAACTAATAAAGCCAGCAAATAGACATTATACTCATGGTACTAGATTCAAGACACGCATACATATATGTCTTGTTGTGCAGTAATGAAGAATTAGTTTGACGTCGACTTCAAAAAGTCAAATTTTTAAGATGGAATAAAATATTTTTTACTTTTTATTTTTTTAGGTCAGTTTAATTTTTTATATTTTTTTACATAACATAATAAATTAATCCTTTGTTTTGCATCTTGCTAGTTTAGAAAAAAATGTCTCTTATGAATCCAAAGCTCTCCCGCGTAGTACTCAATAACTGTAGGAAATAAAACTACTTAAAAAACACTGAGAAGTCAAAAAGTTATATTTTATTCCATCACAGAAATTTGACTCCAACTAAGACCTGTAGTGTTTAATGTCAACATCAAAATTTACAGTTTCTATTAGTTTGACGCCGACTTCAGGAAGTTAAATTTCCAAGAGAGAATTATCATTTTTTACTTTTCAGTGTTTTTTTAATCGGTTTTAGTTTTTCTGTAATTTTTTTTACTTAATTTTTCATTTAAAAAAGGTTCTATTGTAAATGTCAAGCTCAAGGTTCCTGAAGCCTAGACCTAGGTACTGGGGTCCAATGAACTTACAATTTTACCAGAATCACGTTAACTAATATATATATATATATATATATATATATATATATATAAGTGCAGTCTATACGTAGGTATAGAAAATACATACAAATTTTCGTTACCACAAATTAATATGATTAGTAGAAGTAAAGTTCATTTTCATAAAAACTACGAAAAATATAAAACATGTTACTTCAGAACATTTATACTACTCGTCTCCCACCACACACCTCAGTAATGACATAGGAAAAGTGTTATGTCCAGAATAAACTTATCTAATATTATTAACATTCATTAAGATTTGTAATTACATAGCGAAATAACCGGCGTCATTACTCTATTTTTACTTTTTTTAATATATTTTCTATGGAATAACCCCTGTACCACACTAAAAACTTCTTTAAAAAATCATCTATGTTGGCCACAATCTCCCCGAAGTAATCGGTGTACTTAAAATCACATTAACTAGTATTATGGATAAACGAAATCTTGACAAGCATAGAAAATCAGCAATCCCAACGGTTAAAAATTAATATTGTAAAATTGCACTTTGTGTCCCTGAAAACCACGAAAAAAAACATTTAAACTTATGACACCAGAAATATCATTACTAAGTAATGAATTCCACCCCCCTCTCATGCACTAAATTTTAAGCAATATAACAAAGCAATTTAAAGTTACCGCGAAAAGGGATTCAAAATGGACCTATGCCGCCATTTCTTCAGTGCTTACTATATGACCACCCCGGAACTCTTCTGGAAAATTTATTCCAATCGGTCAATGTATCACTAAGTGTAATACATAAATAATCGGTAAATTTCCTTTACCCGGAACTTCCCCCGTTATGATTTTTTGTTGGGAATAGAGTATGAGTGAAATGAGACCCAATTCGGTTCAGTAAATAGTCACAGTATATATGCGTTACATATACTGTCTTTTCAAACATTTTTATTGGGCGCCATTTTGTTCCATCATATTGCATTCCTACCAATATTTTACCAGTTTTTTTCTACCTACGCTACAATTGACTTTGGGGCATAATTTAAAATAAACTGAATAAATACTTTCCACATGGTCAAATACCGCCATTTTGTTACGTCATGTTGAATTCGTTCCAGTTTATCCCATTTCTCATTTAATTTTCCTTAAATTCGTATCACAACTGCACCAGTTTATCTCTATATCACACTTAATTCTTGCATAAAAATTAAAGTTCATTTAATAACTAGTATTTTCAGGCTGATTTTTTACATTTTTTATTAGGCCGCTATTTTGTTTTGCTATCTTGAATTCATATCAAAATGTTACCAGTTGATTCCTATGTAACACTTAATTTTTTGTGCAAAATTGGATAATTAGTTTTTTTAGTAATAATGTTATTATCATTGTTCAGCCATATTGGATTTTTACCAAAATATTACCAGCTCATCCCCATATGACTCCTAATTTTTAATCAAAATTTAAAGTCAGTGGTATTTTTGGCATATAGAGACGCTAAATCGTGAAAATATGTAAAACTTGAGAGGGTGTTTTTTCACGATTACGAGCATTTTAATTGGCCGCCATTTTATTCGGTCTTCTTGAATTAGTACCACAATTTCACTAGATGATCCCTATACCAAATTTTAATATTCATTTCAATTTTTAAATATTTCATTACATTTCATTTTACCATTTGATTCCAACATACTACTTTAATGTTGGTACAAAACTTAATAACAATAATAATGGATAAGTAGTTTTTTAATATTCATTTTTTTAACATTTCATTAAGGTGCCATTTTGTTTCGCCATATTGGATTTTTATCAAAATATTACTAGATCGTCCTCAGATCACCTTTAATTTTTTATCAAAATTTGAACTCAGTCGGATAAGTAGTCTTTAAGCTATGCCGCGAACTGACCAACAGACAGTCCGACAGATGATCCGACGGAATTGATAAAACATATTCTTAGCATCTAGGCACACTAAAACGTTAAGATATGTAAAACCTGAAATGGTGAATTTTTCACGATTACAAACATTTTATTAGGCCGCCATTTTGTTCGGCCATCTTCAATTAGTACCACAATTTCACTACTTGGTACCGCAATTATTTATTCAGCTGTCATTTTGTTCCGCCATCTTGGATTCGTCCAAAATGTTAACAATTGATTCTAACATAATATTTGATGTTTGTGCAAAATTTGAGGTAAATTGGATAAGTAGTTTTTTAATAATATTTTTTTTAACATTTCACTAGACCGCCATTTTGTTTGGGCATATTGGATTTTTACCAAAAATTACCAGGCTCTCACCATGTCAATCGGGTATGACGGAATGTCATGGCATCTAGGGACCCTGAAACGTGACGATCAGAAAAAATCTCGAAGGATGATTATTTCACGATTACAATACTTCCTTTTTTGAAGTCGGTACCAATTCAGTTATATCCAGATTGAATTAGATCCGACATATTTTTTAATTTGGGTTAAATTTTGCTGTAAAATATCTTTACATTAATTCGTTAATAAAGCACCCCGATTCGTAAACAAAACTTTAATGAAGAATATACGCGACAAACAAATAAAACTTAAAAATTTATTTGTTCAAACAAGTGTCTTTCGAACTAAAATTAATAATTCCACTGAGTACCGGATCGCACTTCTTCCTTGCAGCCGGTTCGGGATATTGATTTTCTTATAAATCCAAAAATAGATTTGATGCTTATTTCTAGGTCAAGTCGATCACCGAAGTAGTGGAATTATATTTATTTCAATAATTTAAAAGACGTAGTGTAAATATATTTTTTATCATAACATTCCACCTGTTTTACATTTTGCATCATTTTTATATTTCTCCACATTTTTATTTTTAATTAACAGAAATTTTCTTTTATTTTATTAAGTCACTTGTACATTACTTTTAAATATATTTATATATTTTTGGGCGCAGTTTTTTCAGTGTATCATAATAACTCAATTCGAGACGTTTCCTTCACATCAGAACTTGAAAAATTATGTTGTCTATAGGCAACTTAAAATACATTTCGGTTAAAAACCGGCTCAACAAGGTTTACGCGCTGCAGAAATACAAAGACACGAGTGTGATTTAACATCTCAAATTTTGCAGTTATGTAGACAAAGGATCAGTGTAGGGCGGTAAATAGCCATTTTGTAAAAAAAAATTATATGGGTCGGTATGTGCGTCAAAAAATGATCGAAAATGTACAACTTTGCCATTAATTTTTTCATTCTAAATTCGAATTTTTCATAAAAAATCGCATTTAGCGTCCAACTATACATATTTCCCTATTAAAATCACTTTGAAGCTAATACATATCACGTATAGTTTTAGCACAATATTGCAGCGGCGGAAGGCTTGCAACTGATCCGTAATACTGCGTGCAGTTCTCCCTTAATATGTTTTAAACGAAATACATGGTATAGTCTCAAATTAGCAAATTTTAATGATGTAACCCACTAATAACTTTAATTTAGTAGTTTTAAAATAATATTTCTGTATTTTCTGCAGTTGAATTTGCAAACAAAGCTTAGCCGAAAAATGTATTTATTACACGTCAAAAACACATATTTACAACTTAGATGTCAAAACTATTAGTTAATGAAAGTTCCGGGTAAAGAAAATTTAGCGGATTTTTAGTTAGCTTTATATGTATTAGGGTTATTTAAAAACAAAATCGCGAGGTCACTTACATCAATGGTAAAGAAAAGCTTTACATTTACATGACAAATTCCCTTCTATTACCTCTATTTCTCTATTCAAAATTATAACGTTTGCATTTTTTCCATAGGACAAAAAAAATAAAAAAATATCCAAAGAACTTAAAGGTTGTTTAGGACGACATATTTTTTGTACACAAAAATATGATAGTTATAACTTAAATATTAAGGCCCTTTCGCTTATTGATATTAAGGAGAAGACCATCATCAATCCAAATAAACCGCGAAGACAACAACTTAAAAGAAAGTAACAGCAGCAAAGAATAAAATATAATAGTATGATGATCCCTACCAAATAATGCTCAGAACTACACGCGATTCATCTACTACTACAAAACGTGTTAAGGTGATATCGGAGTGAATTTAAATGCTTGATTCTGCTAGTGCACGTAAATCACATAATATCTGCAGAATGATAGGTTGATTTGAGTCCTCAACAGAAACCTTATTAGTGCAGCGCACGATCCAGATCTTCAACTAAATACAAGATATTGCGATTAACCTTGAAAATCGCGTCGTCTTTTAGTAGAGAAACGGCAGTGATTTTTGAAAAAAGATAAAATATAACTTATATAAGTTTTATATCCGAATATTGGAAAATTTGCAGTTGTTCAATAAACAAAAGGATAAACTTTTTCAAAACAGAAAAATTAAAATATGGAAAAAAAGTCGACGCGCTTTATATCCGACATCCCCTTAATAAAAAATACCCATGAGGTTGGATAACTATAATTTCTTTAAAAAACGTTTTATAATTTACATCTATATAAGACTTATTTTATAACTGCGCTCTTTACTGAAACCACGTACTTACTTTTGAAATAAAGTTATTTTTTTTAAGACAAAGTTCTGAGTTTAAAGTCCTTAATTCTAATCTTTAGGAAGCCAAGTTTATCGTTTTGTTTTTAATAATTTCAATGTGTCTGATTTGCAGTATATCATTTCCAATAACGAACAAATTTAATTTTTTTGTCAAATCTCTTATCATACTGAAGTAAGTAAGCCTAGTTTTATATTTTAATTGTTTTTTTTGCAGGGTATAATTACCGTTACATTTAGAAGAAGAAAAAAAAGATGATGATGAGAATGTCTTATTCCTTTTAAAAAAATTACCGTTCATTAATCTTATATTCGGTAAATTCACGAGATAGAATTATGTTCGAGTCAATGATTTTATTACCTCTATAATATGGTTTTTGTGGAAACTAAATAGATGAAATGAGTGATCAGTCAGAAAAATAACAAAAACATACACAAGTCGGGCGGCCTAATGCTTCGCTAGTTTTTGGGATCTTTCACAAAATCCAATAAACTAACAAAAGGACAACAATAACGCGCGAGTCTTTTGTGATCAGGAAAGGCCACCTGGCCGTCAGAATCATTGGAACGTAAAATTGCTAGAAAATTACAGAAAAAGTTTTTCGGGGTGAATCCCAAAAAAGGCAATAAAATACGTGTAACATGCTTTTGGTCCACCGCCATGTCGCATAAGTGCAGGGTGGGAATTATATATTTATACACAAAGGATATTACACTTGGACACTCAAAATAAGATGTATTGTAGTACTCACAACAAAATAGACATTAAAATTTGAGACTAAACTGTATTTAACTGAGGTATCAGGTCGAAATTAATAGATACTCAAGAGACCTCATAGGTAGCAATTAATTTTATAAATAAATATATTTAGTAGGGAATGTTTTGACTGTTCATTCGATGCAGATTTAATTCTCACAATTTAGCATATCAAAAAGTATATCTGTTAAAAATGAAAAGCCTTTTTGGAAATTCTAAACCCATAATATTTTTTTTTCATGTTTTATTACGCTATACTTTCATAAAAAAGTGTCTGGCGGCAATAGAGTGTTATTTTATAGATAAATATATACATTCGAAACTTTACTTTACGGGGTAACCTAAATATAAGCGATGATTATTTTTAATATCTTGACCACCTAGCATCCGTGTGGCTAAGCGGATTTTACTGAAAGATGTTAAATTTAACGTCGTGTCTCCTTCCACGCTATCGTGAACGAATTTTAAAATTGTCGTTCACAAGAAACCAGTTATGACGTCATTAATATTCACTCTAACAAATATAAGCTATGGTTTTCATCTAGAAGCTTGGTAGCGCAATGGCAGGGTTCTCAGCCCGCGCCGTATAGGTTGTGGGTTCGAATTTTTTTTTGTTTTTTTTAACAAAATTTATATACCATAAAAAGTTGATTAGTTATTTTCTTACAGTTACGTTAGGTTAGGATTCCGATTCTATATTAAAACAAGGATTTTTTTTAACAAAATCTATGCTGTTATGTGAATTCCCCCCGTTAGTTTAGTAAAAGTTTGTCAAAAAAGCATTCATTCACACGTTTTTTTTATTTAACGTGAACCGACTTTCCGACGATTCGTTCACGTTAGCGTGAAAGAAGCAACGACTTAAATTTAAAAGATGTTTCGGCTTGGGCCACTGGCAAGATTTAACCTTATACATAATAACAGGGAGACGGAATTTTTTTTAATTTGAACAGAAAACGCAATTATACATTGCCAATATTATTACTTGTTTAGTACATTGTATCATCTTGATTTAGTTCGTTTCAGAGTCTTTTCAACTATATCATAGAACAAAATCATAGACATAATACATGCCTATGAACACAATTTATACTTGAAAATAATATTAAAAGTATTTTTTAAGGCGATTTTAATACTGTAATAATAACCTCTGTAATATTTTATTAACTATATATAATTATTACCAACAAATAATTCAAATAATTTGTTTTTTATTTCCGCACAATACCATTGCTTAAAAACCGACATGGCCGCATTTTTGTCAATCATAGAGTACACGATTTCACTAGTAAAAAAAGTAGATCGAACAAACTGGTATTGCTATGAGTCAGAGCATTGTTTTTAAGCCATTTTTGTAAGTCTTTGGATTATTTTTGATAATTCAAATGTTGTGAAGGCGAAGGTATGGGACACATGTTCCCTTGTTCCGTCATTTTTGTCGTCTGTTTTGGCTGTATAGAGTGTTTAATTTTGAAAATCCTAATAATAAATATACGATTGCCTACGCCAACATTGCAAAAAGAGGTACGTCGATATTTCTATTCTAAGGGTAAAACATTGCGAAATTCCTAACCATATATATACCAATAAGGTCGAAATTCGCTTTGCGATCTTAGGAATTTCTGTTGAACAACTTATGAGCAGACTAATCAGTTAAAGGAAGATTCAGCTAAAATATATATAAATAGTAACATACATTTTCCTAAGGTGCTCAAATACTCAGACAATAGCATCTGTGTAGGCATCTAGTATATATTTTGCAATTTATCCGAATTGTTCTCTTTTTGTTAACGGAAATTACATTAAAAAAAGCATATAATTAATTTTTTTTATATCCGAAATAAAAGATTACTAATAACCTTACTCTGTTACAAAAGTCAGGACCTTTTCTAATAGTCATTGGATCAGATGACGGTTATTATTACTCAGACACAAAAGGGGTGATCTTTTTTAAGACAACATTTTAAACACTTCTGTTTGAAGATATTAGAGTCTATTAACTTCTAAGTCTTAAGTTCTAGAAAAAACAGCTAAAAAGTTACAAAAAAATAAATTTTAACATTCTGTTTTATTTATAATCATTTCATTAACATTTTTTATCCTTTTTTTTTTCTTTTTATTTGATTATTTAACCTGTATTTATTTTTTGTTCGTCCTCAGTTGGTTGTCATTCTTTCTTAGATGCCCCAGACTGAAATTTCTAAAAGTTGTCATCCGTAATTTAATTACTTAAATTAGATTTCTTTAAGTATTAACATTTTATACCACTCCACCATAAACCTTACTAGTGTATGGAAAATACAAGGTGGTCACTTTAATCATACTCGGTATCTAATATCAGTTAAAAGTATGTATATATATATATATATATATATATATATATATATATATATATATCAAGTGTTTCTTTTGGGATTCAGCAGACATTGCATCTGCAATTGCATTGCGAAGCGTAAGCTCCAGGGCATATCATTATTTAAAAAGAAATAGCTATCCGTTGACCGTACCCTTTGAAGGTGGGCTTTAAACATTAAGCAGAATCTCAGGATGTTGTGAGATATTATTAAAGTAAGGTAAAAGTCTGCAACATTAACAGACTTGGAAAGGTTTTGTTCATGATCATTTGATGAAATTCACATTTCAAGTAAAATTTGTATCATCAATCAAAAAGATCAGAGGTTTGTGCGCTAGGTGGAAACAGCCAATATTATATAAGTTTGATAAACCTTTACCAAAAAACATATGATTAGACATTATATCACAGTTATATCAAGCTAGATATTATACTGTCATCTTAACAACAAGTGATATGGATCCTGGGTAATCAAATCAAAAAAAGCTTTATTTTCTAAGAATAACCTTATCGACAAAGCATAAAAACCCTCTTTAAAATGAAAAATTAGGTTTTAAGAGCGAAAATATAAAAATTGTAAACAACACAACAGTGAAAACAAATATAAAAAAAAAACAATAAATGGTCGGGTAACCAGTTCGCAAGTAAATTATCAACACAACTAATTATTTTTATTATTATTTTTAATTGCTGTATAAAAGGCTGAAATCACCAGTTCTTATTATGTTATTTCTATTTTGTTATTTGTGTGTATAAATCCAGCTTAATAAATACATACTTTGTCGAGAAAAAGGGGGTCAGATTCTAGTGAACTGCTAGATTATTGCAGCTTATTCTTGCAAAAGTTTTTTGTTGACTACACTAAATATAAGTTCATTTGATACATTGAATTGTGAGTTAAATTGTTCCAATCAAATTCAAAGATTAATTACAACTTTTATATTTAGATAGGTAGATCTTAAGTTGACATGATTTTCACTTTTAATAAAATGTTTTAGAAACCTAGTTATATACTTCTTAAATTAGATGTACTTTTGTGCGGATGACACGCAAATGTTTCTGTCTTTTTACCCTAATGAACCTTCTGAAGCAATAGCAGCACTTAATTATGACTTACGCAATATAGTAGAAGTAGAATAATAATGTATCCCTTGGACTACCCCCCTCTTACGTCCCTGCCTCCCTCACCTTGTGACGTTATTTGACTTTGAGGGGGCCACGCCCACTTGACCTTGGGTCCATTTGACATTGAATTTTTGAAGGTCAACACTCCCTACTCTTGCGTTCCTGCCCCTCGCCCTGTGACGTTTGTTATGTAAATGGATAATGGGTGTTCGACTTTGAAATTTACCTCTATAAAAAGGCTTGGTTAGTATAGAAAACAGAGAACTCGCTCTTAAATAGAAATATTGTGTGGCATATTCTGAAAGTGCTTTTGGGTATACTATATCCATGTTTTGACTTTCAATACCCTTATTCCATTTTTAATAATGAGTATTTCAAAGCAAATATTTGTTGAAATTAATAAAGCGCTTAAAGAAGATGTTGAGCGGAGAGACATAACATCATTAACGGTGGGAAAAGTGTATATATATTATTAAGAAAATGAAGTTAATGATAACACGTTTTGGTAAAACTATTCTGGTAACATTATATGATAGAACTCATAATCAAACTTTTCAATAATTTTTACCAAAACGCGTTGTTGAAGCTCTCTCATTGGACACCATCGAAATTATGAATAAGTCGGTTGATAAATTACTTATTAGGACAGAGCTCGCGAGTGTTTGCTAAGGGTAATACAAGGTCATTATTAAATTTGTGTTTTTGAATAATGATATTTAACAACTTACCATTGTTGTGTTACGATTTGAAAAGCCTATTAAATAAAAAGTGTAATAAAGGAATTGTTAGAAACAAAATTCAGAATCATAGATTCCTCACACTTGTATTTCTAATTAGATATGGGTGATGTTGTTACTGAAAGGTATGATTACCACGTAAGCATTTTGAGCTACGACAATCAGTACATTTTGGCAGGACTGCTAAGAATAATGTCTGAAGAAATTATTTCACTTCTAAGTCAGTTTGGAGTCGATGACCGAGAAAAGTATATTAAATATTTGGATGATTCAACCAATTTATCTGTAAGAGCACATATTTGTGAAAAGTATGTATATGGATGTATCACCTTGAATATCTTTAGTTCAGAAATGCTTGAAGAGGGTCTAAAGAATTTTTTAATGACAATTCCACATATTCCAAATGAGATTGTGGAGAAATATCGATTATACGAAGATTTGGGTTTTGACGAAGTAGCCGCTGAAAACCAACTAGAGAAAAATTTACAAAAACATGTTAAGGTTCCTCAAATCAGTATCAGTGGTGACCAGAGTGATGTACAAAAATATTTGGTTCCTGAAAGCAGTACCAACGCTGACCGGAGTGGTGTTGACGCAGTCGATAAATTAAATTTTTTCGAAGCTCATATATATCATCATTCACCTTGGAGGCGATGTTACTCGAGTATCAGGTAACTGTGAAATGAGTATGCACTGATCTTACTCTGCGTATATATAGTTATCGAAACTCTTATGATATCTTCCCGAATTTAAATCACTGTCTTTATCAATAACTAGAAATCCATACTTGTTATTCCAACAGTTAGCACACATCTCTTGAAATTGTGTGAAAGTTACATCTGGTGATACATTATATTTAAATTGGTATTATCACGTACTAATTATTTGGGAACTCGGAAATAGGTTTGCGCTGGGTAAAAACTATCCACGTTTTTATGTCGTCCCACACTGAAATATGATCGTATAATATAGTGTTTCTCACACATTACATCATCAAATATGAAAATGGAATTTGGCTGGTCATGGGATGGTTTCACGATATCTGTTGTGTCGCTAAAAGTGTAATAACTAAGACCCTTGATTGGTGCTAAAAAATGTTTATGACATATTCGTATTTGGGTTGATACAGCGATTTAAATATACGTAAACATTATCAAAGCACAATCCTAAAGGGTCTGTAAGCAAAACAATCATAACACTGGTTTTTCCACAATTAAAAGGTCCTATTAGCAATCCAGATATGGATAATGGTAACAGAGGACCGTGCCGTCGTCTCACATCCTTCTCTACATGTCCTGATCCAACTTTTTCATCAAGATTATCTATTTCTAGTTTATGTTTCAGCTGTACGATACGCATTTTCGAAAAAACAGTATTTTAGATCGAACAATTGACTTTACAATTTATTCAAATCCTGTCCGTCAAACCAAGTGAACGCTCTCAACATTTAGTTAAGACTGGGTGTGGCATAGTCAATTCATTAATTAATAAACTCAAACTTCCGTTTGAGTTACATCTTCACGGGTACCAATATTGTGGGCCCGGCACTAAACTTGTAAAGCGATAAGCGAGAGGTGATTTAGAAATTAATCCGTTAGATACAGCGTGTAAGAAACACGATATAGCGTATTCAGAAAACAAAAATAATTTAAGTTCACGTCATCAAGCCGATCATGAGCCTGAACAACGTGCTTGGGAAAGAGTAAAATCAAAGGACGCCAGTGCAAGTGAAAAAACAGCTGCTTGGTTGGTGACAAATATTATAAGGACTAAGCAACGTGTTGGTATGAGTGTACCGAAGCGGTCAACTTGAGATATTCCAAAAGAAATCGACGTCGCGGCAGTAGATCTGTGAAAGGCAAACGTATACCTAAAAGAATATCTAAATTTGCGGCATTGCTACAACCTATTCGAGCTAAATTAGAAAAAGCTGCTGGCCAGAAATTTACCGAACAAGACATATTTAATGCATCTAGAATAGTTGTGGCTGTAGCACGGAAATTACTAAAAGCCCGCGGTGACAAACGGAAGATACGGACACCTAAAATCATACCCATTCCAAATGTTGGTGGATTATTACCTTTATTATCAATATTTCCCGGACTCTCGGCGTTAGGGTCTTTAGCAGGTGGTGTGGCTGGAGTAGTGCGCACAGTAAAAACAGCGAAAAATGCGCCCACCCAAAAACTGGTGGCGAGTTACATCTAAATTCGAAAGGAGGTGGAATGTATTTGAAACCATTTAGGGCAGGTTTAGGACATTTTATATGAACCACTCAAAAACCTAATAAAACGCCTTCCTCGAAAGCCACTATCAAATATTGATTTAGAAAGGTATACTTTAGAGTTACAAGTGCCATATTTTAAAGGTGTATATATAAGAGATTCACTTCCTCGACGTGGTCCCAGACGTTATGAATCTGCTATTATTAATTTGGATAGTATAAGAGGAGTTAAAACGCATTGGGTAGCATATCGAAAAAATAATTCAGAAGTTGCATATTATGACAGTTTCGATGATTTACCACCCCCAATTGATTTGATTCGATATCTGCGAATGGATCGGGAAGCAGCAAAAAAAATTACTATACATACGATCGACAGCAGACATTTGAAACAGTCTTGTGTGGACATCTATGCTTAAAGTTTCCCTCTCAGTCGTAAACAAATCAATATGTTGTTAACTCCCCAGATGGATCGAGATGGTTATAAAAAGATGGTTACATCGTTGAAAGCATATCATCGTTCCGGTAGTTTATTAAAAATTACTTCTAAAGACTTAGAAAATATGCCCAAGGAGATAATGATTGCTTGTTCCCTAAATGAAATCGCACTTGTTTGGGATAAGTTACCAGAATTCATGAAATGTGACGTCGATGTATTGAAATATCAGTATTGTCGGACCATTATAGTGGCAATAATTTAAATGTAGATGAAGGCGATGAACGAGCACCTAGAAGATTGTTTTGCTGCTACTGTAAAATAAATGATGTAAACATTACAGAAAAAAATAGTTTAAAAATTCGGAACAGAGGAAACGACGTGCTAGTTTGGGCCCTCTAAACTTCTGCAGACAACAATAAAAGGAAAAAACAATTGATTTTTGTATCAGTCATGTCGTACACATTCACTCTAACAGGACGCTCAAGCGTGTTAAGTGCACACTTTTACCCTCCATTAGAACTGAGTCCAATAAATAAATATGGGTTTGCACTTGGATTTTACACATATAATTCTATTTTTAATATCGATGAAAGCAACAATTCATTTTCCTACAAGAAAAAAAAATGACAAATCTTCACTAACTATAAAGTTATCAATCCCCCCAGGAGTATATGAAGTGCACGAGATTGAAGAGGCAATGAAAAGTGCTTTACAAGTATCCGCAAAAGAAACTGATGATAAAATATTCTCATTAACACCCAATAATAACACATTGTGAAATAAAAATAAAATTCATTATAGATTTTACAGGACAAAACTGTATTGGTAAGATGTTGGGATTTGATCGTATATTGTTAACAACGAATAACCAAAAACATGAATCAACCTCTCAAGTAGACATTATGAAAGTACGCATAATACGTGTTGATTGTAATATAATCTCTGGGGCATACTTGAACTCACAAAAATGTCATATTTTATTCGAATTCGATATTGATGTTGAACCGGGTTATAAAATATCAAAAGAACCTGCAAACCTTATTTATTTGCCGTTGAAGCCTGGAGGACGTCAGTTCATTGACAACATTACTCTACGCATCTCGGACGATAACGGTGATCTTACCGATTTCAACGGCGAGAAGATTATTATTAAACTGGAGCTAAAGAAACTAGCGTAAGGATGGGTTTTCGTTACAATCTCAAACCGTATATGTTTTCTTCGATATGTCAAACAATGGCAAATCATAATAAAAAGAAACAAATTGCTATAGCGGGGTACATTCACGATCCCGACGTTAGACCAGAAGGACATCATCGTCTCTGTGCCAAAGATCGTAGATTTCTTCAATCCATTGATTTGAAAGTACGAAGTCAGCGAAAATGAAGACAACTAGTGAAAAAATTGAGGTTTTTACTGAACCTATTTTCGATAAATCCATCATAAGTCTGCAGGAACACACATATAAACCCTATGGTTCACCCAAATTCTAAAATTCCGATGAAATTCATATTTCAGTTCACATCACTTTGGATATATCGGAAAGGTACATCTATATCGAAGGAACATTTAAACCAAAAGATGCTACCAAAAAGTGTTATCTATCTAACAATTCATTAGCTTTTCTATTCGAGAAAATTCGATATGAGATGGGTGGTGAGAAAGTTGCTGTTGTCAGAAAACCAGGTGTTACTAGAACCCTTAAAACAATGGTGTCCTTTGGTAGTGCACAGCTGAAACCGCTTTTGACATGTCGCTGGGGTCTAAATGAACAAAACCTACACATTGTGGATTCCACTAGTAATGTATTTTCTGGTAAATTACCCCTAAAATATCTAATGGGTTTTGCTGAGGATTATACGAAGGGGATTTTTAATATTAAACAGGAATTGATTATAATAATTGCTCGCACTTTTAACAATACTGTTATATTGGAGAAGTTGAAGCTGATATTAGTACTGACAAACTGGAGTGGAAAATTCGTCACATTATTCCCGAAGATAAGCAGAAGCTGAAAATATTGTCACGTATTAATAAGGGTGGTAGTAATGCAAATATCCGCATGGCTTATCGCATCTGGGATCTTTACCAGCTTCCCACTCTTCGAGAAACTTGGTCCGACGTTTTGGGTCATAAGAACAAGCACAAGTCTAGAAAAACCGCGTTATTTGATAATCGTATTTCAGAATAATGGAAAAGCCGATAGTTATAAAGAAGATGCTACTTTATTTACAACTGCAAATATAGGTGACATCCGAGTTTATCTTAATTCTACAGTATTCCAAATGGAATTTGGATTTTTCTAAGAAAATCTACGCGGCAGCTTATTATAAATACCAACATTTTTAAAGTAGTTTTTACGATCGAGCATTTAATGACCATATGATGGATTTAGCTGAATACTTAAGAAATCTGTTGTTCGTTATTAATTGTTCACATCAGGCCGAAGCTGTAAAATCTTCAACGGTGGACGTCAAAATCGAATTTGAAACACGAAGCAATCAGTTTCCTAAAGATACTAAAGTGTTGGCGTTAATAATCCACGATTCCTTTTTCAGTTATAATATGTTAAATGGTTCTGTATCAAACAAGTTTATTTAGTTGTGTAAAGCTATTTATAATTATACTTTATATTTAGCATATGCTAAATTATATTTTATTATTTACATTGTAATATATAGTTTAGGTTAAGTTTAGTGTTTTGATATATAAATTAAAAGAGATAGTTTAGTCTTTAAGGTTACAACAAATTAAATAATAAAACATATTGTACCAGTTATTTTGCATTTTATTTTAAGTATAAGTTGTAAAACATACCTCTAGGAAATAACATGGAGAGTGAACTGCCCCTTTCCAATTAATCTACGTATCTCACTTTTTGCGGGTTCAAAATTTAAAAAAAAAAATGTAAGTTAAAATTTAGTTCTCAGTTGCGCGTTAAAAAAAAGAGACAAAAATGTAAGAGTTGCCGTTACGCCAATCGACTTTAAAAAAATGCGTGTTCAAAAAAAAATGCAAAGTAAAATTTAATTTTCAGTTGCGAGTAAAAAAAAATAACGTAAAAGTTGTCGTAACGCCAACCGACTTATCGACTTTAAATAAATGGGTGTTCAAAAAAAACTACAAGAAAGAAAAAAAATAACGTAAGACTTGTCGTAACGCCAATCGACTTTAAAAAAGTGCGTGTTCAAAAAAAATTGTAAGGTAAGATTTTATTTTCAGTTGCGAGTAAAAAAAAACGTAAGACTTTTCGTAATGCCAATCGACTTAGAAAAATAAACCTCCCCTACTTTAATGCAAAAATCCGTCCTTTTCAGGACGACAAAATATTTTCGACTAGGCCTATTGGGGATACCACTTAAGAAAAAATGCGCCGGTAGCTCTACTCCATAGGTTTTAATCCTAGAGTGGTGAAGAAACGAGCCTAAACCTAAAGTATAAACATAA
The DNA here is from genome assembly GCA_030620095.1 of Kuschelorhynchus macadamiae. Classification (NCBI taxonomy): domain Eukaryota; kingdom Metazoa; phylum Arthropoda; class Insecta; order Coleoptera; family Curculionidae; genus Kuschelorhynchus; species Kuschelorhynchus macadamiae. The sequence continues at coordinate 24,640 of JAUTXW010000468.1, read as the reverse complement.
TTGGAGTGTTCATTATCAGTGGTAAATACGCTGGTACGCTTCCGCTTAACCAGAAGCTCCGTTTCCAACAACGCTATTTGCGTCTCATGACGCTCGAGCTCAACGCTTAAGCTTTTTTTTTATCTTAAGTGTTTGGCTCAATAGCTTAAGTGTTTGGCAAGATCTTGCTCATTTTCATCAGCAAAGTTCTCCAACTCCAGTTTGATCAATTTCTACAATTGACGACGAGGATGGGGCATGTGGTAGTGACCACGATGAGGATGACGAGGCAGCAGGTGGTAAAAACGATGGTGCCACATTCGTTTTCTTATTATCACCAGCCTTCAACATTTTTTCCAGCTTGGAACCTCTGCGCTTCCTACTTTTAGCTGGAATCGTGATATTGCTTAATACCACGACTTTTGGTTCTTCTTCAGCTGTTGTTGTTGTTGTTGTTGCACTTGCTTCAGAGGGAAAGCCCATTTTCTGAAGTAACTGGTCGAACGTTTCGTCTATATCGAAGTCATCCACCGATACTGTCGAAATGTTGAAGTTCATCCCACTCGTCAATACGTCAACAACCTCTTGAGTGGAGCTTATTGCTGGCAGTGATGCCATTTTTTATTTTTATAATTAAAATTTTACTTGAAATTTTTTTTTTAATATATTTCGATGCTATCGAGTGCAAATCGTTTTGTACACCAAACGCAGCCCCTTCCATTCTCGACACCCCCTTCAACTCGACACACCCCACTCCAAGTCATGCGTACTGTACGTCAACCTTAAATTTACCTAATTGTTCGTCAAAAACAGGTAAATAATTAGAACATTTTTAATTTCAATTTATTGTTATTAAACAATAATCAAAATCTAGAATGAGAATAAGATTTGGTGTTCCATTTTAAAAAATGCAAGTTAGACTGATATTTTGTTAATGAGTACATATTATACTTCATGTGATTCTATAAAGAAACTTGTCAAATAACCCTAAAAATGTGTGTTTGGCTCATTTCGAAAAGTTTAGAATTAAAACAGTTATATAAAATTTAAAATAAAGGCAAGATAAAATGACCAAGCAATTTTTGATAAGAAAGTCCATAAAAACTAAGAAAGGAATGTGCAATCGGTTTTATTTTAAGTTGAACGGTATTCATGAATAGTTCAAAACAATTGAATTTAGGCATATCGTATGTTATATAAAAAATGCTTAGTTTTTCTCGTGGAATTTCACTTAAAATATTCATTCTATTTAAAAAAGCAAGCCTATCCTGTTGTACTTTTTATGTACTATCCTATTTGTACTTTTTATGTACAGAGTGGCCCGGTTATCTTCGGACACTACCTTATCACAGAAAGTTACGAGATGGGGCAAAAAGGTGAATAAAAAAGTTAAATAGGATAATTCGAAGGGTTAATTTATTTTTTTTATATATGCAGAGTATGCCATTTTTCGTGGGCGGGTTGATGCCTGTCTGTTATTCAACGTTTCCGGTTTATTGACAGGCATCTCCATTATTTGGTACATTTTTAGACAGGTAGAAAGAAGGTATTTTGGTACTTTTTAAAACTCTGCCTACTCCACAAAAATTATAACTGCATGTTTTATTTTCTGGGTGGTAGCCAACTTTCAAATTAACAAAATAACGCAGTGTTGCCAAAATTCGGGTATAATAAATTTTCTCAACGTTTACATATGTAAACCCCTGTATTTTATGATAGATCTATATAGCGAATTAAACGACAAATTTAACGATTTATAACATGGGTCTGCGAGGCACCGATTATCTTCAGTAAATACTTTTTAAGTCCAAACGAAATTCCCAAACATTGTTAACGAAATATTATTTATTATCTATAGAATTAAAATATTTTATTAAGGAGCAAATTAAATAAATAAGTTATACTTAGAGACTAAAAATAATCACTATTATTGCAATAAGTGTTTCATATGTCCCCCATTTTGGAAAATGCAAGTGGTATATAAAGTTTCCAAACACATAACGGCATACCTAATATATCCAGTTTGTTAGATATTGAATATCTTCTCGAATCCAACGTTCAGGTTCGTGCGCAGTTGATGGTTTGTGTTTGTATACTAGATATTTAATAGTCCTTTAAGTGGACCCCACAAAAACAGGTCTAGTTGCTAAGGTCGGGGTTTCTCGGAGGCCGGACGTAGTTACCGTTTACTCCAATCCATTCTCTATAATGTGTATTCAAAAAGTTGGTTATTTCTTCACTTCTGTAGTATCAGATATAACGCTGAAAATTTACTTACAAAACTTTACTAAAGTTCTTTCTGATCTTCTAACTTCCACAACTTTTTTTTTATTCTCACTGTTCCATTAATGGATACTTTTTCGCTTCAAGATTATAGTTGTAGTTGTAAATATGGACTTATCAGTCCAAATAATATTAGCAAATATATTTTCTAAGAAATGTTTCTCCATAAAAATATTGCAAAAATCTAACCTGGAGTTGTAATCAAATTTTGTACTGGACAATATTTATAGTGCTTCCATTTGTTTATTTGGGGGTACGTTTGCAGCGTTTTTCTTTTGATGTCCAAATTCAAAGATGCATGCCAGATTGAATTTTCAGGAGTCCCTTCAAAATACAACAAAAATTGAGTTGCTTGTCATCAGTTAAATAAAACTTGACGATGTCTCCTTTTCTCTTTCTGCAAGTTTCCATTTATTCTGAATTGTTGGGAAGTCCTGTGAAAGATGTTTCTTTTCTGGGGGCTTAATGGAAATTTAGATACTAAGTGTTGATCATTAGGAAGTACAGTCGTTTTTGATGGAATTAGGGCTACATCGCTCACCGAGGAAAATAACTTAGGGTCACAAATATCTTGATTGTTGAGCAGTTGGGGTTCAATGGTAGAAGATAAACTGGCTGATGATGGCGCATCACTGATTTCTAATTGGAAAGAAGATGGCTCAGATTCAACTGATGGTTGGGTCCAATTGTAGAGAATGAACTGGCTGATGGTGCGCGCATCACTGATTTTCGATAGGGAACGAGATGGTTTAGATGCAACTGATAAACATTCTTCTAGTTTATTTTTTTTCGATTTGGTTACCAGGAATGATAACAAATTGGTTTGTTTTCTCTTTTCAATTCTATAAAAAAAATTTGATGAAACGTTTCGTTTCACCCGACACCCTCGGTCTTTTTAGAATATATTGCATATCGGTAAAATAAAGTGCATATTCCCATCTTAGTTTGTGATATTGTAATGTTCCTTTTAATAGTATCAAATTCCACTTTATACTCATTCAAAGCCTAGACCCATGAGTTCTGATAGAGGGACAAGAATATTTTTTTGAGCAAATCATACAGCACATATTTTTGTCCAATGTGATGCATTAAAAGTCGTTGCAAAAATACAACACTCGGCGGTATTTCATAAAGTTAGTACATGGAAATTACCCTGTGAGAACTGGTTTGAAGAGTCCCCAACTGAATTGTAATGGTTTAAAATCGTCATAACCAGTAAAAAAAATAAAATTAAAAATTTCTGTTTTTATTTAATTGTTAAAAACATTATCAATGACTTGAAAAATGCGCGGTTTTATTTGCAAGTACAAATTTAATGACAATTCTTTATAGCGGTTTTCATAGGATGTTTTCTATATAATACTAACTTTATGATACACCGGGTATTTTATTTTTGTAACTACTTTAAAGGCGTCACCTTGGGAAAAAATCTGTAAATCCGTTTCTGTATGGTTTTATCAAAAAATATATGTCTGTCTGTCAGAGCTTATGAATCTACAATATATCAAAAAATGATGAAAATCGAAAAGGAATAAGTTAAGTAAAAAAGGGCTACTTTAATAGTGTAATTCAATTGAATTTTCGCACATGGTGTAGGTACTTATCTAGTTTTTTTAGTGGAATTTGGGTTCTACCAACGGAAACCTAATTAAAACTTAAAATTTAGATTATTTTACTAATATTTATTTCCACTCTATATTTTTGTTCATTACCTCACACTGATTTGACTGATTACTAATAATGGAAAACAACAAATGGAAGCGCACGGGTTCGTTTGAAACATGCTGGCACCCGCAACTATGAAGGGGATTGCTAGCAATCGAGAATAATAATATTAGCAGTAGATTGTCTAAATTATCTGAGGTTGGTTGAAGTATGTATTTGAGAAAGATAAGTATGTTTATTTTTCGTGGGAAACAGTTCTCAGAGTAATTCTGAGACAGAGATTTTGTATTTTTTCAGTGATTCAATAAACAAGTTTTACAGAATATTGGTCTTAAAATGATAATCATAATATTTAGTGAACGACAGGCATATACATTTAAATATTCACCGGTAGTACAACGTACCATTAATTAATTTCGGCGAATTTTACGAGAATCGAGAAAAATACGGGCCGGACTATTCTGCATAAACAAGAGGAATAACATAATATTTCCAAATGGGTACTCGTAAGTAGAGTATGATATTTGTTGAGAAAGCATAAAGATTGTTCTAGTTAATTAAGAATTGTGTCTCCATGAGTATGACTTATGACTTAATATATTTTTGTGAATTTAGAGATTAACCTTTCTGAATGTAGACTATGTTATCTCACAGGACTTTTGTCTTGTACTTTTTAAAGTACTTGTACTTTTTAAAGTGCGTACTACCTGTGTTTAGACTTATTTATAATGAGAAGAATAATAGGGACTAACCTAAACATGTTAATAAAATAATCAAAATATTGTAGGAATTTTATTTTATATATTAATGAAATATAACTTAAGAATCTGGCCCAATGTATTTTTAATTTAAAGGAGCCAAACTGTATTGCAGGTCCGTATCAAACTAATGTTGTCTTGAAGCCAAAAAATACTGCTTGGCCCTTCTGGTCGATTGTTACCTTTAAATGCCCCGTTAGCATAATTTATTCACACCCCGAGCCGACCGCCCTAATATTACCTTAAACAGGTACTTATTTTAAATGTTGGTTTTATCTCATCATACATATTTTAATTAGTTTAAATATAATGTTGGAGTAGTTTACTTTAAGATTTTAAAATTTGGCACTATAAAGAGAGAATTAAGAAGAAATGGATTTTTCGACTGTTCAAAACAACTTTGTGGAGATTTCTTAAAAAAAACGTGGCTTTAAAAAAATAACAAATATTTGGAAACTATTTCAAAATTCCAAGTTGATAGTCCAAATTATTAACTGGATGAAACTTTGTATGACACCCATGAAATTCTAAAAAAAGTCTGGGTCGATGAAAACAAAAAAATGTAGTGATGACGTGCCTTGTAACAGAGGTAAGAGGATCAGTTTATTACATTATGAAGTATATATATGTCGGTTGGGTACAAGGAGCTTTACTTTTAACTGCCAAAAGCATAATAAAATGTTCGTTAGATTACCACCAAGCTATAGACAGTTCTCTTTTTAAAAAGTGGTTTTCAGAAACACTACTCAAACTGAAACATAACAGTGTACTTGTCATGGACAATACCTCATATTGTTCACGAATTAAAAAAAAAATACCCACATCTATTAAGTGGTGACGGTGTATTTTGTCTTTTAGGCGTAAATAATTACTATTACCTTATCACGTCAATAATTCCAGAGAAACAGCGTTTAGAATTTTAAGTGAAACAGCCAGTATACTATCCTTTCTTTAACCCATAAAATTTGGTATAATCTTCAAATAAATAATTCGCAAAATTTAATTGAGCTCGGATAAATAAAAAAACATAAATTTATCAAAAATATGTATATACACAATTTGACATATTGTGCCCCTGTACAGGTCGTAAGCAGTTTGGATGTTAGGAATTTAAAAAAACGTTTCCGATTTTAGAGGTCAATTCGCATTAATTTGAAACGCACTATACCAAATTTCCAAATGAAAGCCTATAGGTATGACAAACAGTAGTTGTTGACTTTAAACAACCGATAAGTTGCATTTTTAGGTTCATAGGATAGGAGTTGATAATTATAATATTTACTGCCCGATGTTTTAAAATAGAAGAACTGTGCGAAATAGAGCGAGCGGTGGCTTCTCCTAGGTAACCTGAATTTAAATGTATGACTTAGTAAATAAGCAAGAGTGCTTTCATTTTTGAGGTGTAATTTTCAGTGTTCATAACGACGGTTGCGTTGCCTCTTTCTTTGGGTAGTATGCTGCTATTCTTGTTAACAAACGGCCGTGAAGCCGTTTGTTCCTATGGCTCTCACGCTCGGGTACGAAAACCTGGTGTGGGTCGTGTCATTTCAGAAAACCGTGTTTTTCGACCTTTCGGTGGGTATATTTCGTAAACTACTAGAGATAGGGCAATGAATTTGACATGTGTTTTTAGAGGAGACTACACGATTAGTTTGTAGATGTGGTCAACCAAAAAACTCAACTTCGATGTAACACAGTTCAGGTCACAATGTTTGATTTTTATTGTGTGAAACTTTCTGGAACGATGGCTTTTCGAGTCCTACGGAATCCTATTAATTTTGGTTGTGCTTCGAACCCGTTTCGTGATTTTATAATTATTTTTCTTTCGAAAAAAGGGTGCCTTTTTGGGGCCCATATAGGGGTGCATCCTAACGAAATTTTGCAAGATACATTTTTCATTGAAAATATAGAGGAGAACCAAAGCCTGAATGCAGAATTTGTAAAGTTTCCCAAAAATGGGTACATTTTTCCATATTATCCTGTATTATAAGAAAGCTAATACATGGAGGCGTGGACTATTTTGTTTACGAAACTAGATACTCGTAGGTAAATTGTGACCGAATCTCAAAATATTAGCATGCACGGTTAAATTACTCCGATTTTTCAAAGTTGAAACTTTAAAGTCCAAATTTAACCTCACTGTAGAGCTCACTGTAAACTTCTTACACTTCAAACTCACTTCTAGCTACTGGAGAAATAGGTGAAAATTCGATTTAAAGGAAAAATTTCTAGGTTTCTCTGAGATGATCAAAAATTTCAAAACATCCATTCATCCTTGAGTCTCGTAAAAATTATTTAATTTTAGACCCTCAAATGCATTACAACGATATTCGTTTAATAAAGGTGCTATTCGATTATCGTTTTAGGATCAGTTAGAGCAGCAAAATGCTTGCATCCAATTGAATCCGGTATAGATGCATTTTTTAGTATATACTCCGGTATGTTTATATATTTTGTGAGGTTTTTTTAGGATACGGGCATAGAGTTTCTAATTTTTTTATGCTGGTATATGTTTAGCATAGGAAATGTAATGAAGTTCAGTATTATACTGTTCGGAAAAATAGTAAAGTTTATATTATTTTATACAGGGTAGAAAATTTTTTTAGATATTGTGTTTTTTTCTTAGTGAAGCTTTTCGATACAAGACATTAAATAAAGGATTTTGGTTTGAAGCTGCGATTTTTTCGATTTTTTCTTATTTACTGGTATTTTTTTAAGATTTAAACATTAGCATTATAAGTTATAGATAATAGGTAGGGTTTCATTGATTGATTGAATCTTTGTCCCCGTCACAGGTTTTCAGTAGAGAAGTATAGCATATATTGTTATACATGGGCAGTAGAGCATTTTCTTTCTTTAGAAATTCTAGTTTAAAAGCTGTAGTTTCTTTCCTAGTGAATTATTTCGGTATGAAATATGTATTGAAAAGATTTGGATAATAAACTAAATAAATTTAATTGGAGTTTTCGATAATAGATTTATTACAAAAAATATTTTAATAGCTATTTAAAAATGGGTTTACCTACTGACTCCTTAAAATTTTTATATACGGTTTCTACAGATTTAAGTAACTATTAGGGGTTTTTTTTTAATATTGTGAGAGTTTAAAAAAAATCCTCGAGACTTTTAAAATTTTTAAAAACGGTTTTCAGTTTTCTCTAATTTTTTATAATGTAATTTAATAAAAAGAAATTTCGACATTGGTCAAAAAAATGGTGGTTTTTTCGTAAATTTTATACTTATTAAATTTTTTTTTATGTGGATTGTACGATTCCATGTGACTTTTAAAGTCGCAATTGTTTTGAAAAATATATTGATAGCTGTCAAAATAAAAGATTTTTTCCGTGACTTCTAAACTATCTGAAATATTTAAATACGGTTTTTACATTTCCATGTAACTTTTAAAGGCGTTATTTATTTAAAAAACATACTGAATTGTAAAAAAAAGTTTTTCGCCGAAAATTCTAAATTACTTAAAATAATTAAAAAGGTTTTTAATAATTCCATATAGCTTCCTCAGGCGCAATTTATTTTTTTAAATAAATGCCCGTATTTTTGAATTTACAAAATGACTGTACTATATATGTAGCCGCGTTTTATCTATAGAATTTTTAACAAACGTTAACAGTTCTATACATAAAACGTGACTGTTTGTTACTACGGTTTTTACGCGTCGTGTTTTTTCAGAAAATTGTGTTTTTCGAATTTTAGGAGAGCATATTTCGGAAAATATTACAGATATGGCCATTAATTTGACTGTATTTTTGTAGAAGACGTGTTTCTAAGAGACCAGTTTGAAATATTTTCTGTGCCACATTTGGTACCGGATATTTGGTACCGAAAAGTCGACCAAATTGCCTCGTGCAGCAGAGTTTACGTTAAATTTTCTCGCACTGTCTTCATTGGTAAATGTATCAAACCGATTTATTTGTGGTCGGCAAGAAGGAACCCATTCCATGGACTTATAATATACAGTATTACATTTAAGAAACCAAAGTTTATTGATATCAGAAAAGCTAAACAAGTCTGTGCGCAAAGTATGTTTGCATACAGCACTGGATAAAAATTCACACAATTCGAAAATTTTTTGTATTGAGAACTTTTCCTGATATCTACAGACATATGACAGTTAATGGGGTACGCATTTTTAACCAAAAAACCTGTAGGCTAATGTTATGTTAAAAGTAAAGGGAGTCGGAATCTTACATGATTTAAAATAGATACACTTACACTCAATCACAAATTCAAATTGGTGAAACGGTGGAAGCATAAATATCAAATAGGCTTGAGGGTGGATTTTCAAGGATTATTTTCTTTTGACAGTGGAACAGGTGCTTTTATGCATTAAGAGCTTTGCATAAACGGCTTGCAACTTCATTTGTTAAATCTTATATACAAATTTAAAACTTATGTATTTCATTTTATAAATAAGTATTTGCTATACATTTTGGATACAATTGTAGTATATCTAATTTGTATTTTTTACATTCAAACAAAAAACATTTAGTTTTAGTGTTATTTTTCGTTACCATTTTTTAGACTTAATTTGAAGCTTTATATGGTATTTGGAGCAAACTGATGCAAAACGTATCTTTTTTGCTATAAGGTCTGAATCAGATGTATCAAATTAGCGGACGCTTGTTAATCGAAACATAACCGTAAAGGTTATGTTAACAGTAAAGGGAATCAATTCGAAAATTATCACACTAGCAAAAAAGATATAGATTAAGCAACCTTTTGCTTTCGATCTGTGCCATATCCGGTTATTAAATTTAGATTCGTAAAAGGAAAATTATACTAATGAGGTACGTTAATTATAATACCATATTTTAAAAACTTTGACTTTTTAAATACCGGCAATAACCCCTTTAAAACATTGATCGAAAATCAGAAAAACTGAAATATCTCAAAAAGTATAAATATTTTCTGATGAATATAAATTAGGAAAATATGTGCCCTAGAGAGATGTATATTTTATTCATATACGGGATTTTTTCATGGTCTTACAATTCTCAAGTTTTTCATTAACTTCTATAAATATTTAGCTTTTTTCTATGCAATTATACCAAAACTGGATAGTAATGAAAATATTCAAATAATTGTTTTGTAACATTTTTAACTCAAAAACCTGCCCTATACTTTAATTTTAAATTCGCAAATAAATAGAATTTTTGGTTACTATCATTATTATTATTATATATTATAACAATAACTTTTTAACCATTTTCACTTTATTTTAATACTAACAGCTGCCAAACTGTTTTCGTTTACAATTATTTAGTAGTACCAGTAGGACCAGCGACCGTTTATTATACAAAACATAGCCGTCATTGTTAATAGAAAAACACGTTCTGCGCCACACGTATGGGAATGCTGGACAATGCAAGCACCCAAAGTCCACAATTTTAGTACCAGTTAGTTCGGGAAATCATGTTATTTTTTTACTTACAATTTGACAGTTGACTTCAACTCTTTTTACATATTGCATTAATGGACGTTTGTTAATTAATTGAGGTCAAAAGCAAGTGTGTGCACAAACACAAAATACCCTTTTTGCGACCTAACGCTCGTACTTGTTTAACCTCACAGACGTCAACTTGTTTCGATTCAAATTTTTTAAAGCTCGGAGTTCACTGATTGCTAAATTGGCTTGGGGTGAAGCGACGTAGAAGTTCATAAAATTCTGTTGCTAACGAATCTGTTCAGCGGCTTCTTCATTTACTTGTGATAACGTCCACTCTAGCGGACAATTATTTCTTCTATAGGCACAGTTTCTGGTGCTCGGTTTAAATGGCTTTCTTCGGCATCAAAAAGTTGGTAGATCGAGAGATTGTGGATGATTTGTGGATCGCTTGCGGATGTCGTGGATGAGCTGGTAAATTATTTTGTAGATTCTAAAAATTCTTTTCAAAATTTTTCGACAGATTTTTCTGTTTCGGTACGCTAATTTGCTAGAATATCTGCATCTGTTATAAGTAGTAGTATAGCAGGGGCGGTCCTGGAACACCTCGATGGCATCTTGACCACCGATCGGTCCCAGGAGCTCTTCGGCTCACCTGCCTGCAAGAAGTGTTTACCTGTCACTTTTGTGCACCTGTCTTAAGCGTGACACCTGGTTTGCACAGGTAGGTGTTATTTTTGAAAAAAACTTCCAAGAAGCGAGCTTCGCGTCATCACAAGAGCCGAGCCTCGCCTCGCCGAATTCCGAGAATTGTTTTTCTGTTGATGTTCTACGTAAGACTAGAGGTCAGGTTCGCTGATAAGATAAGGTCGAGGATGTAGATAAGGAGATCTTTGTGTAGTATTGAGATGAGCAATAATAATGTTTTAATAAATAATATTTGTTTCGAATAATAGCTTATACCAGGTGATTAAAAATATGTATAGCACACATAATTAATATATACGTAAGCCTTCTATAAATGAATACAATTTTTATGCCAAAGATGTAATTGTTCAGTTGAAAAAAATATTAATAAACACTTAAAACATAGAGTAAAGTTATTAAAATTTTGTGATCCTTGTTTAGCGAATTATGTATTTGATGTAAGTAGTATTAGGTCTATGATTTTAATGTCAAAATAGAACAGTGCAAAAATATGCAAATTAAAATGTAAAAAAAAACTACTACGGTTTATTTTATGTGTTGTTGGTTTTACTTAGTGGGTCTCGTAATTCGAACTATGGCAGGAGAAAATTCAATTTTGTGTCTTGATATCCAGAGATTTAATTGTGCCTCTGGATTTATTCCAAAAGAACTAGCTGTGTATGATGGAACACGTTGTTCAAATTTTCTTTTCAAACCACCATATGACAAAAGCATGTTAAAAGGCCAGGATTTAAAAACGATATCTTATCTCGAAAACTCATATCATGGTCTAATATGGGAGTCTGGTTTAGTAGACTTGAACGAAATAGCAAATATCTTAGAACATGCGATGAAAAGATATGATGCCCCCAAAATATACGTCAAAGGAGATGAAAAGGTGAATTTTCAAAGAAAATTTATAAGTGCGGAAAAAATTTGGAGAGTGAACCGAAGCTAAACAAGTTTAAGAAAGTTCCCGAATGTCACTTTCACAAGGATCCATATGGCACTACTTGGCATTGTGCATTATCAAACACCAAGTTGTTATATGGTTATAAATACTGTTTTTTTTTTGTTTAAAGATCAATAAATTATTTGTAGAAAACATGGAAATAAAACGTATATGAAAAAAATATTTATTTTATTAAGTCACTCTACATTATTTTTATCTATCCAACTATTATACTTATCACTGAAACCTAACCATTTTACGAATACTCTATTGTTTTTACGTTTTAACACCTTTTCAACTAAATAAATGTCTGGATATTTAACTTTTTGCAATTGAAGTTCATAGAATCCTTCTTTAATGTCTTGTTTTTCTGCATCTTGAAGTAGGTATGTCACTGGATTTGTAAGTTAAACTTTTTTTAATATAAATTCGGTTTGGATTTATAAAAATTTGCACTTATAGTGTGTTATTAGTATAGGTTTTTAATATAAAAAAACATAACATATTTTAATATTTTATTTAATATTATCAGATGATCTGAAACCTTTATTTCCCCCTAATGTCCCAAAAAGAATACTGTTAGTCGATACAAAAGTGCAATTAATAGATTTTTTTGATGATGATTTGTGCAATTTTTTCTGATTTACAAATTTTAGATGCGATGCAATTAATAGATTTTTTTTGATGATGATTTGTGCAATTTTGTCTGATTTACAAATTTTAGATGTGATATTTGAATGATTAAATAAAACTATAAATACATTCTTGATCAATGATGCCCGCTCCGACGTCGATTCCATATTTGGCCCGATCTTGAATGGATTTCAGCGTAGAATCCTTGTGGTATTTCAATTTGTATGCCTGTGTCAATTTTTGATGATGGTTCAATGGTGTGGTCTTCTACGCTGAAAAGATCGAATCCAGCCGCTTCAGAGGTAAATTGTCTAGGAGCTAGAGCCTCTGGGTGTGTTTTTTCTTAATTTAATCTGAAAAAAAAGTAAATTTAGTTATTATATGAAGTAAATATTGGTATTCAACAAATTTATTAATTTAATGCCTGCCTGGATAGTTGGTTTTGTTGTTGTTGTTGATGATGAGACTGATGTTTTATTCGTTCTAATCTACGAAATTCCCTTTTTACACTTTTTGAAGCACCTATCGGACTTTGTCGCAGTACCAAATGGTTGGATACGTAACGGATAGGATCATAAGTTTCGAATGTTCCATCTTCATCCCAGCTATAATCAACCAATTGTGATGATGATGGCACTGCTGTTGTTGTTGTTGTTGTTGTTGTTGTTGTTGTTGGTGCTGTTGTCAACGATGACGACGACGACGACGACGACGACGACGATGATGATGGTGCATCAAAAAGTTTGGTTCTTGGTGTAGTCATTCTTTTTTGATTTATTCTAAAAAAAAAAAAAAAATAGTAATTTTTTTGTATATCCTGTTTATTATGATATTTTTTGATATATTTAATTTTTTAGAATATAACCTTTTAATATTGTGGTTTACTTTTTGTTCTAGGTGCTTTATTCGAAACAGATAATAGATAAATTAGAAAAATTAAAAACATGAATATTGTTTTTTTATTAGGTAAATTTTAGTTTTAAGGAAATCACCATGGTAAAGTATCTGTATATTTGTAATTGACGATTCTTTTATCGTCGTAAGGATTTAGAGCAACTTTTGTCTGATTAAATGTATAAACTTTATGTAATTTTGATACAATCATTTTTTGATTAACAATATTACAAGTATTATTAAAAATACGTTGATAATAGTCATCAAAAGTTATAGTTTTAAGTGCAGTTTTATTAATTCCCTTTGCTTTTTTATAATGTTATAATTTTGAATAAAATTATCAGTTTCTTTTAAATCTATTCCTTGATTTTTCATTTTTTTATATCTTTTCTAATTCCATTTGTGTTTTATATACTTTTATGGAATACGTTTTAGATTTAAGACCTATAAATTCTAACATAATTGTTCCATTTAGTTCATCTTTCATTAATCCTAAATTTTTTTACTTTTTGAGGGCATATTGTATATACGTTGTTATAAGGATAGTCTAAAGTATCAAATAAATGAATATCTTCTTTAATATGTTGATAGATATCGTCAACGAGAAAAAAAAGATATATTAAAGAATCGGTATCTGTATACAAAAGTTTTGCGTTAGATCCAAATTTAGTTTTTATATAGTTATAATGAAAGTCATAAAGAAACGTTTTTTTGACAGATCCAAAAAAAAAAAAAATGCTGAAACCTACTAAATATTGGTTTTATTTATTTTTACTTCTAATCGTGACATTTCGATAAGAACAATGTCATTAGAAATACAAGTACAACTATGAAAATTTGGTTGTGAAATATAAAAATTTGCTCCAAATCTACCAATCCATCTTGTTACTAACTTAATATCTTTATGTTTGCGTACGTTTTCTATTGTTTTTCCAAAGAATGCATTATTTAATAACTTAAAAAAAAAATCAAAATCATTTTTGCTTTCTTTTCGTAAATTTGTATTTAAATCAATATGTTTTTTTTAACCAACATGATTGATCAAATTTTAATACTTTATCTATTTCTATAATTTTTAATCCTAATTGTAAAGCTTGTTTTAAATTTCGATAATGAATTACATTTTTTTTTTAATAAAAAATGTAGTTAGCAATTTTGGAAGTTTTGATTTTGGTGGACATAAATGTTCCGGACAAAGTGGTAAATCTTTATGTAATTGAAAAAGTTCTCTAGGATATTCTATATCAACTTCAAATATATATCTAATGGCGCTATCGTCAGCAATATTTAAAATAACATTAGGTGTAAAATTATTTAGATTACTCCATTTAAATTTTTTTTTTGAGGTAATGGTAAACTCATTGCTGCACCATATGAATTATTAACATCAAAATACATTAAATAAGATTGAGTTAATTTTGAATCGTAAGATGTTTCCATATATTTATTATTAGCTTTACCATATCTATTCGAACATTGAGATATACTTCCTCGAATACCTCTTTCGATAAATAAAAGCATGTCAATGTCAGTTAGTAGTAGTTCTAATTCGATACCTTGTGACAAAACAATTTGATAAGTTAAACCTGGAACTGTATAGGTCCACAATGCATCTAGTTCGTACGTTGTTAGACACATATCTCTAAAGTTTTCAAAAATATCAGCCAAAAGTAGAAAACGTCAGTTTTAAGGTATAATTCTGCATATTCTTGTAAATTGTTGATATTAAAAGTATTCCAAAAACGGTTTGAGACAAAACAATATTCATCTTGTGAAATATTTTTACCACTAATGGAACTATAAAAAGATTCTATTTTCGGAAATGTTGTGTCTTTTAATTGTTCCCAACAATCTAAATATCCATATGGAAAAAACTCCTTTACGTGATAGTAATTCAAACTCGGTATTTGATGTATAAAAACTTTTAAGAATATTTTTTTATCATTAGGTAAATAAGAGGATAAATTGTTAATACTGGAAGACATAAATCTATAAGAATCCAGAAATCTAAAATTAATATTTGTATTTTCTATATATTTCGTAAAAGAAATAAATCTTTCTTTATTAATTATAATTGTAAAGGGAAAAATTATTTTTTTCCCTTTACATTAAGACTGAGTGCTTTAATTAAGAAATAACTATCGTAGCCGGAGGGAGATTGTAGAATAATACAAGTGTCATGGGGTCAGTTTCGCAGATAACAAAAGGTCAAGATGATTACAAGATGAATGAGTAGCACCACGAAACTGACAATGATCTTTAACTTTTTTTTCATCGAATGCAAATAGTTTTTTACAAATAAAACAATGAGATACAGAATAAAACGTATGTAATCCTTCTTTGTTTAAAGGTTTTATTGGAATTATATTTTTAAAAATTTTGTCAACTTGGTATGCAATATTCTCTTTTAGTTCTTTTAGGAACCATTCAATGCAGTCTTTTCCTGTAAATATTTTAAAATATGATAAAGAATTATTATATTTAAAATAATATGTAATGCTGAAAGCTTTATGTTCTTGATATATTGTAGTCGTAGTAGTAGTAGACTTTGAATTAATTGTGTTTGGATTTATTTTTTCTAAAATACTTTCTAAATCGGCATAAATTGCAAAAAGAACTCTTTGATTAAATTTAAAATTTGTAAATTTTAAAATATTTTATCATCAGATGGTAAAGTTATTTTGGTTTTATTCATAGTTTTACAACAAATTAAATGTTTTTGAAGGTTTTCTTCAGTTTTAAAGTGATTTAAACATCTTTCACAAAACCATTTTTTGTGACTTATATTTCCCATTTGTTGGTTTAATACACGTGATAGATCTTTAATTAAAGCAAAATGATATATATTTGGATAGTTATTTTCATCATTAAAATAATCTATTTTATTGTTACAAGGAATCATTAGTAAATTTATTTTTGGAGAATAATTTTGTTGACTTGAACACAGTGGAACAATTTGAGATTTTTTTTTATAGTGAAAATGTTAATTGATAATTTATTTAATATTTCAAATTTTAATATATTTTTAATGCATATGGGAAATTCAATGTTATCATACTTTAATACCTCACTAAAATGAGGATAAGAAGATGTTCTGTTTATATTTCTGTTTTTTTATCACTTACTGGATATAAAGCACATACAATTGACCATAAAAACAATATTGATCATTATTTTTAATGTTAATAATTCCTTTGTATTTTTAAGAAATTGAGGTATTTCTGTGTAAGTTGAAAGGTCAACATTTATAGGGTAAAATTATTTATATTCACTTTCAAATGTAAAATTTCATATAACGCAAAACCAGAATCTCTTTCTTGAAATTCTTCCAATTTTTTAAAAATTTTATTTTTCGCATTTTCAGTATACCAATTTCTTTTAGAGCAGTATTATTGTGAATAATTTCGTTTTCTGTAGAAAAATGTTTTTATATCAGTTTCCAGTTTTTATCTGAATTGCAAAACTTTTATATGCTTTATTTAAAAAAATTGTTGGATCTTTAATATTTAAATTTATAATAGCACCTGTTCGTATTCGTTCCTGAAAACACGATTCAATATCTTCCAGTAATAAAATTTTTTTTAATTATTTTTAAATAGGGCAGAACGACAAAATTTTATTCTTTTTTGATTTTTAAAAGTTTCCTTATAATTTGTTAAATAAGTTAAACTTGATTCAATTTTTGAAAAATTTGCAATACATTTTGATTTACTTTTTTTGACAGTTATTAATTAATTTTATTATTTTATTTAAATATTTTATCCAAAATAAATATTCATCTTTTTTTAATTAATCTGCTTACCTGCTCGATTTTATGTAGCACTTTACTGACCAACTGATCAAGAGTCTGTAAGCTAATTTCAGAATTAACATCCATTTTTATAATGGACTGAAGTCTATTAGAATAGTTAAATAGGGATCTAGGTATATACATATTTTTTTAAGTTGTTGCAGTGAATTAGATTTTATTATAATACATAAGATAATTTCAGTGAATCCAAAATAATAAAGTTAACAAATTAACCCACAATTAAAGAAATAAGTTATTACACCTTATATAAAAAATATATTCTATTTACAAATTAAGTAATCATTTCTACTGCGTAGTTGCATATGTAAATGTAAGTAATGGTTTTGTTATTATACAATAGGAGAGGTTGAGTTTTTTGTATTTTCCATTTAAACATTTCATAAGAAATACATTTATCTTAAAATTTATATTTTTTCAAATATAATATGTTTGAAACTAAATTTCCTAGTTTACCCTCCCATTAAAACAAGAATCCACATCTTCCCAAACTGATTTTCTTTTCAACAGACCCTTGTTATTTTTTAAGTGCAATTTAAAACGTAATAAAAACTGTTTTTAAAATTGACAAATTACTTTCTATTGAAGTTTTTGCATATACCATAAAAAAATCAGTAACTTTCAAAGAAAATCAAAATAAATACTATTATTTAATTAAATGGAATTTTGTATATAGACAAGCTCGAAAAAGTGACTGTCAAAAATATTATCTAGTTAGACTTCGTTTTGAAAAAAAAAATTAAAGAATGTGAAAGTGTACTTGAAAAAATTCTAAATACAGAACATAGATATAAAATATACAATGAAAGGATAAATATATTAAATAAATAAAATAAGTTTAAAAAATAAGTAAGTTCCTGTTAAATAAATATAAGTTGATTCAGGACAACTAAAGCCATCTTTAACGAAAAATTAATTTTATCTTTTACAAATACCACGATTGTAGATGGTGTCGTAGACATTTGTTTTTTTGATTTTAAAACTTTTTAATTAGAAAAAAATATATTTATATATAGAACTATTAAAATGTAAAAAAAACTAACTCCGCATCCAGTCGTTCAGTTAGAATTTATGTAACATCGTGGGTATTTTATTTGGGGAACACAGTGAAAAAAAATATACAAATATTATTTACTTACCCAAAAAAAAATAAAAATATTTACTGAAATTACACGTATCACTATTATCTAACTAATCCAAATAATTTATTCTAAGATTTGGATGTTTTATTACAATTTTGTTTTGAACTATTTCCATTTCATCTTCCTCGAATAAAGTTACTTTTGAAATTTTATTCACTTTTTTTTTATAAAGTTTGTGAATATGAAAATTTGATAATATTGATGATCCCTGATTGGGAACGAAATTCGTTTTAAGTAAATTAGGAAATTTAGTTTCAAACTTATTGACAGGTCTTTGCTCAACAACAAAATTAGTTTTAAACATTTTTTTTGTCAAATCACTTTTACTGTACTTGTTAATGGATTAAACAATATGCACTAGTATTTTCTGGAACTGAAGAACTTGTTTCAAATTCTATACTAATATCAACAAACGAATAGAGAGAGAACTGATACCAAACGCAAACTCTGGACGAGTATAAATACAAATTTATCACTGAAAAAAAATTTGAGATTTTGACGTAGACGACGATCAAAGTATTCATTAATTTCAAAGGAAATTTTCAACAAAATTTGCTGTTACATATTGGAACACCACATCCAGAGTAAATGCTTCTTTATCTTTTATTATAATTACTAGCAAAAACAGAAATTTTCCTAATATTTTGCAACGTGACTTATATTCGATAACGAAAAAAATAAAAATGCAATGTACGTCGTGCAACGTGACTTGTATTTGATAACTGAAAATAAAAATGCAAAGGTCATGCAACGTGACCTATATTTGATAAAACATGTTTTTGGTGCAACGTGACTTATCTTCTGGAAAATTTTACATATACATGATTATACCATGCTACTTTGCGTGTGTGTGTGTTGTCAATAGAAATGACGCGAATGATTGATAAGAGTTTTGTATATAAATTATCATGCACACACCGAACCTGTCGAGTACATCGCTCTTGTCATTATATCATTTCCAAGTGAGGCGGTCCGAAAAACTGAAATTGTAAGTAGATTACTTAAAACAAAAGAAGATTACCAAACGCATGTTCGTTATCTAAAAAAAAAAACAATTGCCATTATTAAAAAATGTTTAAAAAATAGTTCATGTGTTCGTCGTTGTAATAGAGTGGAAAGTAATTTGTCAATTTTAAAAACAGTTTTTATTACGTTTTAAATTGCACTTAAAAAATAACAAGGGTCTGTTGAAAAGAAAATCAGTTTGGGAAGATGTGGATTCTTGTTTTAATGGGAGGGTAAACTAGGAAATTTAGTTTCAAACATATTATATTTGAAAAAATATAAATTTTAAGATAAATGTATTTCTTATGAAATGTTTAAATGGAAAATACAAAAAACTCAACCTCTCCTATTGTATAATAACAAAACCATTACTTACATTTACATATGCAACTACGCAGTAGAAATGATTACTTAATTTGTAAATAGAATATATTTTTTATATAAGGTGTAATAACTTATTTCTTTAATTGTGGGTTAATTTGTTAACTTTATTATTTTGGATTCACTGAAATTATCTTATGTATTATAATAAAATCTAATTCACTGCAACAACTTAAAAAAATATGTATATACCTAGATCCCTATTTAACTATTCTAATAGACTTCAGTCCATTATAAAAATGGATGTTAATTCTGAAATTAGCTTACAGACTCTTGATCAGTTGGTCAGTAAAGTGCTACATAAAATCGAGCAGGTAAGCAGATTAATTAAAAAAAGATGAATATTTATTTTGGATAAAATATTTAAATAAAATAATAAAATTAATTAATAACTGTCAAAAAAAGTAAATCAAAATGTATTGCAAATTTTTCAAAAATTGAATCAAGTTTAACTTATTTAACAAATTATAAGGAAACTTTTAAAAATCAAAAAAGAATAAAATTTTGTCGTTCTGCCCTATTTAAAAATAATTAAAAAAAATTTTATTACTGGAAGATATTGAATCGTGTTTTCAGGAACGAATACGAACAGGTGCTATTATAAACTTAAATATTAAAGATCCAACAATTTTTTTAAATAAAGCATATAAAAGTTTTGCAATTCAGATAAAAACTGGAAACTGATATAAAAACATTTTTCTACAGAAAACGAAATTATTCACAATAATACTGCTCTAAAAGAAATTGGTATACTGAAAATGCGAAAAATAAAATTTTTAAAAAATTGGAAGAATTTCAAGAAAGAGATTCTGGTTTTGCGTTATATGAAATTTTACATTTGAAAGTGAATATAAATAATTTTACCCTATAAATGTTGACCTTTCAACTTACACAGAAATACCTCAATTTCTTAAAAATACAAAGGAATTATTAACATTAAAAATAATGATCAATATTGTTTTTATGGTCAATTGTATGTGCTTTATATCCAGTAAGTGATAAAAAAACAGAAATATAAACAGAACATCTTCTTATCCTCATTTTAGTGAGGTATTAAAGTATGATAACATTGAATTTCCCATATGCATTAAAAATATATTAAAATTTGAAATATTAAATAAATTATCAATTAACATTTTCACTATAAAAAAAATCTCAAATTGTTCCACTGTGTTCAAGTCAACAAAATTATTCTCCAAAAATAAATTTACTAATGATTCCTTGTAACAATAAAATAGATTATTTTAATGATGAAAATAACTATCCAAATATATATCATTTTGCTTTAATTAAAGATCTATCACGTGTATTAAACCAACAAATGGGAAATATAAGTCACAAAAAATGGTTTTGTGAAAGATGTTTAAATCACTTTAAAACTGAAGAAAACCTTCAAAAACATTTAATTTGTTGTAAAACTATGAATAAAACCAAAATAACTTTACCATCTGATGATAAAAATATTTTAAAATTTACAAATTTTAAATTTAAACAAAGAGTTCTTTTTGCAATTTATGCCGATTTAGAAAGTATTTTAGAAAAAATAAATCCAAACACAATTAATTCAAAGTCTACTACTACTACGACTACAATATATCAAGAACATAAAGCTTTCAGCATTACATATTATTTTAAATATAATAATTCTTTATCATATTTTAAAATATTTACAGGAAAAGACTGCATTGAATGGTTCCTAAAAGAACTAAAAGAGAATATTGCATACCAAGTTGACAAAATTTTTAAAAATATAATTCCAATAAAACCTTTAAACAAAGAAGAATTACATACGTTTTATTCTGTATCTCATTGTTTTATTTGTAAAAAACTATTTGCATTCGATGAAAAAAAAGTTAAAGATCATTGTCAGTTTCGTGGTGCTACTCATTCATCTTGTAATCATCTTGACCTTTTGTTATCTGCGAAACTGACCCCATGACACTTGTATTATTCTACAATCTCCCTCCGGCTACGATAGTTATTTCTTAATTAAAGCACTCAGTCTTAATGTAAAGGGAAAAAAATAATTTTTCCCTTTACAATTATAATTAATAAAGAAAGATTTATTTCTTTTACGAAATATATAGAAAATACAAATATTAATTTTAGATTTCTGGATTCTTATAGATTTATGTCTTCCAGTATTAACAATTTATCCTCTTATTTACCTAATGATAAAAAAATATTCTTAAAAGTTTTTATACATCAAATACCGAGTTTGAATTACTATCACGTAAAGGAGTTTTTTCCATATGGATATTTAGATTGTTGGGAACAATTAAAAGACACAACATTTCCGAAAATAGAATCTTTTTATAGTTCCATTAGTGGTAAAAATATTTCACAAGATGAATATTGTTTTGTCTCAAACCGTTTTTGGAATACTTTTAATATCAACAATTTACAAGAATATGCAGAATTATACCTTAAAACTGACGTTTTCTACTTTTGGCTGATATTTTTGAAAACTTTAGAGATATGTGTCTAACAACGTACGAACTAGATGCATTGTGGACCTATACAGTTCCAGGTTTAACTTATCAAATTGTTTTGTCACAAGGTATCGAATTAGAACTACTACTAACTGACATTGACATGCTTTTATTTATCGAAAGAGGTATTCGAGGAAGTATATCTCAATGTTCGAATAGATATGGTAAAGCTAATAATAAATATATGGAAACATCTTACGATTCAAAATTAACTCAATCTTATTTAATGTATTTTGATGTTAATAATTCATATGGTGCAGCAATGAGTTTACCATTACCTCAAAAAAAAATTTAAATGGAGTAATCTAAATAATTTTACACCTAATGTTATTTTAAATATTGCTGACGATAGCGCCATTGGATATATATTTGAAGTTGATATAGAATATCCTAGAGAACTTTTTCAATTACATAAAGATTTACCACTTTGTCCGGAACATTTATGTCCACCAAAATCAAAACTTCCAAAATTGCTAACTACATTTTTTATTAAAAAAAAAATGTAATTCATTATCGAAATTTAAAACAAGCTTTACAATTAGGATTAAAAATTATAGAAATAGATAAAGTATTAAAATTTGATCAATCATGTTGGTTAAAAAAAACATATTGATTTAAATACAAATTTACGAAAAGAAAGCAAAAATGATTTTGATTTTTTTTTAAGTTATTAAATAATGCATTCTTTGGAAAAACAATAGAAAACGTACGCAAACATAAAGATATTAAGTTAGTAACAAGATGGATTGGTAGATTTGGAGCAAATTTTTATATTTCACAACCAAATTTTCATAGTTGTACTTGTATTTCTAATGACATTGTTCTTATCGAAATGTCACGATTAGAAGTAAAAATAAATAAAACCAATATTTAGTAGGTTTCAGCATTTTTTTTTTTTTTTGGATCTGTCAAAAAAACGTTTCTTTATGACTTTCATTATAACTATATAAAAACTAAATTTGGATCTAACGCAAAACTTTTGTATACAGATACCGATTCTTTAATATATCTTTTTTTTCTCGTTGACGATATCTATCAACATATTAAAGAAGATATTCATTTATTTGATACTTTAGACTATCCTTATAACAACGTATATACAATATGCCCTCAAAAAGTAAAAAAATTTAGGATTAATGAAAGATGAACTAAATGGAACAATTATGCTCGAATTTATAGGTCTTAAATCTAAAACGTATTCCATAAAAGTATATAAAACACAAATGGAATTAGAAAAGATATAAAAAATGAAAAATCAAGGAATAGATTTAAAAGAAACTGATAATTTTATTCAAAATTATAACATTATAAAAAAGCAAAGGGAATTAATAAAACTGCACTTAAAACTATAACTTTTGATGACTATTATCAACGTATTTTTAATAATACTTGTAATAATGTTAATCAAAAAATGATTGTATCAAAATTACATAAAGTTTATACATTTAATCAGACAAAAGTTGCTCTAAATCCTTACGACGATAAAAGAATCGTCAATTACAAATATACAGATACTTTACCATGGTGATTTCCTTAAAACTAAAATTTACCTAATAAAAAAACAATATTCATGTTTTTAATTTTTCTAATTTATCTATTATCTGTTTCGAATAAAGCACCTAGAACAAAAAGTAAACCACAATATTAAAAGGTTATATTCTAAAAAATTAAATATATCAAAAAATATCATAATAAACAGGATATACAAAAAAATTACTATTTTTTTTATTTTTTTTAGAATAAATCAAAAAAGAATGACTACATTCAAGAACAAACTTTTTGATGCACCATCATCATCGTCGTCGTCGTCGTCGTCGTCATCGTTGACAACAGCACCAACAACAACAACAACAACAGCAGTGCCATCATCATCACAATTGGTTGATTATAGCTGGGATGAAGATGGAACATTCGAAACTTATGATCCTATCCGTTACGTATCCAACCATTTGGTACTGCGACAAAGTCCGATAGGTGCTTCAAAAAGTGTAAAAAGGAAATTTCGTAGATTAGAACGAATAAAACATCAGTCTCATCATCAACAACAACAACAAAACCAACTATCCAGGCAGGCATTAAATTAATAAATTTGTTGAATACCAATATTTACTTCATATAATAACTAAATTTACTTTTTTTTCAGATTAAATTAAGAAAAAACACACCCAGAGGCTCTAGCTCCTAGACAATTTACCTCTGAAGCGGCTGGATTCGATCTTTTCAGCGTAGAAGACCACACCATTGAACCATCATCAAAAATTGACACAGGCATACAAATTGAAATACCACAAGGATTCTACGCTGAAATCCATTCAAGATCGGGCCAAATATGGAATCGACGTCGGAGCGGGCATCATTGATCAAGAATGTATTTATAGTTTTATTTAATCATTCAAATATCACATCTAAAATTTGTAAATCAGACAAAATTGCACAAATCATCATCAAAAAAAATCTATTAATTGCATCGCATCTAAAATTTGTAAATCAGAAAAAATTGCACAAATCATCATCAAAAAAATCTATTAATTGCACTTTTGTATCGACTAACAGTATTCTT
>JAUTXW010000467.1:0-208023 GCA_030620095.1 Kuschelorhynchus macadamiae | reverse complement strand
TAATTAGAGAACTCATAGATCTGGGATACATTCAAGGAAAATATATATACCAGTTATGATAATAGAAACTCATTCAACATGAGAGTGCAGAAACAAGTGATGTCAGTATGATATGATCCAACCTTAATGAAAATATGTAAGCAACGTCGCAGACTACAAGTTTTATTTTATACCTTATATGCTTGTATTTTGGTGAAAAAAAATAGTTTTAATATAAAAACAACATGGGTCGTGGTAACAACACAATTGATAAATTTGGACGTCAAAAGCCTGGTGAAAAAGTGCATTTATTGAGGGGATCACCAGGAATTGGATTTAGCGATGCGCTGGACGGTCAAGTACCACATGTGGGAAACCTCTTAACCCAGAATGTCGCCACCGACTAAGGGTAGTGATGCTGTTACCCAGGATTATGCGCTTAAACAAATTCATCGATTACGCGTACAAATAGCAGATACTGAATAGACATCATGAAAGGCTTCGTGTCGATATAAAGCAGCTTGAAGCGAAAATTGTTAATATTGAAACAATAAAAATGGATGTACTGAGAATTGAAAAACATGAAATCAGAATGAGCGATTTGGAGAAAAAAGTGGTCAAAGCATATAATGGAATAATGTATGAGAAATAATTAATATAGCCCCAGCTTGATGAGGATTACTCATATATATATATATATATATATAATCAAGAATGATGATTGTTGTGAATAAACCTAGTTTATAATTGTAATAAACACATATTTAAATAAAACAAAGTTGAAGTTCATTGGGTATTTATTTTAAGAGTAACCTTAACCATATACATATTTAGATAGGTTTGAATGTATTACAACATATAATATTTTAAACAATATCTGTCTCATCAATCCAAGAATTAAATTGATCTGAAAATCCTAACCATTTTACAAATAATTGATTAATATTATTTTTCTTGCGGCGACGAAGTACTTTTTCCACTAAATATACATTCGGACTACTTGTTTTTTGCAGCTCAGCTTCATAAAAACATCCTTTTATAGGTATGTTGGTGGATTGGTAATGTTAACTTTTGCGATTTTAAACTGTTCCGTGGACCATGAGGGCGTATATCCTTTATCAAAGACACTTTTGTGTTTGCTTATACGAACTATATCGTCCAAACGAAATTTAACTTTTTGGGTACTATTTTTATCCAATTGTATGCGTTAATGCGTGTGGTTGATTTAAACGTTTATAGGTTTCATACCAATAGTACGATGCTCTGTGTTATTATAGGTTTTCGTTATGACTGGTAAAAGTTGTATCCATTTGTAGGAACCTCTAGCTGAAAACTCCTTATAGAGATAATTTTTGAGTGTACGTATGACTCGTTCAACTATCGCAGCTTTCTTGGTGCTGTACGTCGAATAATGATTAATGTTATATTCCTTAACAAGATTTTGGAATATGTTATTAAAAAATTCTTTTCCCTGATCGATTTGTAGATTTATTGGTGTATATCTTGCTTCTTTAAAAATGTCTTTCATTGCTTTAGTGACTTCAGCCCCTGTCTTGTTTCTAATCGCCCTAGTATAGACAAATTTGGAGTAGCAATTTATGCACACCAAGATATAGCGGTATCCATCGTTTTCATTTGCATACTGTTGCATTTCCGCCAAATCTGTTTGCCACAAGTCTTCATATCCTTTAATGATGGTGTGTCTTCTGGGAAAATTTTTTCTTGCTGACCTATGAAGTTCATTGACAATTTTTATTTTTTCTGTGCTAGTTGTCATAGTTCCAACTCACGTCTCTTGAGATACTGATCAAATTATGTGATTACTCAATAAAATATACCTTCCTCACGAAGTTCTTCTATAATTGACATTATTTCATTATCGTGTCCGGTATGACCAGCCATCTTTGAACTCCATAGCAATCGTAATCGTTCTACCAACTCCTTCGGGTTATTCCAATATACGTAGCTAGGAGTTTCCGATAAAACACGTTTTTTTAATGGTAACACTACTTGAGCATATGTTTTTTTACCTGCGATCCCACTCCCCATTCGAGTCCCTGTCATTAATGGTTTTATAATCTCTAAATATTTTTTCCGCCTGGTTTCCTGTAGTCCCCGCTTCTCGTGGTAGCCCTCTTGTATGCTGCATTTGTCAATCGCAGCATCTTTTTATAGTCTTCTGCCACTTCAGGAGTCATCTTTTCGATATGCTCTAATACCCGCGGATTTTTTGAGAATATCAAATCGTAAAGTTCCGCATTCCCTTCAAAGGTTGCAATATTCTTAGAGTTGTGCCATAGTGTCACTTTACCAGGAGGAAAACGTATTTCCAAATTACCCATAAACTTTTTGTTTTTTACTTTTGATTTATGATGTACTCCATAAACTGTATCGAATTGTGATGGTTTTGTCTTTAAACCGTTCATATATGTATTAATGATAATATCCGGAGATGAGCGATCTTTTAATGTGACAGCTGACATTGTAGATTTGTTTGATGGAGAAGGTGTTGCATAAATTCCATCTAACGTCTCGTTTTTTGGGGTATCTATCGATGTTTCAGCAGTGTACTTGGACCTTTCTGTGATCGGTGTTGATGTTTCTACGGGAAACTCCTCTGACATGAACATGGTTGTTTTATTTAGTGGCTCCTCTATGTATGTGCTTAAACTTTTCGGTTGTGATTGTATATGTTTACGAGACTTTTGTGTTACTGCATCGTATATAGAAGTCAAAGGCTTAGCAATCGGCTCATAAAATTTGTCCAATTCAAATTTATCTTGTACATTAGCAGCTCTAATTTGTTTAAACTTTTTTCGAACGGCATCTGTAACCCCAATCAATTGACGTTTCAGATCTATATCATTACTCATCATGAAGGTGATGTTGCCAGAGTATCACACAACTATGTAATGCGAATTCACTGATCTTACTCTGTGTATATATAGTTATAGAACCCTTGCGATATCTTCCCGAATTTAAATCGCTATCCTTATCAATAACGAGGAACCCATACTTGTCATTCCAACATTTAGCACACATCTCTTGAAATTGTGTAAAAGTCAGATCTGGCGATACATAATCCGAAAAATATGTCGTAAATTCATTTCGTCTTGTTTAAACATTATAATTAAATTGGCGTTGTCACGTACTAATTGCTTGGGAACTCGTGAATAGGTTTGTGCTAGGTAGAAACTATCTACATTTTTATGTCGTCCCATACTAAAATATGATCGTATAACATCCTGTTTTTCACACATTACGTCGTCAAATATGAAAATTGAATTTGGTTTGGCATCGGATGGCTCCACGATATTTGTTGTATCGCTAAAAGTATAATAACCAAGACCCTTAATCGGCGTGAAAATTTTCCTGAGATATTCGTATTTGGGTTGATACAGCGACTTTGAATATACGTAGACATTTTCAAAGCGCAATCCTAAAGAGTGTGTAAGCAAGGTAATCATAACATTGGTTTTTCCACAATTAGAAGGTCCTATTAGCAATCCACGAATTGATAATGGCAACAAAGGACCATGCCGACGTCTCACATTTTTCCCTACATGTCCAGATCCAACCTTCTCATCGAGATTATCTATTTCTAGCTTCTGTTTCAGCTTAACAATACGCATTATAGTGAAAAAAAATATTTTATATCGTACACACGGCTTTAACTACTCATTCAGATGCAGACCATCAAACGAAGTGGACGCTCTCGATATTCGAGTAAGACTGGGTGTGGTATAGTGAATTCTATAATTAATAAACTACCGTTTGAGTTACACCTTCCCGGTTATCAATATTGTGGGCCAGGCACCAAACTTACAAAGCGATTAGCGAGAGGTGATTTGGGAATTAACCCATTAGATGCAGCGTGTAAGAAACACGATATAGCATATTCAAAAACCGAAAATAACCTAAGTTCACGCCATCAAGCTGATTACGATCTTGAACAACGTGCTTGGGAGAGAGTAAAATCAAAAGACGCTAGTGCAGGTGAAAAAATATCTGCTTGGTTGGTAACAAATATTATGAAGGCGAAACAACGTTTCGGTATGGGTGTTTCAACGCATTCAGCTAAAATAAAGAGCTCCAAAGAAAGCGACGACGACGACGATTTGTGAAAGGGAAACGTACATGTAAAAACAAAAGAGTGTCCAAGTTTACTTTTGGATCGACATTGCGACAACCCATTCGAGCTGAATTAGCTAAGGCTGGTGGTAAGAAATTTGCTGAAAAAGACATATTTAACGCATCTAGAATAGCAGTGGCTGCGGCAAGGAAATTATTAAAAGCCCGTGGTGGTAAGCGGAAGATACGCATACCTAGAATTATACCTGTTCCAAAGGTTGGTGGCTTATTACCTTTGATACCAATATTTGCTGGGCTCTCAGCATTAGGATCCTTAGCAGGTGGTGTTGCAGGGGTAGTGCGTGCAGTAAAAAACAGCAAAAAATGCCACTACCCAAAAAACTGGTGGTGAGTTACAGCTAAAATCGAATGGAGGTGGAATGTATTTGAAACCATATAGGACAGGTTTAGGGCTTTTTATGAACCATTCAAAAAACTAGTAAAATGCCTTCCTCGAAGGCCATTATCGAATATTGATCTAGAAAGGTATGCATTACAGCTACAAGTACCATACTTTAGAGGTGTATTTATGCGAGATTCACTTCCTCGACGAGGTCCTCGACGTTATGAATCTGGTATTCTTAATTTGGACAGTATAATGGGATTTGGAACACATTGGGTGGCGTATCGAAAGAATGATTCAGAAGTTACATATTACGACAGCTTTGGTGATTTACCACCACCAACTGAACTGGTTCGATATCTGCGAATGGGTGGGGAAGCAGCAAAGGAAATTTACTATACATACGATCGACAACAAAAATTTGGGACAGTCTGGTGCGGTCATTTATGCTTAAAGTTTCTCTCTCAATCGTAAAAGTCAATATGTCTTATACCCCCCAAATGGATCGGGATAGTTATAAAAAGATGGCGTCTTCGTTAAAAGCCTATTATCGTTCCGGTAGTTTATTAAAAATGACTTCTAAAGAGTTAGAAAACATACCCAAGGAGGTAATGATTGCTTGTTCCCCAAATGAAATCGCACTTGTTTGGGATAAATTACCAGAACACATGAAATGTGACATAGACATGTTAAAGTATCAGTATTGTACGGACCATCATAATTACCAGAATCTGAATGGAGATGAATGTGATGGACCAGCGCCTAGGAGATTGTTTTGCTGTTCCTGTAAAATAAGTGATGTAAACACAACAGAAAAAAATTGGTTTAAAATTTCAAAACCAAGTAAACGGTGTACAACCTATAGCAATATAAACTGCTGTCGACAACAATAAACGCTAAAAACAGTAGATTTTTTATCAGTCATGTCGTACACATTCACATTAACAGGACGCTCGAGCGTGTTAAGTACAGATTTTTACCCACCATTAGAACTCAGTACAGTCAATAAATATGGGCTTGCACTTGTTGGATTTTACACATATAATTCTATTTTTAATATTGATGAAAGCAATAATTCATTTGCATATAAGAAAAAAAATGACAAAACTTCACCATCTATAAAGTTAACAATTCCCCCCGGAGTATATGAAGTGCACGAGATTGAAAAAGCAATGAAAACTGCCCTACAACTATCCACGAGAGATAATGATGATAAAATATTTTCACACCCAATAATAACACATTGAAATGTGAAATAAAAACAAAATACATTATGGATTTTACAGGAGAAAACTGCATTGGTCGGATGTTAACAACGGACAACAAAAAACATGAATCAACCTCTCAAGTAGACATTATGAAAGTACGCATAATACGTGTTGATTGTAATATTATCTCTGGAGCATACCTGAACTCACAAGAATGTCATATTTTATTTGAATTTGATACTGATGTTGAACCTGGTTATAAGATAACGAAAGAACCCACAAACCTTATTTATTTGCCGTTGAAGCCTGAAGGACGTCAGTTCATTGACAACATTACTCTACGCATCTTGGACGACAACGGTGATCTTATCGATTTCAACGACGAGAAGATTATTATTAAACTGGAGCTAAAAAAACTAGTCTAACGATGGGTTTTAGTTACAACCGCCGACCGTACATGTTTTCTCCGATATATCAAACAATAACGAAACCTAATAAAAAGAAACATGTCGCTAAAACAGAGCTCATTCACGATCACGACGTCGGACCAAAAGGATATCAACGTCTCTCTGCCAAAGATCGTAGATTTCTTCAATCCATCGGCTTGAAAGTACGAAGCCAACGAACATGATGACAAGTAGTGAAAAAATTGAGGTTTTTACTGAACCTATTTTCAATAATTCTATCATAAGCCTGCAAGAACATACATATAAACCCTACGGATCACCTAAATTCGCTTTCAAGACATAATTTTGGATATATCGGAAAGCTACATATATGTCGAAGGAACATTTAAACCAAAAGACGCTACAAAAAAGTGTTTTTTATCTAATAATTCATTAGCTTTTCTATTTGAGGAAATTCGATATGAGATAGGCGGTGAGAAAGTTGCAGTTGTCAGAAAACCAGGTGTAACTACAGCTCTTAAAACAATGGTTTCCATTGGTAGTACACAGCTGAAACCGCTTCTTACATGCGGATGGGGTCTAAATGAAGAAAACCAACACATTGTGGATACCGCTAGTAATGTATTTTCTGGCAAAGTACCCCTAAAATATCTGATGGGTTTTGCTGAGGATTATACGAAGGGGATTTTTAACATTAAACAGGAATTGATTATAATAATTGCCCGCACCTTTAACAACTGTTATATTGGAGAAGTTGAAGCCGACATTAAAATTGACAAACTGGAGTGGAAAATACGTCACATTGTTCCCGAGGATAGACAAAAGCTAAAACTATTATCACGTATTAATAAAGGTGGTAATAATGCAAATATCCGAATGGCTTACCGTATGTGGGATCTTTACGAGCTTCCCGCTCTCCGACAAACTTCATCCGATGTTTGGGCTATAAGAACGAGTACAAGTCTAGAGAAACCTCGTTATTTAATTATCGGATTTCAGAATATTGGAAAAGCGGATAGCTATAAAGAAGATGCGACTGAATTTACAAATGCAAATATAAGTTGACAATGATGGATTTTGGCGAATACATGAAAAATCCGCTGTTTGTTATTGACTGCTCGCATCAGGTGGAAGCTGTAAACTCGTCAACTGTGGATGTCAAGATTGAATTTGAAACACGTAACAGTCGGTTTCCTAAAGACACTAAAGTTTTCGCATTAATAATTCACGATTCTATTTTTAGTTATAATATGTTAAATGGTTCTGCATCAAATAAGCTTGTTTAGTCGTTTAGTTATTTATAATTATTATACTTTATATTTGGCATATATGTTAAAGTATATCTTAGTATATCCATATATTGTTATATAGTTTAGTGTTTTGATATAAAACTTAATATATGTGTAATAGATAGTTTAGCAACTAATGTCAACAATTAAATAATAAAACATATTGCACCAGTTATTTTGAATTTTATTTTAGTCTAAGTTCTAAAAGGTAAATTAATATAAAAATTTGGTTTCCACTCGTCCTTGAATTAAGATCCGACCCCGAGAGCATTGCTAATTCCCCGACCTTGATGGTGGGTGACGTCATAGGACTTTTCTATTCGTCCTTGAATTAAGATTCGACCCTCCCTGAGAGCGTTGCTATATTCCCCGACCTTGAGGGTATGCGACGTCATAGGACCTTGGGTGCGCAACGGACTACATAATAAGATACAAAGAGTATATATATAAGGTTGACGTTTAAGATTTCTGTTATATTCCAAATCAGTTTGCAAAACGAACATGTCTTCCAGCTCTTCTAACTCTTGGGTATTTGATGTTGAAACAGTGCGGTTAAATAACCGGTCAGATTCGTCTGATTCCGACGACGACGACGAAACAGTTGAAATGGGCCAGAGATTTGTTGTGCAAAATGAATCTTCGTCTGATGAGGAGGGTCAGGAAGAGGAGTCGGCTGAAGCCAGTCTGCCTGACTCATCAAGTTGGTGGAGTCCACCATCGCCACGTGGTGAGTTTGATGGTCCAGCCGACAGTAGTTGGTGGGTAGTGCCTGATGTTTCAGAAGATACGCAGGAAGGGAATGCCGACTCCACTACGTGAAGATGCTACTACGGAATGGTGCAAAATGGCTGGTGGCGATGTATAGAATGTCAACATTTAATTGTACCATATATATATATATATATATATATATATATATATAATTTTATAAATAAATACTGATTTTATTAATGTGTTTGTGTTATTTGTCTAGTTTTTAAAATTATCAATATAAGTATAGAGTATTTTAAAGAAAAAATTAAATATTGATTTTTTTTTCGATTTTCTCGAAAGTCAACTTTTTTTTATTTGAAACTTTTTTCGTCTCTTGAAAATTTTCAATTTTGGGTGTGCCCGATCGTTCAGGTCCGGCTTAGTGTAGATTAGGTTAGGTTAGGTTAGGTTAGGTTAGGTTAGGTTAGGTTATGTTAGGTTAGGTTATTGGATTGACACTAATCGCAGATCAAACCAAATGTTTTTTTTTTTTTTTTTTTTTTTTTTTGAAATTTGTCAGGAGGTGCGGGGGACGTAGCTGAGCAAAAAACGCAATTTTTTTGTCAACTTCGCAAAAGCGTATCTCGGTAACGGCGAAAGATAGACGAACGATGACTTTTTTTTAGGCGAACAACTTTTACATTTAACCCAAGTCGCTATCTCGCACCCCCAAGGCTCGGGAATCGCTCAAAACAAAAATGTGCACCAGCGCGTTGACAAAGTCAGGAATGCGTCGGACAATATCGTCACCATTTAACTTTTTGTAGAACTAGACGACCTACGTCCGGCAACACCAAGCGCGCTCCCGTCCGAGCTACCGTTCTCGAGATATAGCGGTACAAAGTTACACGTAAATCGCGATTTTTCAAGAAACGCGTAAATCGCCGAATTCAGAGGTCCGTAACTCTCGAACGGTAACTGCCACGAGGTAGGTCCTGTGGACGTTTTTGTAGAACTCGATTTTAGGAATTTTTTTATCTAAAACTTTTTTCTCTATCTATCACCGTTTTCGATATTATAACGTCCAAAGGTGGTCGGCAAAACGGGCAAAAAACCATTTCGACTTCCTATCTAATTTTTAGGTGCTATTTTAATTGAGCTTAAAGGGAGTTTTCGATGTGTTTATATCTTTTGGGGTCTAAAGAAAACATTTTTAATTATATATTCTAAAAATTATTAAAAATTTTATAATTGTTTATGTACGCATTTTCGCAACATTTAATACATTTTCGTTGGAATAAGAGACATATTGGTTTATTAAAACTTTTATTTTCATAATAGGACACACACACAATTTACTGGGTTATATATAGATATGTGACATAATATATTTTTTTTCAATTCATCTTATTACTCAAGGACTAAATAATTATTATTATTTTCAAATTAATTTCAATACTTATTATTTTTTGTAGTTGTATTGGTTGGTTGTTTTATAATAATTGACTCAATGAATTACCAAATAAAAAAAAACGTCTATTATATAACAACCTTAAGCCCTCCCACCAGCGACAAGGTTCAACTACATCGGAAGGGAAACGCCCGCAGTGATGTTCGGTTAAAAACTTAGTACTAAAACATATTTAAAAACTATCCTATCCTATTAAATATAGAATGGTAAACACAAGACGCCGATTTTACAACTACACATTCAAGTCTATTTTTTTTTTAATTTCTTTTACTTGCGTATGAATGAGAGACGTCGCTCATACTTTTCCATCCGAGCCTCCCAGTCGCTCGCCTCTCTCATATACCGCTCAGCCTCTCTCCTACACCGCACAGCCTCTCTCCTACACTGATCTAATTTATCACCCCAAACCGTCTTCATATTGGTCAATCGTGCCATCACCTCACCGTCTTCATCCTGTGAAAATGGCCCCAGATTATTTGGAACTCCATCTTCGGGTTGGTCGGTAACAATTTTTTTTGGTGTCATCAATTTTGCTTTATTTGTAATCCTTCTTTTTTGTCGGATTATAGGTGACACCGGCCCACCCAACCCGGATGTTGACGGCTGTGGCTCACGCTCCCCCAACCCAGATGTTGACGGTTGTGGCTGACTGCTTTCCACCTTACGTTTTTTCCCTTGTACAAATCTTGAGCCTTTCATAAGGGCTTTCTTCAGTATTGAAGGTTTTGCTGCCTCCTTTATTGTTATATCGCTAATTATATTCACTGCGGGCTGCGGTTCTTCTTGTCGATCTAGTGGAAAGCAGTTTATGTAGCCACCGATGGCATCGTCCAATTTGGTGTTGTTGGCATCATCTAATTTGTTGTTGCTGGCAGCGTCTAATTTGTTGTTGCCGGCATCACCACACTCTCCTTCGAATGCGCCAGGTGTTAGAAAATTAAACTTTTCGATGTCGAAACTATTATCGGCGAGCGAGTCAATACACTCAGCAAGAACAAAACTATTGATTGAACCACCAAATTCACTGAATGAACTCATTTTTATATGTTGCGTAGTAATTTTAACTGAACTTTGAAACTGAACAAATGTCTAAGACTGAAGTTACACAATGTCTACATCTGGTTTTATGCAACCACCCCCACTAACACAACCCCTTAATTTTTACTGCGCAGCCACCCCACCACCCATAACCTTGAATATGCAGCTCCACCCACGGACGGCCTTGCGATGTGTCCTTCAAAATCTTTGCGTCGAAATATACAAGGTTAAATATATATTCTATGAAAAAAACTAAATACAATAAAGTATGGATTTTTCAGCACGTTATATTAAACATTTTCATTAGTCAGAAACGTTTCCATCACACTAAGAAGTTGATCTAATTTTTCGTCTTCGGATAAAAACGTTTCGACCACACTCATAACATTTCGAACATTTTCCTCAGGTGTGGTTTGATAGAACTGTATGTCGTTATGACCCCAAGGTAATGTTTTTGTAGAAGATGGAATTACATAACGTTTATCATCACTGTGGGACAGAGCTACTTTGTTTACTATTTCGGTATAAACGTTATGTAATTGACTTCGGAAAGTTTTCATTTTACGAAAAATTAAACCGCCCTGTTCTACAACTTTCCGATAGTCTTCCAGGTTAAGATTATTTTTGATAACCGATTTCTTGATACCTTTGGCTTTTTTTACTTCGTTCTTAATCGATTTTATACAATAAGCCTTAGCCCCGGTACCATAAAAACTGATTATCGGATCACCTGGAAACTCATCTTTCATTCTACCCAAGACTGACATACTCTTTTGAATATTAAATGTATTTCCCTCGACATAATTTGACGTGTCAAATTTATCCGGATTCTCAGTCATACAGCGATAAAAATTATTTGTGAATACTTTTAATATCAGGGAATCTGTATCTGTGTAGAGTAAGGAAGCATCTTTACCGAATTTCGTCTTGATAAAATTGTAAAAGAAATCATAAATTACCGTTTTTGACATGTCCAATATGGAAAATCCTATATATATAGGTTTATTATATTTAATTTTCAATTGGTTCATATGTATTGCCACGAGATCTTGAGTAAATATGGAACAGCTTTTAAAATTAGGACGAGCTATTAGGGCTCTAGCACCACATTTTCCTCTTGAGTTTTCCCATTGGGTTATTAATTTTATATCCTTGCGATTTTCCACATTTTCCATGGTTTTACCAAAAATTGCATTTATGATCAATTTGAACATATCTTTACCGAATTTTGTTTGCGATTTATTCCGCATATCAGTATTGAAATCAATATATTTTTTCAACCATTTAGATTGATCAAATTTTAAAATTCTGTGTGTTCTCATTACCATTAGGCCGTTGTTAATTGCTTGTTTTAATGTACGGTAGTGTACAATATAGTTTTTCTTATCATTAACATTCGGTATTAATTTCGACATTTTGGATGTTCCCGTTGGAGGTATAATATTTTCTACTAAAAATGGAAGATCGGCATGGTGATCGTGCAATTCTTCCGGATAATGAATATCCACTTCTAAAACATAGCCAACCGGACTGTCATCGGCAACATCCAATATGTTTAAATCCAATATTTCCCGCTCCGACAACCAATTAAAACCTCCAAATGGTAATGCTTGTGACATACTATGACCATACAAATTTGTTGCATCTAAATATGTAATAAACGATTCTGGTTTTGTAGGGTCATAGTCGGGTAAAAATATGTTGTTGGCAATATGCTTCCCTTCTGAACACTGACTTATACCCCCGCGAATTCCCTTTCTAAAAAAATTAATTGTGCTGATATCAGTCAAGAGCTCCAACTTTACCTTGGTCATGCGCAACATACAATCAAATAATAAACTTGGAAGAGTGCAGTAATGCGCAGGATCGAGTTTATAAATATTTAAACACATATCGCGGAATTGTTCAAATACATCGCATAGCAATGTCACGTCTGATTTTAAATATAAATCTGAATAGTCCCCTAAATTCTTACATTTGAACGATGACCACACATCCTTGGCTCTGTCATAGCATTCATCACTTATATGTTCCTCTTTTAGTGTATCATAAAATTGATTTTTTGTTGGAAGATTTGGGATATTCATTTTTTCTAAAGAATCAATGAAACTGTATGGGAAAACACCTTTTTTCCGCATTAGATCGAATTGATACCGATCAGGAAAGTGTTTTCCCGTTTCCGTGAAACTATCAATATCTAAACCACTACCCAAGTCTTCCAACGAAGCGGATAAAAATTTAAAACTATCAATGAATCGCAACTTTAAATATTTTTTCTTGATCGATAGGGTTTGTTTGTCGACATAATCGTGAACGTAAATGCTCTTTGTAAATGAAACATATTTTTCTTTACTCTGGGCTATGACGTTAATATTATCCCCATGACGACAAAATTCTTTAATAAATAGGTGGCAGTCATAACCGCTTAAATTATGGAAAATAATAGGGATGAAATTAGGTAGTTTATAATTTAAATTACAGACGGAATGAGCAGCACCAAATCGTTTCTTCCCCGTTATGTGACAATGATCTCTTACTTTTTTTTCATTGTCGATAAAAGGCTGCTCACATATACAACATGTTTTAGCATTCGCGAATTCATTCTCTTCCTGAGGTGTTAAACGGTTCATTGGTTTAATATCTTTTAGATATGTATTATAAAGGTGCCTTAAATCGCTTTCTATACGAGAAACAAATACTTGGGCTGCATCATTTCCGCGGTACAATTCAAATTTAGAAACAGTATCATCAAAAGAACATTTTATGACGTATGCAAAGGAATATGGTTCGTGTTTAACACTCTGCATTGTGTAAGAATTTTGAGGACTTGGCTCGGCTATTGGTAATGGTTTTAGAACCGATTCGAAGTCGGCATATACGACAAATGGAACTCGCATTTGCTTTTCTATGCTTTCAAATTTTAAAATATTTTCAGGTACACTCTTTCCAAACTTATCAACCCTAATATCCTCTGAGGGTGTCAATGTGTATAGGTGATTACAATCATTTTTCTGGTGTAAAGTTATAGCTGATAATGAATCAAAATAAACGAGACAACCATCACAAAAATACAATTTACTTTTAACTTTGCTAATTTGACTAGACACTAATCGAGATAAATCTGTGATCCAACAATAATGACTTTTTGTACAACGTGCATCGCAAACATGTGTATCATCATGAGCTTGAATATTACAATCACTGTTTATTAACAATAAATTTACATGATTTAATAATTTTTTGCTCGCATACCTAAGTGGACCAACTATTTCATACTTCATCTTATTATTTTCAAAAGTAGATTCTACACCATACACATTGACTGAAATGTTATTTTGTTTCTCAAATTTACTAATATCACACAATTTTACTGGAAAATCCATACCTGTTACATCCAACACAGTTGAAAAATGGGGATATGATTATTACTGGCCTAAACTCGTTGATGTTCACTTCCAGATATAGAATTTTCTCAAGCGCCCACCCTATAAACACACAAAGTATTGTAATTCACAAAACAACACTGTTAAATATTTAAACATACCTGAATCTTTTTCTTGAAATTCCATAGATTGGGTCTTCATTGCATCCACAAACGATTGGTATACAGTTTCCAAATCATCCCCATCCGTGATTACTTGATTGGTTGTATTAAACGATTTGTCGCTGCACACGTCCTGAGATGGTAGCAGATATTGACCAAAAACAACCATGTTTATCTTCAGAGCCCCATGCGATGTCAGCATTCGACGCACCAAATCCAACACTTTCTGCTTAATATCATCGAAGAATGCAGTAAAATCGACATGGATACTGTCGCTGCTCACACGATATGTCGCGATGCGATTTCTGAAGGCACCATCTATCATTTCTACACCTTGTGATAATGGTATACATGCATTATTTCTATGCACCAATGTTCTTTGGTGAGCCCCCATTCGGTTTGCCGAAACAACAACATTACAAACATCGCAGCTTTGCATTTTTGGGGAATTTGATGAAGAGGGTTCTGCAACATCCAATCTTACACGCTTTCCTCCAACACCAAAATCATCATCCGGTCTTCCCCTACACGACTCTCTTTTGTGACGCAACAGACTGTAACTGCGGGTAAATGATGCACCGCACATATCACACACGTAACTCATGTTTAATTTAATTGAAAGTTCAATTACACGTCTCACTTCAGTTATAACACAATATGCTTACACCACCAATCTTTTATATGAAATGGTTTGCATGGTCATATGATGATGTCACATCGCTTCAAGGACAAATATTGAAAACGTGGTATGCGCAATTCCCCAAGGTCGTGGGGCGGGGTTTAATCTCATGGTCATTGGGGCGGGGTTTAATCTCATGGTCATGGGGCGGAGCTTAATCTCAAGTTCAGGTGTGCGCTCAAGAAAAAGCGTGATGCGCGCTCAAGGTCATATGACGTCACATAGCCTCAAGGCCAAACTACACAGCACACCTGGGCTCTCAAGGTCAGGAGTAGTGGTGGGGGGTGAATCAGTTCCCGTATTTGATATCTACTGACAAAAAAGTCATATCATACTATTTGATTTTTTTGAGAAAATCCGTATTTTTTGAGGAATTCCAGAAAAACGCCATCTAGCGACCAGTAGCAAAATAAATTTAGTAACTGTTAATAGCACCGCAAATAGAGCGAAAAAAGCCCTTTTATTTAAGACCAAGTTCAATAAAATCGGTTCGTCCAAAACAGAGATATCACTGTTTGAAAGAAAAAACCTGACCTTCCCCCACCACTTTATTATTGAAAATAGAAAAAAATGATAAATAACAAAAAGTTGTGAAATTAACTGAAAAATATAATACTTATATTTTCGGTATATCTTATGCAGGCAAAATTTTCAGAAAATCGGCATTTTCAATTTTGAGCCGTTGTTGCGCCCCCCGAAATAATTTCCAGCTATTTCTCTTGGCCGATTTACCCTAAGATATTTTTTCCCCAACCTGTATGATTAACGGTTACCGAGATATGGCCGGTGGCCACCCTTAATAAAACACCCTGTATAAATGCCGCAAAATGGGGATATGAAGATATGAAGACGACTGGGCGCCATATTTAAAAAAAAAAGTGTGCCATGTTTCAAACTTTTTGGTACACTGATTCAAAAAAAGAAAATATGGGGGAGGGGCTTTTTGAGCCGCACTGTATATACCTAACAGTTGTTGGATTATATACAAATATCTAATGATGGTGCCATATTTTAATAATATTTCCTGGGTATTATAAAAAATTTCTTGCATGTATAAAATTTACTTTTAATTTTCTAATGCAAAATATAATATTAGGCCAATGTAGTAGACATTTTAGTCAAAAATGTATCAGTGTTGTTATTTTTATTACTATTATTGAGCCCGCTAGAGGGTTATCAGCCCTTGTAGCACCTCCCCCACTATAGATCCGCCACTGACTACAATAACACCGATCTCGATCGATAATAATAATTTTTTTTTCAGGTTAACTATCAATAATGAAACAAGCTCGGGACCAAGCGCCGTCACTTCCGAGTTTTCCGAAATCAGGAGTAAGCAACATAGATCAAGCGCTTAACATCATGTCCACCTGCGTTATCCCTAACTTAACCATATCTGAATGCTTTGCGTTAACTATTGCAGACGGGGAATTTTACTGGCAATTCAATTATGTCGGAAATAAAAGTGAATTACCATCGCAAACCCGCCTTCAATATTTTAAAGGCATTTTAAACAGTGCCTGCAAAATATTGGAGCCGAGCTTTGTTCTTTGGCCATTCTTGAGTCACACTGGGCATCACCAATATATCAGGTGCAGGTTCGTAGCACTGGCAAATAAAAAAAAATGACAAACATACCATGTAATTTTTAAACAATTTGCCAGTTAGTTATTTAGGTATCCAAAAACGTAATTTAATTATTAAAATTATTGTTATTGTTTTAGGATTTAATAAAATTGTAATCTGCTAATATCAAAACTGTTTTTTTTTTAATAATCGATTTTGGTAACTGAAGAATACATAAATAAACAATAAGTTAAACAATAAATTAACAAGTCTTAATATTATTACCAGTAAAGGGTGTTCTATTATATTTTTAACCGACTTAAAAAAAAAGGTTTTAAATTCGTCTGGTGTATGTTTTTTTTCTCCGAAACGCTTTCATCGATTTAATGTTCTTGGGCTCATTTTATGCGGGAGTTCTCCAAGTTGGTCCCATATTTTTTGAATTTCGGAATTCTCAAAGATTCGGGGTAAAAAACGGGTAAAATCATTTTAGATGAATGAGGGCTGCGCGTATTATAATTTGTCTATTGTATTAGGATGTAGTAGGTACTGCAGGAACCCAAAGAAATAACGCAGTTTCTATACATTTTGTAAATGCATTTTTTTTTAATTGCTATATTAAATTTATTATTCAGGGGATAAATAAACTTAAAAAATCACTAAAAAGTCAAAAAATATATATTTTTAAAAAATAGAATTGACTTAAAAAAAAATCACTAAAAAATAAAAAATAATATTTTATTTACTCCATTTATATAAAAAAATTGTAGTCGGTGTCCAAATAATGACCAATCTGTAATAATATATAGCAAAAAAAACGTACATGTTTCCTATAAAATCATGTTTACCAGCGAGAGTGTCATGTCACTCTTTTCAAGTCAAACTATACCAAATAAATTTGCTTGCCGGCGCCGACTTCAACTTTTTTATATAAATGGAGTAAATAAAATATTATTTTTTATTTTTAGTGATTTTTTTTAAGTTTTTTGAAAAATATTTAACGTCAATGCATGTATTGTCCGTTAATATTGATTCTACGAGAAAGTTTAAATTACGAAAGTTGTAGCATTTTTCCTGAACCTTCAGAATCAGGACAACCTGTATGCAATTTTTATTTTTTTCCAACGACAATCGTATTTTTCTGTAAAGGATGATTCTCCCTCGATAATGAAATTTTTGGTCAGTTTGTCCTCTTGTCTACCCCGGGTCATCGTATATCACTCTAGATATTTTTATCAAATTTTGTTTTATCCATTAAAGGGTAGTTTTCGACAAAAGAGTTTTTACCAGTGCTAGTGGCGCCCCGTCCATACGGAGTTAGGATTAGAATTTTTTCGTGTTTGTACTTTAGTTTATTTTTTGTATTTATTTATTTTTATTCATCTTTAAACCGTGTGTCGTACAATAAGTCTATGGAACAAATTTCTTCAAATTAAGTAAGGATTTCAAAAAGAATTTTAGTTTTCAGAAAAGGCAGTGACATACCGCTTTTTCTTCAAAAATATTCATCGAAAACCAGTAAGGACGCCACCGCACGGGTAGAAATTTAAAAAATGTCCTTTAATTTAATCGGTAAGAGCAAATTTGATAAAATATCTAGAATGATATAAAACTTAAGATAGAAAAGAATTTTAACATCCTGTATGTCGAAAACCAAGCTTTTTTGAACCTATGTTTATATGAACTTTTTACGCATAATGAAATTCGATATCTAAAATCGTTTCCGAAATATTACAACTTTTTTTACACTGTGTATCTCGAAAATGAAGCGTTTGAAAACGTTTTTTACATAATTTAGTTTTTCAAAATGTAATTTTACAAAAAAGTCAAGTCTATTCGGATTTCATTTACCTAAGTTTTAGGTTTTATTTATACAAAAATGCGTGACGCGTTAAACAAATTAAGGCCGGTGCACCAATAGCAGCGCAAGAAATTAACACTCGAGCTGTTTTCAGGTTATCTAACCTATTTTTTTTGTTTTGAAGTAGCATAAATGAAATTCAAATAGACTATAGGTTACCTATATATATTACAACGTGTTGAAATATGTACGAATTTTCTGTAAAATCTATAGTAAAAATCAAAACACTTACCTTGAAATGCACTC
Organism: Kuschelorhynchus macadamiae; assembly: GCA_030620095.1. Lineage (NCBI taxonomy): Eukaryota > Metazoa > Arthropoda > Insecta > Coleoptera > Curculionidae > Kuschelorhynchus > Kuschelorhynchus macadamiae. The sequence goes on along the minus strand of JAUTXW010000467.1, from coordinate 189,568 downwards.
AACACTTCTTCCGGCATTCCCCAACTGCTTAGTAAGATTTGCACATTATTGTCACTATTGTCACTTATTTCCATATTTTCATTATTTTCTATGGCTTGCAAAACGAAACTGGAATTATATACCCTATACCAAACAGTATACAACTCAACTACCCACAGTATTAAAATTAAACCAACTAACTGACTAAATTTATGCTATAAAGGCATCATCTAAAGATGTAATAGGTATGCTTTATTTTTTCCGTTCGTCTTTCGATTGACGAATCTCGTATAATCAAGTTTATGTTTTTACCGATACTGATAGTGCGACATGTGATATTTATATCGAGGTCATGTGTTCAACTTTTTACAACGTATACTTCTGTGTCTTTATATTAGAATATTAGTAGACTGTGACATAAGCAGTAATAATTTTTATTACAATTCTTTCTGTCGTTATTGCAAAAATTTAGATTAAAAGAATGACGCAGATTTAAACTTATTGCTACGATTTATCGCAATCTCGCTTACAAAGGTTCTAATTACAACTCCAACCATAAGCAAAATGTACTACAAACTTTATACTACACTCATTTGGCAACGTGTGTATTCTGCTTTGCATTGCTTGCTACAAGATCTTGGCTGCAAATGTATAGGACTGATTGCTATAACATAAAGTAACCATGTTAACAAAATAAGTAACAACAGTGGCAACTACACGAATCGATAATAAAATTATCATGCTCTAATTTTTTAGTAATATTTTTTATTCCATTATATCCGCCATAATCCAGTAAAATGAGTTTGAAGTATGTTTTTATATTTAAAAAAAATGAACCTAACTTGTTTGCCAGATCTATGACGTAGAGTGAAAATATGGATCCGTATTGATCCCTCATGATCTTAGTTTCAACCCGTCAAATATATTTTTGTATTTAAAAAAAAATCAACTTCGTTTGTTTCGCACAAGGTTATGACATAGAATGAAAATATGGATTTTATTGGTTCGGGAGTAATATCACTAGTGCTTCTAATTTTTCCGAAAAAACGAATTGTTTAACTACCAGTCATAGTATTAGTTGTTTAAAAAATCCGAATCAAAAACGAGGATTTCTCCACTTGCGCGAATACTATTTCTTGAACAAATTTCTGGATGATTACCCATTAATCCTGCCGGGACTTTGCTCTATTTTATTCTGAGCAAGAAATTTACAAGAACGAATATATTTTGATCCATCGGCTCTCATTTTTTGGACAGTGATAACGTTCGGGGACCTTCTAAAATGTTTTTAAAATTCCGATATGACCCGCAGCCGAATTATCATGGCAACGATATCACACTTCTTTTCACCTAACTTTGAGATCGACATTTTCCAGTAGCTCGAATGATCTAGAACGTTATGATTGGCTGACTTGAAAAATTTATATACATTTCGGTTTTCTACTCGTCAGCAAAGATATTTTTCAGGGTCACCTTCCAACCTTACGAACATTGCATGGTACTATTTGTCTGATGTAGGAAAATCTATATATGGTTTGACCTTATTGACACTAGTGACTGTGTCAGAACTAACTGGTACAGAACATCAGTGGCGGCTCTTCCATAGGGTCATTTGGCCAATGACCCCCCAAAAATATTTCAGAAAATAAATTATTCGTTTGATCGTCCCTCCTAATAGCTGTAATAAAACGCAAACCTTGGGGAAAGTTAAATACGCTACACTATAAACCGCGCGCGGCGGTTCGAATGGTCTCGTTACGTTCCTTAGGCATAATAAAATAGGCTATGCTACGTTAGGCTAGGCAGTCCGAATTGCCCTGATTACCTTAAAGCTTGATGAAAGTACCCGAAGATTTCACAGCTACCGAGGGGCAGCCGAACGTGATAGCAAATGGAATATGAAATCGCGATTTGGGTCATCAGCCGGTCTCTTCTCATAATCCGATCGATCGGTCTCGGCATCACGTCGGCATGCGGAAGTTCAATTGATCAGAGGTCGCGCGGTCGATATTCTAACTCGATATTGTTTCGGACGTTTTTAATCGATGAAAATTGATTTATATACTGTTTTTTGTAATATATATTTTTTTATTTTTATGTATGAATTGGAAATATACAGGAAATAAAATATTGGTAGTGACTAGTGCAAAAAAATAAACAACTAAAAAGTGCTTACGAACTTAATTATGCAAAAATAACCAATTTCAAGGTGTCTATGTTATGAATGTAGATGAAATAAAATGTCGGTAGTGCAAAAAATTAAACAACAACATATAAAGAGTGCTAGAGAACTTAATTTTGAGAAAATATCCGAATTCAAGGTATGTGGTGGGGAATTTGCCAGGACTTAGTATACGACAAACTAGTAAAGACAAAAATAGAGAAGTTCATCGAAACTTTCGCAAAAGTATGAACGATTTAACTAAATGAATATGTGGTTGTAAAGTTTCTAACTCATTTTGGTGCAAAACCGGTGTTAAAGATTTAAAACATTTAAAAGAAAAAATAAAAAAACATGCGTTTTCTGCAGATCACTTGAAATGTTTGGTGAAGTATGGTACGGTCGGAAGTGTTGATATTCGCACTCAGCTAGACACAGCTTATAGAAAATCGTTGTATTTTAAACAAAATTATAGATTGTGTAAAATGTTTTGGGGCATTCGAGCTGGCACTACGTGGCCATGATGAAACGGCTTTGTCTACAGGGGTTTTTCGAGGGCTTATAAATTTTGTTAAGGAGTTAGGCCAAGATAGACTATCCGCTTTAGACATGTTACGTATCGAGAAACCGTTTATAAAGGGAATGAGCGTTCAATTTTAACGAACGTGTCATTCAGCATTTTTCCAATTCTAAAGAACGAAAAGTAGACCTGGGGTGCGATTTTGCACTTATCATTTCGTTAGTTAACGAATCGCTAAATCACGTGATTTAGCGAAACAACTGACAAAGGTTGGAAGTAGCATCCATTTCTTAAATGGAAAATTGCATGTATTTTTTGACGCCAAGTAGGCCAGTTTTTCATTACGATTTGACAATTACTGTTAACCCTAAAATTATTTTGTTGACGTTGAGCAAAACTCGACACATTTATATGGCCTAATTAATTAAGTATACTTTATTATTTTGGAAATAATTAAAAGGTGATGAAGAGTTAAAAATCTGAAGCTACTAAGGTCTGCCTGGAGATCCTTAATACTTGTGTTTGTTATACTTCTAAAATGGAAGATATAGCAGCATTGTTGGCATCAATTGGTGATGGTGAATAATATTGTACCTAATACCTACTGATATTCTAATAAAACAGAAGTTAACAAATAAGTGGTGATTTCAAGAGACCTAAATTTGACTTTAATTAATCGCTACATGTGAGTGCAGTGAAAAAGTGAACATTTTAGTGGATATTATATTGTGCTTTTCCAGAACAGATTTTAATGTTATTATACCTTATTATAAAGGCGTAATATAATATTTTTGCACTTGTATTTCCAGATATTTTAGAGACATTAGAGAATATGATATTCTTAAAGACACTCAGGTATTTCGAGGTAGGAAATAACTATTTTAAGATACATAACACCTTTTTAAATAAATAGGACACTAAGCAAACATTTGTTAAAGAATCAACATTAAACTAAAATCTAATAATTTTAACAGACAATTGTTGAATACTTTAGTAAGCCATATTTTGAGATAGAGCTTAATTTTTTTTTCTTTATTGTCTACAAATTCAATGTAATGTAGTGATAAATGCATACATATCTTTATTAGAGTGGACTAGTTTTAGACGTACTAGTCAAAATGTTATATTTATTCTGAATTAAATATTTTTTCAAAATGAAACTTCCAACTTTAATGTCTAATACATATGTTTTCTATATTTATCTAATGAATTGGTAATAAAAATATGTTTTTTATTTTTCCAAATGTATTGTTTATTTTAAGACGATTTTTAATAAAATGGTAATATGGCCTTAATAAAATAAGTTACACACTTATTCTGTGTTAAAATTATTAAAATACATAATAGGACTTATTAAATCATTAGAAAAATAAACAAATAGAAGTTAATACTTTTACCATTTAATTATAAAGTTTAAAATAAATAAAAGTCCTTATTGAAGAAGGGCAACCACCAGCATTTAGATCAGTTTAAAAGAGTAAAAAATGAAAAATTAACCCTTTAACATTTTTGCAGAACTTTGCATTTTGGGGTGTTTGGGCCTAGCTTAAAAACTACTTATCCAGTTGAATTTAAGTTTTCAACGGAATGGACACATTTTGATAAAAATCGAATGGCGAAACAAAATGGCGGCCTAATGAAATAAAATTGCATAAAACTCAAGTGAGAAACAAAGACAGACTGGTAAAATTTTAGTCCGAATCTTGTATGACAAAAGTAAATGACGGCCTAATAAATTATTTGAATTTGCAGCAAATTGTAATGACAATCTGTACGAGGGAAATTGATTGCCATTTAAAGTGGTCCCTCTCTAATATTTTTATTATTTCTCGTACTAAAAAATATTACACACAATGTAAGTTTTTACATGGAATGCTCTGTATAAAGAAGCCCTTTTAAGAAATACTCTATTTGTAACTATAACGAAATTTATATATTCAAAAATAATATGGCCATTTGCAGGAAGGTATTAATTTTAGTTTTTTAAATATCATAGGTGGGTATATCAGAAAATTTGGCATGAAGTTTTTTGGAAAGATATTTTTTAGCTTTTCATAGGTGTAAAAATTAGACAGGGTATTCATTTAATAAAAATAGATATTTTGTCACTCTCTATATATTTCAAAGATACTGATAATTACCATATGATTGTGAAGAAGAAAAATTACTTTGCATTTTTTTCATTGCATTAAAAATAATAAAATTACTGCACAGTTGATCCTATACCTAATAGAGTAATTTTATCGTCTAAAAACTAAAAATTGACGTTTGGAGAGTTTACATAACTACCAAAAGAAACAGTTGGAACTGAAAAATAAATATTTCTACGTTCATACCTTAACTTTTGGAAATTTGTTTAAAGATTCATATTTAATACCACCCATAACTAATTTCATAATGGTATCAATCTCTAACTTTTTATATCCCTGTAAATCTGTATCTATAAAACGCCTAAATATAATTATTTTTTTAGATTTAAGTATAGTCATAAATCTTTAAGATATAAATGAAATAATTTTCCATTTTGATTATTATAAAATGGACTGGACCTTCTTTAATTTTTTTTTTAAAGTGTTGCAATATTTTATAGTGAAAACCAATTCTATATTTGTCACTATATAAAAAAATATTACAATTGGACATGTTTTTATTGTTCAAGTTGTTACAAGCTGAAATTAGTTTCCATTGCTGCTGATTTCTGGTAATATGTAAGTACACACCATTTTCTTTTACAAAGGGTCCAAAGGACTCACACTGTGACTTGAAATACCTAAAAAGAAGAAAAAATATTGTAAAAAAATTGCTTTTCGAAAAATCAGCTGTAAATATGCTATTAAAAAAACTTCGTTATTGATAAATAGGTATATTTCCAATTTTCGTTAAAAATTAAAAGCAATACTTAAGAAGCATATTCCCCTTAAGAAAATATGAAGAATATCAATATAAATATGGCTTTTTAAACTTGTGTTTGTAACCAACAGCATGTATAGTACCTTCACCCAATTTTTTTATTCAATATAACCATAACCCCTACATTAATTAATTAATTTTAGGTACTGATGTCCAAATTTGTAGACAAAATACAAGTTTACTAATTTTCAATCAGAATTTATATATTGAGTTGTGTTTTTCGATAATGCCTAGCACTATATGTTGGATTTATCGCTTCGAAAATGCAAAAGGCCACAAGAAATCTGTTACACAGAGTATTATCTAAGCCCTTGTCATTTTCACAAAATGTTTATACACACACAATGACTATTACAAAACGAAATATTATATTGTTCTTTTCTACCCAGGATAATTCACACCGGAATACCAAAAAACTTTTTTTATATAAAGGGTGTTTTCACCAAAATGTAAATTTTTCTGGATGTGTTGTTTTTCTCAGCTCCTGTATGCATCAAACAATTGTTTCTTACCCCATTCTATTGTGAACTTTTTACTTTAAACTAACTTTCATGATCCATCAGATCAAAAGGTCATTTGAGAGTTTAAAAATTAATGAAACTTATTAAATAATGGTAAAAAGGTCTGTTATTATTTAAATTTACATAGATATTAATGAATTCTAATGATGAGTTTGAAGTTAGTTCAAAGTAAAAAATATGCAAAACAGTTTTTTATAAGTATAATGTTTTTATTTATATTTTGACATCTAGATACAGCTTTAACTATAGAAAATAAAAACACAATAATTGTAGGATTTTTTCACTATGTTCTAAGAAAACAAAATATTACTGAATAGAAGAAATTACATAACCTATATTTTTTTTAGCTGGCCCCATTTAATGCAACATTAAATTAATCTGAAGTTAGCAATTATATCAGGTTTGGTACCTTTATCTTTAAAGATTATCCAAAAAATTGATAAAAGCCATTTCATAAGAGGCAAAGATATTAGTCCTCTCTCTCTCTCTGAACTCATATATTTATAATCGGTATTAAAAGACTAATTTAATTAGATAATAATATTCAAGGTGTCACATTTAAAAAATCCATGTTATGTAGTTTTTTCTACTTTTCAATAATTTTTAGAAATATTTGATATTCTTAGACCATAATACAGGAATAATCCTACAAATTTTGAAATTAAAGTTTTTTTTTTAATTTTCTATAGTTAAAGATGTAACTAGGTGTTAAAATATAAATGAAAGCCCTGTACAACAGTCGCATTTATAAATTTAGAGACATTACCTTTATTCATAACTGAGGTAAGAAATAATAGTATAAAGAATACAAAAGTTGAGAAAAAAAAACATGTTTAAAAAAAATTTACAATTTCGTTGAAAACACCCTGTACAAAAAAAACTAAAGAATTTAAAAAAAACAAGGAAAACTTTTTTTTACAAGTGTTTTACACTTATCGAAGACCTCTGCATTAACATCCTCTAGGCTATAAACTTAGTGCTAGACCGTAGGGGCGTCCCTAGACTCCTGTTACTGAATGGGGGGAAGGAGGGAGGGGGACGCTTGCCTCCCCTGGAACATGTAAATATTGTATACTACATATATAAATTACATGTATATACCAAATGGACTATGCATGACCTTTTTTGGTTTTTTTTTCATCAGTTATGGTTCTGCGGGCGCCCATGCAATATCCCAAAAAAAAAAGACATCGCCTCCCCTATGCCCCCCTTAGTTACGCGCCTGTTAGACAGTGTCGAAAACCGTAACTAAATATGTTAATTTTTGTTGAACAAAAATTGAGATCTGAATATTGTCCAAAAATTTCCATCTTTAAGTTCGTCATTTATACGTCACAATCCACAATGCCACTAGGTATTCTAAAAATTATACTGAACAAAGCCTATAAGAAAGGGTGAATTGCGAGGTAGCTACTAGGACTACACATAAATCTTCTAAAACTAGCTTGAGGGAAATTCCCTACATTTTATATATGTTGTAATTATAGTTGACTTTCTGAACAATAGATATGATCACCTCCAAATCTTACAAAATAGAGACAGAATAGAATTTATAAAATAAAGTTATTCTGAAGAAAAAATCGAGAAAAAAATGTTTCTTGTTACAAAATACAGTTTTCACTGTGAGTAATCTTAATTTTCATAGACTTAAGTCAGTTATACTTTATTTGATATGATTAAAAAAGGCAACATACAGATGTTTCAAGTAAATTGAAGTTTAAAAAATAAAATTTTAAACAATACGAATTACAAATTCATGTATAGTCTTTTTTAAGCTATTAAATCTAAGTTTACCAAATTGCATAGAAACCAGACGTTTTGTTCTTTAATAAAACAAAATAGTCCATAATAAAAAAACAACAGGACATCCTGTATAAATATTTAATATATCCTTACAAAATGTACTTTTAGCAACCTAGTTTCTTCCAGTACCTAACAAGGTATCCCAGAATTACATAATAATGGATTTGAAATAACCTCTTCTGGTCAAAAATGGTAAACACAGTTAACTTAACTTACAAAAAATAAGGTTTCTTCATGATATAGGTATAATGTATATGGTGTATAATTTTTTCTCTAAAATTAAGTTTGGTTCACTTTGTTCCTTTATGTATATATATGTAGTTTTTTTTAATTTTTAACACATCTGATATTTTATACAGATTTTATGTACAGGATGTTTGGTTATATTTTAAACAGTACTCTAGAGACTTTATTATGAGTTATCAAAAAACTTTAAATATAAAAGTGTTTAGGTTTGGTCAATTTACACGAAAAACAAACAAAAGATAATCGGAAATTTAGCAAATTGGCATCGAGTGCGTTATTTTAAAAGGCACACTCTGTATAATAGATACACCTCAAATGATCTCTTCTTGCTGATTAATAATAATGGACTAGGTTTAAGGCCTTCACCTCTAAAGATAATCAAGAACTTTAAGAAAAACCCTATCATAAGAAGCAATGTATTCCAACTGACTCCACTATATTGGGAGCTTTCTCCATCTCTCTCTTACACATTGCCTCTTATGGCAGGGTTTTTCTAAAATTTCTCTATTGTCTTTAGAGATAAAGTTTAAAACTAGTATATTTATAATCAAGAATGATTAACGAATGATGATTTTGTTCAAACCCAAAAACATTTGCATTTTAAAGTTTTCTGATAACTCATAGCATAAGGCCTCTAGGGTACGTACCATTTAAAATATAATCAGGCACCCTGTACAATTTTACATAGGAATAAACAAATAAATTCCATTAAACATAATGAACTTATTAAGTCATATAATAGTTATTTATTTAAATAAAATATTTTTATTGTGATGTGAAACTTCAAAAGCGATTCATAGATTTGAACAAAAGATTAATTTAAAAATACACATTAAAAATTGCAATTAGCAAAACCCAAGGAAAAATAAACACTTCAAACATATTTGTATCACACTGTAAGAAATTAGACAAACATATAAAACATAATGAGGTGTCTAGCACAAAGTTTAATGGATGACATAATAAAAAAATAAGTGCACCATTCATCAATTGAGTTGCTATGCATTATCTTGCTGCTGTCTACCGACAGAATATCAGTGCAAAAAAAATTAGTCAAATTAAACAAGGTTTCAAGTGTTAAATTCTGTTTGATACTGTAAACTGATAATTTGTTGTAATGACGAACTCATAGGTATGTTTTGCAGTAGACTTTGCTAAACATAAGCTTATGAATTATACTAGCCTAATCTGTTTAAGTCTAATATTATAGTAAGTTTCTTTATAAAAAAAAATAATCACAATTAATACTTACACAGGTATATATCTTCTACAATCAAAATGGTCGAGTTCAAATTTGAATCAACAAAATAGCTTATCGAGGAATTTGTAATTGTGCTTTGGTGATTGTTCTTCCTTATATTGACTAAGTATGTGAAAGGTAAATGAAAATACTGTATCAAATACTTGACATCATTTCTTGTATCATTCCCTTCTTTTTAGGGTCATATTCTGCAAAAAAGTAAAAATATTGCTATAATCAATAAATGTGCCATACACCACATACTGTGTAATATAATATAACTAATTATTTCCCTACTCTAATAATTATAACATTATATAATTCCAACTATAGTTCTTTTAAAGAAAAACAAAGATTATTTCATTTCGCCCTCAACAGTGAAAATATATAACACCAAAGAAAATAATAGCTTACACTATAAATTTTCTTTGATAATACCTGTTAAGGAATACTTTTGTTTACAAGTTATACATAGACCTCGACATAGACAATAAAATATAATTTTAGCAAATACATTCTATTTGCTTAAAAATATACAAATTCATGCCTACCTGTAACAGTATTATGATAATCTAGATTCAACTGCCCTTATTGCTTCTTTAGTATTTCCATCAATAGAAAATATTATTCTTAAATTGGTTCCTAGTTACTAGTATTTATGTTCAATTTTGCAATACTTAAATACACCATTATTAAACCACTGTTATGTTTCCGCAAGTGATCCATCAGCTGTTCGACTTGATTTCTGTGTATCTGTGAACTAAAAAAGTTATGTTAGGTTACGAGAGACCAAAATAAATAAAATACTGCCTATTTTTAAAATAGGGAGGGCAATTCCCCAGTAACAACGGGCAATTACAACCTAGAGTAAGATTTTTATTCTTACTTTAAGTTTAAAACGCTTTGTTCTCCGGAGGAACGCATTTCGCATATTATTATATTATTTTTCTGTGGAAGGCGCGCCCCGTTTCAAAGGCGGATAAATGTATGATGTTTATGTGGTTGCATAACAACCGCGGTGCTGGATTAGAATAGATGGAATACATATTATCATAGGTCCCTTTTCTTTTAAAAATAAAATACGTAATATAGAATTTTGTACCATATAGCAAATAATGTAATTAATATTTAAAGAGAATATTCACAACTTTGTTAAATATTTCTTCAAAAGAAGTACATTTTGAGAATAGCGTTTTATGTTTTCCCGTACTTCTAACAAAATGATCAAGAAAGAAGAATTCACTGAATTAAAAATAATGATTCATTAATAACTGAAATATACAGGTTTCGTAATAATATGACATAGATAATATTTTTTAAACAGATTAGCTTACCTTGTTTAATTTGAAGGATTTACGAGTTTCGTATCTTCGCTGCTTATTTGGAGGTTCCATGTTTTCATGATTTTCTTGAATATTTTGGCATCTGTTGATTATTTACGGTATGATGCATATGCTAATATATCATGGCTTAGCTTTCAAGTAATCAAAACTACTTTTTATCTTACGAAATGAAACTCCAAGGCAGTAAATTTAGATATTATCAAAAACTCAAGAACTGACAGATTCGGAAAATGGAGGCTTTAGTAGTAGGTTGGTGTTTAACAAACCAGGATCGGAAAATCCGATTGTCATGCCAAACAGCTCTCCGAACGGAGAAAATTTTCGTTAACTAACGAAATGATAAGTGCAAAATCGCACCCCTGAAGTTCAAGAGAATTTATAGGTCAATTTAAAGATAAGATATTTATTTTTATTTTAAGTATGTCTATTTTTAAATTTGTTAATGGCTCCCAATATAATTCAACAGAAGCCGCCACTGCAGAACATGAAATAAAATCAGCTACTATATGTTTTTTACCCTTCCGATGAATAAGTCATAGGGTTGAAAGCGGAGAGCCCAACAGGCAAGACGACATTAAGCATCTTTAATATTATTCAATCGCCTTAACGAATGATGATCTGTAATGACTTTAAAGTGGACACCTTCCAAGTAATGTCTAACTATCTCAACTCTCCGAATAACTGCAAGGCATTTTTTTCGGTAGCAGTTAATTTCATCTCTTGTTTGGTGAGAGAACGGGATAAATATGCAATGACCTTTTGATCTTCGAAAATGGTTGCGCTAAAACAGCACCCAAGCTATAGAATGAAGCATCTGCGTGCAAAGTAAAAATTGTTTAATATTAAAGACTGTTGACAATCAGATGTCCAATGGCAGTTAACATTTTTCCTAGTTAGCCAAGTGATAGGGACTAATACAGTCGAAAAATTGGGTACAAATCCTGTGTACCAAGAAACTGCCGCGATAAACCTACGGATCTCTGTGATGGTATGAAGAAGAGGTGTGTTTACAATAGCCTGCACTTTATCTGGATTTGGTCTCAATCCTCGAGCACTATCAAGTATCCTAGATATTTAAGCTCCTTGGGTTTACAGAAATGGCAAATGGGACTGGCTGGCGCATTAATTAGCTCAAAAAGCCTGCGGAGGAACTGACAGAGGTTTCTTCCAGGGTCAGTAAAAGCGGTAAGATCTCGAGAAAACCCGCTAAGAGGGACTTATCAAAAGGCAGATTTAATGTCAATTGAACTGATAAATCGGTCATCTTGGAGATGATTTAATATGGCTGAAATATAAGGAATTGGATAGGAGCCTTTTTGTATCTTTTCATTAGGACGTAGGTAGTTGATGCAGAAACTGTAGCTGTCGTGCTTTTTCCTGATAAAACACACAGGGCTTGACCACGGACCCTTCGAAGTGTCTAGTTCACTTCTTGGACAATGATTATTTGCTTTAAGGGAGAAACGGGGTAGTACCGTTGTTTAATAGGGCTAGTACCAAGTTAAATAACATGCTCACCTACATCAAAGAGATTTTCTCCTCGACCAATGCATCCAGAGCAACTTTGTTGTCTGGGGACAATGTACTGCCATCAACAGTTGAACAAATTTCCAAAGAACCTAAATCACTTTAAAAGTGCCAAACATCTTTTCTTAAATCGGGAACAATCTTTATGGTTTTCTAAAAATCAATATCCAAAATAAGTTGGATCGAAAGTTCAAGGATAACCAAAATATCGGCTATGCGTCTACCGACCCACTACTGACACAACTATTGCTATTAGCTACGGTGCATACAGTTTGTTGTTTAACAAGTTTTAAACCCAAATTTTCCAAGTTTTTGTAGCAAGATTAACCAATAATATTACAAGAAGCATCCGAATGCCATAAGCCTACGATAGAATGACCTAAGACTGAAGTTTCCATATATGGACGTTCATCTCCATGGGCATGAGAAATGATGAAATCAAGAATATGCTGATTTAGGAAGTTGTAGTTAATTGATGAAATATTAGAGATGAAAGACATCTTACGACCTATGGACTCTTCTGGGAATTTTTTTTCCCAAACTGAACATTTAGGACAAGATCTGCTGTTGACATCAGCTTTTCCACAGCGGTAACAATGAACGTCACGAGGCTGAGGGCATTGGCTATTCACATTGTTAACTGCTTTGCAATTCCAACAGAAGTTTGTTTAGCTGCAGGAATAATTCAACAACTGGGGCACTATTGGTATAAGGGACTGGAGCGCTTGTTGAAGTAAAGGAATCTGATGTAATATATGCAACTCGATGGAGAGAAGAGTTTACTATGGGAAGTTGAGTAGTATAAAAAGGTGACAAATTGCCGGCAATGATGCCTAATTGGACGCCTTCCGAGATCCCTCTATAACGACTAAACAAAGCACTCATACTATCAGATTGATCCTGCGTTTTATCTAAAATTTCAATAATCAATGCAATAATCTGCCAATTTATTTTTATTTGTATTAGTACTTGTACCAGAGGACCCAGACGAATCCGAACCAAAGTCATATAATTGAACTTTGCTTAATATTTGCTTAAACTAGAACCGCTTTTCGAAGTTTGTTCCAATTTATCCAGGATACTGAGAATCTCACCCATTAAGGACGCTCGAACTTTTACCGATTCCTCATTTCATTTCGCTACCGGAATGCGATCTACACGATTTAAGAGGTGAATCAATCGAGTTTAGGTCCTATCAAAAGAATTTGTAACATTTTCACTCGATATTGTGGTGATTGAACTTGTAATAATTTTAAATTTCTAGTTATATAATCGTGTTCCTTATATACCGGATAATTTAAAGATTCGCTCTTTTTCTTAAGACTGAGAACGGGCCGTAAAGCAGAACGTAATTCGGCTACTGTTCTATGATCATCGGCTGAAATCCCACCAACTGACAGTTCACAGATTAACATATTCTTTTTAAGACAGGTGATCTGTATGTAAATCTTGGCTATATAAAAATACAACACAAGTTCACAACAATAAATATCACGTAAAAGAAAAATATCAAAAGCACTAAAATTCAAAGCAATGGCCCAAAAATATATATAGATGAAAATCAAAATCAATAATAACAGCAATCGCATACAAAAGGCAAATACATACTTAAATATAAAAAAAGAAATCAAATACGCATATATCAAACGAATAATTAAATAGCATCAACAATAAATCAAATAGAAACACTGTGAAGTTGCTTTGTTTGTAAATCTAGGTATTACTTGCTTTTGACGCTCTTTTTATTCTGGTCATTCAGCGGAAGACTCCCTCGGACGCCAATTCTGGGATTTTAGGGGTAAGAACCCCATTGTGCGTCTGCCTCAGCTTTTATACAGTAGACGATAAAAGGGTTCTATGTTTAGTTTAAATACAAAGCCGAGAATAAACTTAATGACTTTTATTCACTAGACTGAAAAAAAAAATAGATAACTATTTGCTGTAAAATCATACTATTTATGAAACTAGATCAAGAAGCTACGGGCCTTCTAATCTAGTGACTTCTTTACAAAAAAAATAGGCTTATTTCTCACGAGATCCTTTTCTATTTAAAAAAAATAAATTATAATAAATTAGTTCTGGTCACCAAATTTGCGATTTATTTAAAAGTAAATGACATTCTAGGTTATATTCTAGTTACGGACCTTGCTTACATTTAAACAAGTGTTCCTAAATACCCTTTATTCGAAAGAAATTACAGAGTGTAGTTAGACGGTATCGGTCGGAATAATTCAGTTACTGAAATACTAAAAATAATAAAGCCAGGTCAGATCAAACCAAAAAATATAAAGGCATACGATGATTAATTTTAGATAAACAAACCACATGATGACATGACCACGGTGCAATAAACCAATGAAAAATGTATTTGCAAAAATGGTAAAATAGAAAATGATCAAATCATACGAAGCAGGTCGGATTATAAAACAGAACGCTTCTCGGTTTATTCAGTCTTTGTGTTTTCTTTTCATATGTATCTAATTTCAGTATTAAGATAAATGAAAGAGAAGATCATAATCTGACAATCGAATCCCTCCAGCCATCAAACCAGAAGAAAATGTTAAAATCAGATTTTGGCGCATTTACTACGAACTTTAGTGGAGTAGAAGAACAGTTCAAAACATATCCTCGGTTAGAAACAAGTTTCAAGCTGAAGTCCGAATTTCTGCAGCCAACAACCTAAAAGAAGCCCTTGATTCTGAATAATTATTTATTTTATTTTGAATATTTGCAAATCTAACAAATTTCAAGTTGAGGTCCGAGTTCCTCCAGCCAACAACTTGAATAGAGACCAGGACTATTATTCATGGATACTTATCGGATATATAGTGTTCAATTTATTTAAAAAATTGAACTTTTTTATGCCACGTATTTCTGACACACACTATAAATCTTCAAATAAGTTTAAATTCTAACTTTATCCGGTCCGCATTTATTTCATGGAAACGCTGTAATTTTTCAAAACGGATAAAAAGTGCCTTTCTTAAAAATGCTTATTTAATGAAGTATTTTGACTCAGCTAAAATGTGTATAGTAAAAGAAAATTAGGCGGAGGCAAGGGCGAGCGGTGATGTTAAAGTAGGTTTACATTGGTTTCATTATTTGATAACCAGTAACTATGTTTGCATATTTTTCTTTTTAATGTCACAGTTTTCAAATATGAACACTGAATTTCGATTGATCTTTATTTAAATATGTTTATTGAAGAAGGGCATCTGAAAAAACACGGGACCCAACAGTAAATATGAAAACATTCACTATTTACCGGATTTTAAAATGATTAATAAATACAAACTTTCATTCGAATAAATTCAAAATACATATTAATATGATGGGGAATATAAACTTGTGCCATAAGTGTTAATGGTTTTTATACAATATTGATATTTACTACTTGCCAGGATTTACATCTTAAAACCGAATTTTTAAGATATTATAAAAATGAAATTACGTGTTCTCATATAATTATATAGGTAAAATTTGGTTTAGTTTTAAGTATCTAGCCGAGCAAAATAAAGTGAATAACTTATGTTCAGTACCATTGTACTGTGAAATAAAATTAGCTTCTAGCGCCACATAATTTAAAAATGTCTAAAAATTACGTAGTTTGTTTATTATTAGCAGTTACTACACAATTAACAGAGAGATTGACTTACATTTCTATAACTAGGGCTAAATTTATCCCAATGGTTAAAAAATAATAGGTGGTATTTAAACATAATGGAACACGTTTTGATGCCTCTATTATTTTAAACATTTATACAGTGGCAAAGATATCGGCATAACTCTTATTTAACTTTTTTAAATACATGTTAGAAACTATTAATTGTTTTTAAAATGTCCTTAATTCTTCGTTCAATATGTAATGAAAAATTATTTGTATTTTAGTAGCATTTTTAAAATAATAACAACTTTAAAATATTGGGTAGCGAATAATGCAAATAAAAAGTGCAATGGCCTCGCACATTTTAAAAAATTAAATAAGGGATATGCCTATATCTTCACTACTGTTTAAATGTAAAAATTATTAATTGCATTAAAACGAGCTTCGTTACGCCTGATTAACATCTATCAATTTTTTTTATGTTTATGAAGACATGCAACAGAGAATCCTTTTTTTTTTAGTTTTAAACATATTAATTTGAAATTTCACACATATTACTCGATATAAGACAGATTTTTAATAAAAACGATTAAAATATACTTCTGGTTTTACGGGAGAAGACTCTGTATAATTTTATAGGATATCGTATTCAGAATGAAATTAGCTTTTCAATGATATAACGAACAAGTTAACTTTGGCTTACAAAATGGCGACTGAACAAACATTGGTTAATTAAAAAAAAAAACAGCCATTATAAATAAAATACTTGTTTTAAATAATTTAAAATAAACCATTTTTTCATTTTTTCGAAACTGATCTAAAAATCGTTTTGTGTAATTATAGATTTTTAAAATGTTTTGATTTCTTGTTTTATCGAAAAAGCAATTCAGACCAATATTTTTAATGACACCTCGTACATTATTTTCGCCGTAAAATTACCTTTTTAAAAATATATCGCGTGTTAACTTTTATTTTTAAGATGGCGATAAAGCAGCCATTTAGTATTACTGAAATTATTAGACTAAATTGGTCTTTCGATAAAAACAAGATTAATAAAATCTATTGTTAACCAAAAAGAGTTTTTAATTAAAGTGTTCTAAAAGTTTCTGCTGTTCAGCAGCCAAACCCAATAAAACCGGAAGTAGTATTTAATTGGTTTTTTTTATCAGAAATTTTTCTTGCATTGAGTTTTATAGGTGTAAAAAATTTCAAATTGATATGTTTAAAACCAAAAGAAAAACTGCGGCCTGTTACAAGTCTCCTGCCTCACCTGGTATATTAAAAATATGTATATTCATCGCCCTGCATCTCAAAAACAAAGGATTTGTGAGCCACTGTTAATACATATTTTTTGTTATTTTTATCAGAAGAACCTTTACCAGCAGTGTGCGACATCACTTGATTACCACTCTGTATTGAATTCCGTTCTTGTTAAAATACAAACAGTATTGACGGGCATTATTTTGAAATGAAAAAAAAGCAAAACAATAAATCAACGATAATAATTTGTAAGTTAAGCCCAAAAATAAGCCCACAAACAATGAATATGTACTTTGTATATTAACTTAAAGTAAAATATGCATAATAATTTTATCAAGACGCTCTACGGACGTTTAATAACTTGTATTTTATACAGCGTGTTTACCCATTTATATTTGTATTATTTCTCAGTATCCCAAAATGTTCGTTCTGTTCGGTCATAGCTTGAAATCCAGCTGATCCAACCTCCATTTTTTTGCAAAAATTAATTAAGGGGTATATATCACATAAAAAATTCAAGAAGTTCAACTGAAACTGTTTAAAAAAAATTATATATATATAATGTTATTAAAGCGGGCAAAATTTAAATTTTTGATCTTTATTGATTCACAAAATCTAAGGGGGTATTAAAGATATATATATATATATATATATATATATATATATATATATATATATATATATATATATATATATATATATATATATATATATATATATATATATACCCCTTAGATTTTGTGAATCAATAAAGATCAAAAATTTAAATTTTGCCTGCTTTAATAACACTAAATTATCTTTTTTGGTATTACTTTTTTGGGTTATTTTTTCTTGGAACTTCTCATCAATGATGATACAATCACAATTATACAAAATGCAATTTTATTTATTAAAAATTATATTTTATGAGCAATGCAACTTTCTGGTTCATACCATGGAGGTTTTTTTTATCACTTCCGTAGCCAGGGGCAAGAGGCAGCTGTCTCTCCCCAGACGCATTTTAAATTTAAAATAAGTGTTTAAAAAATATATATATATTTATATAGCACAATTTCGAATTAAAAGTATACTTCATTCAATACAAACACGACATAACAAAATATACAACCGAAAGTTAAAGAAAAGCCGCCAACAAGACTTATTTTTACTCCGGCGTCTTTTTTTAACACCCTGCCCAGCCCAGATGGCGATATATTCTAGAAACAGACCTGAATTTCTGCTTTAAATTTTAGGCCTCTCCCCCCCCTCCTCCAGTCAATTTTCTGGCTACACTAGTGTCTCCACTGCTAATTTAATTTCAAAGAGGGTTTTCAGCCCTCTTTAAAATTAAATTAGACATTTTCTAAACATCATTTTTAAAAGCATTTATTTCATATTGTGGACGGCTGAATTTTTTAAAAGCTCATGAATCGTTGATATTTTTAGAAAAAGTTTAAATTTTGTCAAACAGCTCTACATTAGACTTTAATAAATAATGACAATTTACACAATCAAATTTATCGAGTAATTATTTAATTAAGTAATTAAGTAGAATTTTTCAGAATTTTCTTGCAATCTTGATATTGGTCTCTATTTCACTACAAATATCAGAACCAACTTTTTAACTGGAAGAAATATTATAGTACAATCAGCTTATGCGTTAAGCGATGCATCAAATCAGGTATTTTTGCTATTTTCATATAATGTTTATGATGTAAGGTAATGTTAAATCCAACTTCTCGACCTCGGCAGATGACCGAGTCATTGAAAAAATCAAGAAAACCTTGTTTGATCTTTTCGTAGTTTGTGTCGATTTTGATCCGGATGGACTAGTTTTTTATCAAACACCGTTATAACCATTTGGGAAATATATTTAATTTGCAACAATTTGAGTGGGTATTGTAAGTCCAATAGTTTCGGAAATACAGCTTTTCAAAATTTAGCCAATTTTTCAAGATACACGATTTTTAACAAAATTTATCATTTTCAGTAACATTCAAGTTTTTGAAGGCCTTGTATATTGTTTGAAAACTCTATCCCACTACCTCAGTGAACTCTTCTGGGGTCTCAAGAGACTCCAAAGTGACCCTCCCTACTCAACCACTTGAGCAAAAAATAAGATATTTGTGTTTTTATTCGCAGGCGTGGGTAAATGAAAGTACTTACGTCTTTTAATTTTCTTGGGATGATCACTATCATTATTATTATATTAAAAAAGGAATACTTGTGTCATATCGATGAAAAATATCTGAAAATCTGACATGAATTTTGAAGCTGTGATTATGTTAATCAAATTTTGCCCTCTTCGATGGACCTGGTTGGTCTAAGATGTCGTCCTCTGAGATCTCAGGAGGGTTTTCAAGAATATTCGAGACGGGCACCCACAATTTTTCGTTTAATTGATCTTTGTTTGACAGGTCACCTGTGGTAAGTAATCCAGGCTTAATACGAGCTCAGGGACTTTGAACCTGTGAAAAAATAGAAAACACATCATGTTAAATCATCAATTTCTTACCAAAACAATCAAAGAGCAAATATGCAGGTAGCTAAATAGTATTCAAAGGAAATTTTACCTGGTGGCAGGTGCGCAGCGAGTGAAGTCTGGAATTCAACCCAGCACCTATCGGCAAAAAACCATCATGCGAAGTACAGATGCTGAAGTTTATCCAAAATATATTTCAGTGCCAATAGATGAAAATTGAAATCCAAGAAATTAAAATTGAGAAACCAGAGTTTAATAACTTTGAACTAAACTCTTTGAACCTCAACGAAGTAAAACGAATCCAAACAGCCAAAAATTAAACGAAGCTCTTTATTAGCCAGTATACTTCCACAAACTCAAGTTTTGGACGCTATTACTGTATCTGATAAAACTTCCACTAATTGGTTGCTTCCTCTACGAGATAATCATTAGCCCAGGTTTCAAGAAGTCCAAGCCTAACCCGAGATACCAAGAAACTAACACCATAGCCAGTTCAGAGATAGCTCGCTATCTACCTAAGCTCGTTTCTACATCGGGAGGAGTTATGTGTTCTATAACGCTGATTAATTGTATATTTTCAAAGGAATTAGACCACAGACATCAGCATATATTTTAGTATAAATTGTATTCATAAAATATTGTTAAGTTATAAGGTTGAATTTATGTAACTCGGTTATCAAAAATTTAGGGGTTGCTTGCATTGTGACATAAGGATCTGAGGATCTAGCACTCCTTAAAATACGATTCGCAGCAATCGAGCCATCTGCGTGTCAGAGTTTTTACCCCATGCCAGGGCGGCGCGACGTATGTTGGTTTTTTAATCTGGATATATATATATATATATACCTTTGCAACACACAGCTTACGTTGGTTAAAGCATAGTCTAGTGTCGATGGTAACTCCTAGATACTTAAGTTTTTTCGCTGGTAGTACCGGGGTGGCACTGACTGTTATTACCAATGACGTATAAAATGGATAGACTCAGCATTCCCCTAAGGAACCGCTCAAAAAACAGATCAGTCATTGTTTGACACATTTTGCATAAGTGGAAGAAAGATGGACTGATCTCATTAACAAAGTATAGAGTAAATACTAAATGACAACAGCATCACGACCTGACTTACCAGTGGCGTAGTTATTTTACAGCAAATTCAGTTTTAAGAAGTTTTCTGTTTTGTCATCAGAGTTTAAGGCGATCTTTTTAAATCAAATTTGATTTTCCTCTTTTTTATGAAGTCAACATCTGAAGTTCTCACGCTGTTTTTTTAGAGTTTGAATGCTAGCAATCATGTCGCTCTATTAGTTTGCGGGAATGACATATATCAGTTTTAAAATAAATTAAATTTTTTGTATTAGCGGTGAAAAAGAATCTATTATTGAATTTAATGAGATTTTCGTGCCCGATTTTACACTCGTCGTTTTATGAGAACTTTATATGGTTTGAAGTTGCCAATGTTAAAAATCTTAATTAGGTCTGTTCGCTTAACAGAATATTGTATACTTAATATTCTACACCAGAAAAGCAAATAAGGATTACCTGCCCTTTTTATTCTCATAAAATAATAAGTCTATTTCAACTAATCTAGGAATTGAAACATATTGAAAAGAAAAACAAGGAATTCAAACAATATGATTTATTACTTATCCAATGGGATAATATATGCTGAAGAAATTAATATACATAATTAATTAATATACGATATAAAACCTTTATTATATTTTAAGTACATGCATGCAAAAAAATATCAATATGACAAGCCGAGAGAGCTTGTAAATAAAAGTGTCCTAAAGATAAAAATATTTCCCTTGTACAAGAATCGTGTTACTACAGTAAGCCCCGCTTATAGTCAGATATATTTCAATAAGTTGCTGTAAACATTTGAACTATGACTACATCCATATGATTATGGTCCTTCTCGGCACCATTTAATCGCATAGCTGTTTCTGACCACCTCTACAGAAATTTTACAGTTTATTTTCAAATAGTGGTTGCTAATCAATAGTCGTTTCATTTTAAAGCAAGGGTTCTTCCATAATGTGCAATCTTTTTAATATAACCGGTTAGAAAACCCAACTGCAGGTACTTTTTCACCTCATACTGTTATCACTTATTGCAATAAAAATGCAGTTGGTTTCCTGGTTTAAATAAATTGCCATCAGTATGATTTTGGGAGTTTAATGTAAAATAAATATGCGTGATCTTAAATTAAAAAATGTGGAATTTACAAAAAATATTATTATAATACTGAAGTTTTTTTTTGTAAAAATTAAGGTCTGTTACGATAAATATGTTGCATGGGAATTTCAAAACAAAGTGAAAATTAAAAAACCATAAAAATCTTGCAAAGGAAAATTGTCTTTTAACCGAATGCTTCACAAACTTTATATAATGGAAGCATAACTGATTTTATGAAATTCAAAATTCAAATTTTATGATATAGTACATATTACTCTAAATACAGTAAAGTCCTGTGTTGTGATATATCAATATTAGTTCAGTTTAACCACCGGAGAGAAAAACTTGCCATACCGTTAACTTAAAAAATAATTAAATGACTTCTACGTCTTACGCACATTACAACTCCTAATTAACAAAATTCAGTGCAAATCTCGTTTATTGTCAAGAGTTCTTTTCTACATGAATTTTTACTTTTCTGAAGAGAACGACTGGATAACAATTGACTTCAGAGTCCCGTTCAGATTTTTAAACCTTTGCTGTCTGAAAACTAGGGGGATGATTTCCAAATTATTGTTTTTAATATAAAGGGAATCTGTAAGCTAAAACCATACTTAGTCCTAATACAAGTGGCATAATTGGTCTTAGCTATCTCTAATTTTCTGATAGGTTTAACTGTAAGGAAGCTGATTTTAACTTAGAATTGCCCCCGATTTCTGTTATGAAAGGACTCTGCGTAAAAGATACCTGGCATTCTACATGCAGCCCTTTTAAATGCTTTTTATAATAGCAATAAAGGTCTGATTATGAAATACATATGTGCCCACTTACACTCCCAAACGTTACAGGACAGAGTGAAATAAACATTAAAGTAACCTTGTACACGATTTCTGACATGTAGATACTAAACTAGCTAATTGTATGTATAATAATTTTCAAGAGCTCACCCACAAAAAAAAACAAGACTATGAGGAATAAGGCTTGATACATACATAATACTGATTAATCACAGAA
Source organism: Kuschelorhynchus macadamiae (assembly GCA_030620095.1). Taxonomy (NCBI): domain Eukaryota; kingdom Metazoa; phylum Arthropoda; class Insecta; order Coleoptera; family Curculionidae; genus Kuschelorhynchus; species Kuschelorhynchus macadamiae. The sequence continues at coordinate 166,803 of JAUTXW010000467.1, read as the reverse complement.
AATATAGCAAAAGCAAAATCCTATAGAGCTTATTTAAAATCATATCATTATAAATTCAACTAACATACTGCCCACTTAACAAAAGCAAAACAAATTACTTACATTCAGATCTATGACCTAATAAATAGAAAATTTCCTATTACAGGGGATACTGAATAAGTAAATTTATTCATTTCGGGAAACTCTATAATGCTACACACTTTCAGTCTTCAGAAAAGGGTAATATAAAAACTGGATAAAATTCTTCCATTTATGATTGTACTATAAGGTAAAGTGGGGATATTGACGAATACCTATAAATACCTTTTAAAAACCAAAAGGTTGGAAGATTAAGTGTTGCATAAAAAGTTTTTGATCAATTTACATATCTAGTCATGTTGTTTTCATTAAACATGATTTAAAAACTTACTAGGACTTAGACAGGTATTAAGCAAAGAAATAATTTAAAAAATACTTTACATACATCAACAAAAAATGAAACCGACAAAAAATTTGAATTTTTTTATATAATAAAGTTATGCTTTATCAAATAAAACTACTTCTCAACTTTTGGCGTTCCAAACTACTACCTTCTACTTGTAATCGTTATTACAAGAAGCAATAAATCTATATTTGCCTATGGCTAGCAAAAATTTTAGTCCTTTACACTGTACCACTCAGCGTGATCATTTTAACTTTTCCAAATTACGATCTGCTCTAACTTATTAGAGATATTAATTTAACTTGCATTTTTTAATAAGGCACCCTGAACATTTTACTTTCAATAGGTAGGACTCCTCCTGATTCTAAACGTATAGAATTTGATACTTTTATTTTTAAAAATACAATGGAAAAGGAAAAAATGGCTGGGCCATAAAACCAATGTGTATGACAAAGTTTTTCTCCATTTTTGAAGGATAAAGGTATCAAGAACAAGGGGGAAGAGACCTATCTACTGAGCAATTCAGAAAGTGTCTCATTTAAAAAAATGCCAGTTGTATTTATATCTTTGAAAATTTACACACAAAATAGCCACACTATACATTATTAATTTATAAAAAAATATATTAAAATGCCGTGTCGTGCCCCCAATATTATATCTTGTATGTAGTATAGCAAATATTTCTCTTGGTTTTCCATTCTATGACAATTTCAACATTGTTGTTCTTTAGAAGTTGCATTAAAAACTAGGTTATAAAAGTTGTTCATTGATCTCAGCTTGCAAAATGGAGAGGGACCTGGAAAGAAAGAATATAAAAATGATTATGGGGTTTAATTATTTTAGATACATTAAATATCAAAAGATTATAATAAAATTATAGAAATAATTCTTTTATTGTGAGAGACACAGGGGGAATTCCTATCCCACTCATGCTTTTTAAAATAAATAAATTACAAAATGTAAGGTAAACTATTTTTAAAATAAAAGCAAAATGAAGTAAGAATCCCTTAGCTATATATAGAGAACTAGAAAAAAACCTATTTGTTAATCAAAATAGAAAGGCCCAGAGCTATATCCTTTAACTATATATAGAGAGCTAGAAAAATACCTATTTGTTAATCAAAATAGTCAGGTCCAGAGCTAAGTATTAACAAAGCGCTAATATAAACAATTTAACTAGTTGTTTTGCAGTAACTACCTATACGGGCAAATATACAATTACGGTTATTTATACAATTTTTTGTACAAAGTTATATATATATATATATATATATATATATATATATATATATATATATAGTATTTTACTGTAAGGTTAAATTAATTCAACTCAAGATAGGCTTTACTGCCTAAGACTAATTCTTATTGAGAGAGCTGACAGTTTTATTATCTAAGTAGTTATAATAACATAAAACTGGCACATACAACTATATAATTAAACAAACACATCTATAGTTGTATGTGCTAGTTTTATATATTTTACATGTTTTTGTTGATTTAAAATCCGATGATGCCTGTTTATTTGGCGAAACACTTGTAACCGTAGCTTTTTAATGTATTAAACCTGACTGAGACCGAGACATTGTTTTTTTTTCTGCAATTGTTAAACCAGGTCTCTTAGAGATATTATGGACCAATTACTTCTTCAACAGAGATTAAAACAAAATAAAAAAATAAGAAGGGACATATTAAAATATAATTCAGAATCTCGTTATAGTATTCCGTCAAATCGTAGTATGCTTTTTGCACTAAGGCCCAGAACTTCTTCCGATATATACTTTTTAGGGGGTCTTATGTATTCTATCAACTTAATTTTTGGCAATCGAAGTTTTGCATACATTAATGTAATAAAAATTAGGTAATAACATGCAAAATTTGTAACAAACACCCAGTTCTATTTTACTCAATGTAATTTTCTTGTTACCTTTTATTTCATATGTATTCTGACTTATATTTTGGAAGTCTACTTGAAAATTTGTCAAACCTGATTATCACTCATAAATTCTTTCTAAAAACTAAAATGTAAATTTACTTTTATCTGGAATTCCACTCTTGCTTAATTCTACCACACACAGATAACACATTTTAAAAGTTATTTGCTGTTATAAGTATAAATTGTATCTAATAAATTTATTTTTTTAAATAAAATAAATACTTCACAATAAGCAAATTTACAGGTACTTCGTCGGAGAAATAGGCAGAGCCTTTTTAATGAAAATTTAAGAAAAAAGCATACCATAAACTGGTAAGTGGTTCTTACACCATTTTGTTTCACTAAATTATAGATTTACCAATTCAATTTCATGCACAAAATTTGAACTGTATTAAATAGTTTGTCCCGAACAGGCTAATTAAAACAAAGACCTATCAATGGAAATAAACATGATTTCGGCATCTTGCAACCCTAAAACATTGACATCTCTAAAAATTTGGAAAGATGATTTTATTTACATAACAATATTTACATCGAACAGAAGAAGCAAGAAAAATTATTATATAATGTTCTTCCGATATGTTTAAATCTAACAAAAATTGGTTAATTATTTTCACTTCTTATATGAGGATGCATATTTAAAGTTAAAACTGTTTTTTTTTTCAATGATCATGTGATATCTGTATCTATTATTTTTGCTATTGACGTTTTCTTATATAAGATAAAGTTAAAGACAAAATTATAACAACCTATACACATAGACCAAAAATAATATTTAAATGATTTTGGAATTAAAATGTTTTTTCGGTTTTGTTTTTATAACATTTTACATCCCAAAGCATATAGCAACAACAAATGCGTCAATAATCCCAGATTACAAACAGATATACATAGGTTTATATGATTGTACATGAGTGTGTTTTGGTTTTTGTAAAACATATTAAATTATTATATTTTATATTAACTATCGAGTTACTATGAATATCAGTGTGGGTTTAAATTTTAAATCAACTTACCAAAACAATTTCCTCTAAATTATCCCAGTATCACATTTTGAGGTAGCCTTATTAGGTCATAACCATTAGAATGGAGGAGTGTATCTATTAATTTGTAGCTATGGCAGCATTTGATCAAATCAGTCCTCAGCCATCAAGTTTATTCATATGACTGGACACAAAATAATTCTTGCATTATTTAGTTCTTTTGGGAAAATGGTGATCAATCTTCAAACTTTCAACCTATTATTTTTCGTTTTCATGGTAATCTAAAACAAAATATTAATTTTGAGCCTTGTAAAGTACTTAAAGTTTAAGTCTTTAGCATAGTCCATGCGACAAGCATGTTATAGTATTAACTAAAAAAAAATTCGCCTGTGTCGAGATTCGAACCCACCACCTATACGAAGCGGGCCGAGAACCCTACCACCACGCTACAAAGCTTATGAAAGAAAATAAATAAATAGCTTATATTAGTTAGCTGAACGCTAATGAAATCACATCTAATTTTACGTGAACCAAAATTTAGAAATTTCGTTCACGTTAGCGTAGAAGGGATAGAGCGTTAAACGCAATCTATATTTAGTTCTCTCTCTTCTGACTGTACTTGAAAAATCAAGCATATACCACTTACTCAATTTATTGGTAATATTACAAACAGGCATTTGCTTTTACACGTCAAAAAAAGAAAAAAGTAGAATTACATAAACATTTAAAACACTTATAAAATATTATCATATATAAACTAAAATAAGTCAGACAGTACAAGTAACTTAACTAACACAATTTTAAAATATTTTTGTTCAAAATTTAAAATCAAAATTAAAAAGTTTGTATTACAAAGTTTATAAATCTATTTAAAATTACTTACAATGCCAAAAAAAAGATTTTAAGTCAAAAATTAAAGTTGCTAGTAAGGTATTCCTCCTAAATGCACCATTTAGTAGGTACTCCATTGTATTTCTGAAAGTTTGTACTTCAAGATTTCGAACCCCTGGTGGCAGCACGTTGAAAAACCTCAAACCAAGATATCCGGCACCATTCCTGGTTCTCAGAAGTCTGTGAAATTCTGGAACCACATTATTTCTGTTTCTGGTCAAGTAATTGTGTACAACAGAATGAGTGAGATATTCATTCAAATTATCCTTCACATGACATAGACACCGATAGATGTAAAGAGATGGCAGTGTTAGTATCCTGTAGCGGCAAAAATATTCTCTACAACATGCCCTATAAGCAAGCCCGGCTATTATTCGAATGCACTTTCGCTGCATGCCAAAGATTTTGCTGGCATGAGCTGAGTGCCCCCATATCAGAATAGCATATGCTAGTTTAGATGCAAATCAGCCATGATAAGCTGCGAGAAGGGTTTTAAGAGAAACACTCCTAGTCAAGCTTCGGATCAAGTACAGTACTTTTGAAAGCTTTTTGCTGAGATCTGCAACATGCTCAGCCCATGTCATCTTTGAGTCCAAAGTGGCACCAAAAAACTTAACAGAAGACCCATCCCTATCCACTTGTAATTGGTTGTTATTTCGCAGAGAGAAGCTCATATTTTGCGTCTTAGAGTTATTCAGGCTAAGTTTGTTTGCTGTAAACCATCTTTCGATATCAAGTTGAATATCAGATACTTGTTGTTGAATAGGTATCGTTGGTCTGTAAGGGAAATATATTGTTGTATCGTCTGCAAATAGAAGGAGATTCACGCCATTTACTGCTTGTATAAGGTCATTAATATAAATTAAAAAAAGAGTTGAGCCCAACACAGACCCCTGAGGGACACCATGTTTCAGGGAAATCATATCAGAATCTACTGCATTATATGATACATACTGCGATCGACCATCAAGGTAAGATTTCACCAAGGATATGCTATCAGGCTGAAAACTATAAAAAATAAGTTTACGTAAGAGGATAGAGTGGGAAACACAATCAAACGCCTTCGTGAGATCAAGAAAGGAGGCAAAGGTATCGAAACCCTCCTCAAATCCCCCAAAAACATCGGATGTAAATGAATTAATTGCATGTGTAGTGGATTTGTCACTTTTAAAACCAAATTGCTTTTGATAGAAAAGATGGTTAGATTCAAAGTAGTTTTTGATTTGACCGTTTAATATTTTTTCAAATAGTTTGGAGAATATTGGCAATATAGATATCGGCCGGTAATTTGAAGCATCATCCCTAGATCCTTTTTGTTTATATACCGGTATCACTTTGGCAATCTTCAACCTTGCAGGAAAAATGCAGGCTGAAATACAAATATTTATGAGTCTAGTAAGTGGAGGTATTATTAGGTTTTTTATGGTTTTTATTATTTTTATACTAAGATGAAAAATATCTTTGCTTCTACTGTTTTTCAAACCAACGATAATATCCCTTACCTCAATGAAAGTGGTAGCCCTAAATTTAAACCGAATGTTTTGCACCGTGGTGTTTCGGAAATAATCGGAAAAGTCTACCAAAGAAGGCGGCGGAGCAGCTACAACTCCCTGTGCCACACCAGCAAAGTATGAATTTAAAGTTTGTGCATTTAGTTGTGTTGGAGGTTCTACCCACAGTTTGGCAGAAGATTTATCAATAATGTTCCACATAGCTGTTTGTGGATTAGCAGATTCAGAAATAAATTTGTCATGGGCTTCCCTTTTTGCCCCAGATAATGCTTGCCTATACTGTTTTTTATATGCATTAACCATGCTCTTTGGGACCAGAACAGGATCTGTCCTTAAAGTGTCTCTCATGTCACGGAGATCATCATTAAACCAATTTATTGGTCTTTGGGCAATGCCACCACGAGAAACTAGTTTTGTCTTTAGCGGAAAACAGACATTAATTGCATTTTCACTACAATCGACAAATTTCTTGAACTTTGCTTCGGCCCCCAGATCACTCCTGTAAGTAAAATCCCAGTCACAGTTTTCAATAATATTATAGAGTGAAAAAAGACCTGAATTCGTGATTGGCCTATACGTAATACGAGTTTTGGGATTTGTGAAGTTAAGAGACAAATTTAAAAATAATGCCGTCATGATCTGAGAACAGAGAAAAGCAGCATTTCTCAGTGTCATATCCATTGATCATGTTAGTGAAAACATTGTCAAGACATTCATTGTTACGAGTGTTAAAATTTACAGTTTTATGCATACCAAATGAACTGAAAAGATTACAAGTTTCACTTACTCTGTGATCATTTGAAGAAAAATGAACATTAAAATCACGTGTTATTATGGTTTTAATATTATGGTCAAGCTTACCCAGGATGTTAGACGTAATTTCCATGAATTTTTCGAAGTCACCATTTGGAGATCGATAGATAGTAATTACCTGAGTTTCAAAGTTTCAAGTTTCAAAAGTCCTAAAAATTACTAGGTCGGACCAAACTGAAGTTATTTTTAACACTTATTGTAAGGGCACATGCAGAAAAAAATGCACGATAAACAACCTACATAACTTTGCCTCTTATAAAAAATCTGTAACCCAGAGCTAGAAATCTTTGTAATGTAGTGGCCCCAAACACAAAATTAAATGCTAGCAATAAGAAAAAAAGCCATAGCTATATAATAGACTGCATAATAAAGTGCATGGTGTTATATGGGCCTAAATGAACCACTTGAAATTCATTAAATGTTTATCCTTCTACTTTATTACTCTCTATGAGCATTAACAGGTTTTAAAAACAGAATTTTGAAATTGTATCTGCAGTTTAATCAGAAATTTTGTAAGAGCATTTAATTTTTCCTTACGCGTCTATTACTTACTTTACTTTACTTACCAGCGTAAACAGGCTTTCAGGTTGAAATCATCCTTTTTTCTTACATATTCTCCTAGACACTACTATATTTAACTGTAACTCATAACCCACAGTAAATTTAAATACTAAAAACCATGAAAATCCAGGACAAACACAACAAAAATATCTAACAGACGCTGTCAAAACAAGACAACAATGCAAGGTCGAAATGAGTCAGGACCCCCTCCACAGATGGCGCATTAGTTTGATAAAATGAATTTCATATTAAATTAATGGCTGACATGACCGATGAGCGTGGTGTCTTTGTTTAGATAATGTGTTTAGATAACAACAGCTTGTAACCACTGTCTTCTCCGAATAATTTCGATTTGAAAGCTTAGCGTTTATTGCTTAAATGTCTACTCTATTTTAGCAGGCAAAGACAGAAAGAGATAAATACACACTCGGTGCACATTCATTTCACCTACGGAGCAGCCTGAAGTAAAGGTGGGAAATGACTCGGGTAAATGCAACAGTGCCAAATATTATTCCTTTAAGCGAAAGAAAATTAATAAAAATGATAAAAAAAAGCTTTTCCGGTTTGTTTGTTATTAGCTTATTTAAAATTATTTTAGAAATAAAATGCAATATTAACTTTCCTAAAAGCAATATTTTTGCTAATATCTTCGTGAATTAAGCACAGTAATTCCAAAATTTACTGTCGAGAGTAGCAAATCTGTCAAACGCGCTTTCTATAGTTTAATGACTGATCGCTTTTAAATGTAAACAATGGAGTCTATCCTATTTATTTATATGTCGTTGGTTATTACTATATTTATGTGATTGCTTGTACATTTTTTCGTCACAATCGTGCATTCACATTTCACTGGGTTGATCTCGATTTTCCAATTTTTCCACCAAGAGATAAGGACGAGAACTTGTGCTTTACAACGTGCTATGACTCAGTTACTTGCAAGATTTGACCCAAACATAGTGACTAATTAACTAATTTAAAAGTGAAGTTAAATAAAAGCTTACAAGAATGACCTCCTCATTCTCATACGTTGTATTCAAATATATGGTAAAAAAAATCGGTAAATTTTCTTTACCAGGATCTTCCCTCATTATGATTTTTTTCTATTTGTTAGGAATAGTGAAGTGTGACCTAGTTTAGTTCAGTCCATAGTCACAGTATATATGTGTTACATATACGGTCTTTTCATTTTTATTGGACGCCATTTTGTTCCATCGTATTGGATTCCTACCAATTTTTTACCATTTTCTTTCTACCTATGCCACATTTGAATTTTGGGCATAATTTAAAATAAATTCAGTAGTTTTTATATTGATACATACCGCAATTTCTGCCAAATTTTCAGTTTCAAAAAGTCAATTGAACAAGATTTTTTACGTTGATTTTTTAAAACTTATATATAACTTTGGCCGCCATTTCGTTTCGTCATATTAAATTGAAACCCATATTATCAGTCTTTACCTATTCCGTAGGTCTGCAGATAGTTCCCAGATATTAAGTGTCTAAATGGTTTTCGTTAACGATCTTCTTGTTATTTAGAGTGGTGTATTATTGGGGTAAATAAAAAATAGAAGCCAAGAGATTGTCGACGTTTCGCAACTTTATTGTTGCATCCTCAGGATACATATAGATTAGATATCCTGCATGAACCCCATATAATCAGTCTTTACCTACTCATTGATCCATATATATTTCCTAACCCCAAATAATAAACCACTCTAACATAAAAACAAGAAGATCCTTAACGAAAACCATTTAGAAACTTAATATCTGCGGACCAACGGAGTAGGTAAAGACTGATAATATGGGTTTAATGCAGGATATAAAATCTATATATATATGTCCTGAGGATGCAACAATAAAGTTGCGAAACGTCGACAATTTAAAAAAAGACTTTTGTTCTTTTTACTGGATCCTAACCCCAAATAATAGATAACTCTACCATAAAAACAAGAGAATCGTTAAGGAAAACCATTTAGAAACTTAATATCTGGGTATTATCTGCGAACCAACGGAGTCGGTAAAGAATGATAGTATAGGTTTCAACCAGGATATAGAGTCTATAGATGTGTCCTAAAGATGCAACAGTATAGTTGCGAAACGTCGGCTATTTAAAAATAGACTTTCGTTTTTATTTCCTCAATTCTAACCCCAAATAATAACGAAAACCATTTATGCGGACCAACGGAGTAGGTAAAAACTGATAATAGGGGTTTCATACAGGATATAAGATCTGTATGTGTCCTGAGGATGCAACAATAAAATTGCGAAACATCGACACTTTAAATAAGACTTGTTTTTTTAGTGGATCTGATCTGCAAATAATACACCTGCCTAAGAAATTTGTTTAAACATTGTTCCGCCATATTGGATTTATACCAAAATATTACTAGGTCATCTCCATATGGCCCTTAATTTTTGGTCAAAATATGAAGTCAATCGGATAAGTAGGATTTGAACTATGTTGCGAACTGACAGGCAGATAGAGAGTCGGACCGACGGAATTGATAAAACATATTTTTTGGTATCTAGGGACGTTAAACCGTGAAGTTATGTAAAACCTGAGAGAGTGATTTTTTCACGATTACAAACATTTTATTTGGCCGACATTTTGTTCGGCCATCTTGAATTAATATCACAATTTTACTAGTTGACCCCTATATCACAATTAGCTATGGCACACAATTTGAAATCAATCCATTAAGTAGTTTTTCAGACTGAATTTTTAAATATTTTATTAAGCCGCCATTTTGTTCCGCCATCCTGGATTCGTACCAAAATTTTACCAGTTGATTCCAACATACATTGTTGTTTGTATAAAATTTCAGATAAACTGGATAAGCAGTTTTTAAATAATATTTTTTACATTTCACTAGACCGCCATTTTGTTTTGCCATATTGGATTTTTACCAAAATATTACCAGGTTACCCCCTATGCCCTTAGTTTTTAATAAAAATTTGAAGCCAATCGGATAAGTAGTCTTTAAAATATGCCGCGAACTGACAGACAGACCGACAGACAGACGGACTGACGGAATTGATTCAACATTTGAAATTTGAAATCAAACCATTAAGCATTTTTTGCAGGATGAATTTTTAAAAAATTTATTGAGCCCCCATTTTGTCCCACCATCTTAAAATCGTATCAAAATGTTACATGTTGATTCCAACATAATACTTGATGTTTTTGCACAATTTGAGATAAACTAGATGGGTAGTTTTTTAAAAATAATTTTTTTAACGTTTCAGAAGGCCGCCCTTAATTTTTGACCAAAATTTGAAGTCAATCGGGTAAGTAGTTTTTTAGCTATGCCGCGTACTGACAGACAGACAGACCGACAGACAGACGGACCGACGGAATTGATAGAACATTTGAAATTTGAAATCAAACCATTAAGCATTTTTTGCAGGATAAATTTTTAAATAATTTATTGAGCCGCCATTTTGTCCCACCATCTTAGAATCGTACCAAAATGTTACCTGTTGATTCCAACATAATACTTGATGTCTTTGCACAATTTGAGATAAACTAGATGGGTAGTTTTTTAAAAATAATTTTTTTAACGTTTCAAAAGGCTGCCCTTAATTTTGGACCAAAATTTGAAGTCAATCGGGTAAGTAGTTTTTTAGTTACGCCACGAACAGACAGACAGACAGACCGACGGAATTAATAAAACATATTTTTTGACATCTAGGGATGCTAAAATGTAAAGTTGTGTAAAACCTGAGGGTGATTTTGTAGCGATTACAAACATTTTATTTGGCGCCATTTTGTTCGGCCATCTTGAATTAGTACCACAATTTTACTGGTTGATCCATACCGCTATTAGTTATGGCACACAATTTAAAATCAAACTATTAAGCAGTTATTTGAAGCTAAATTTTTAAATATTTCATTAAACCGCCATTTTGTTCTGCCATTTTGGATTCATACCAAAATGTTACCAGTTGATTCCAACATAATATTTGATGTTTTCGCAAAATTTGAGATAAATTGACTGAGTAGTTTTTGAATAATAATTTTTTTAGCACTTCACTAGGCTGCCATTTTGTTTCGTCATATTGGATTTTTACCAAAATGTTACCAGGTCATCCCCATATGACCCTTAATTTTTTACCAAAATTTGAAGTCAATCGGGTTAGTAGTTTTTTAGCTACGCCGCAAACAGACAGACCCACGTATATGAGAAAACATGTTTTTCATCATCTAGGGACCCTGAAGATCTAAAAAAAAATCTGGAAGGGTGATTTTTTCACGTTTACAATATTTCCCTCTTACCAGGGAAGTAAAAATATCAGAAAGAAAATATTACATAAACTTGTTAAACTTACAAGGGTATTACTATACCATACCGTACTATTAAATTACTAAAAATACTAACTTACCAGTTTTCTCTTGGTAGTATAGTAATAATAACTATTTTTTTCACAAAATAACTAACACAAATCACAAAAAAATAGGTGGATAAGTTACTAACGATTCACTGTCGTACGAGAAATTGCTACAAAATACAAAACCGACATGCGATAGGTCATACGTCCGTTTGGAGTCGAATGCAAAACGAGCGCTTACAACACTATAATTAGGGTGACCATATTTGTTTGAGAAAAAAAAAGTACATGCCACAAAATGCTCACACGTGATATATTAAAGGTAACATAAAAATGAAATCAAGTAATTCTTGCATGGCGCAATTGAAAATAAACTTAAATGAATAAAAACAGATAAGTAGTCGAACTTACCTAAGATCAAAATCTAAAAAATCACTAGAATTGTAAAAAAACTGGTTAGCCCATACCCTGTGAAGTACTCGGGGCTTCCTTGCGAATATCTGTCGATTTCTCTTGCGGATTTCTGTCATATTTTTCTGAACTCATAATAGCTTTCAGTAAATTGGGTTTTGACTTGAGAAAATGGAACATTCCGTTGCAGGTTTCATTGAAATTTGTTTTCACTTGCATGACAGCTTCCAACGTAAAGAAAGACAATTGGCTTTTTTCCGAACTCCAGTAATTATTTATCTTAAAAAATAACCTTTCTAATAATAATTTCAAATTTGTTAGTTATTGATATGGTTTTGAAACTTTTATAAATGCTAGTTGAAACGCATTGAAGAAACGCATCTTTCTTCAATGCTTTCTTTTGTAAAATCCAGTCGGAATTTTTTTCATTTGTGGTAAAAATTTTAACTTCCACAATTTCATCGAACAGTTCATCGGCATTTAATTTAGAAGATCTAAGAACTAGCTAAAAATTATTTGAAGGTCTCACATGAACAACTTCATTCAATGTAAATTCATTTCTGAAACTCATCCATCCAAACAACTTCAATTCATTCAAATTATTAGACCAATTTTGTAAGTAAGTTATACAATTGGAATAAAACCTTGCAATACATTTTTCCTTGTAATGTACACTGTGGTCGTCGCTTTCAACTTTTTCTAGGCATTCTCGTACTTTTAATGGTAAAAATAGCTCACTTAAATGGTTTTCTAGTTTATTTTTTAAATTAAACAAACAACAAACAAACAAACAAAAGTATGCTTTATTGCCGCAGAAAAATTTTACAATTTTATGGACAAAGCAAAATATACCTAAAATAAGACATATCAAAACATTAATCAAAAAGAATTTCGATAGGTCAATGCTTTTTAAAAATGTAAATTATCAATTTACCAAATCGTAAAACACACGTTAGAATATAACATAACATTGCCGCAAAACAGTTAATGAATCCTAATAACCTTATAAAAGTAAACAAACACACATGTACGAGGTAAATAATTTCGATGACATTGAAATCAAAATTGCAACTATGCGACCTTAAACTCTATGTTATTATAGTTATACAAATAATTGTGATGTTAAACAGAAGGTATAATGAACTAGTGTAGAATGTAGTATACAAAAAAGAATTAAATTTTGTTTTTAATCCAATACCTAACAAAAATAATTAAGTTTTAAGTGAATGTTCGACAGTTCTTTTCTCTATATGATGATTTTCAAAATTCTATGCTACGAGTTAGGACATGACTCACAAAAGATTTAAGTAAACAAGCGAATTTAGTGACAATTTAAAGAGACTTACTCGCTGTAAAAATCATTAACGCTGTAAAATGGTCTCTCAATGAGGTATGCTTTGGTGTTTTTTCGAAATTGTGCTAGCTTAGGGATAGATTTTAAATATACTGGCAGATTGTTGTAAAGTTTTATGGCGTTGTAAATAATTGATTTTTTTATTAATTCTGAGGAAGGAATGGGAAGATATATATCATGCCTAGAGTTTCTGGTAGGGTATACATGTTGTGGCCTTTCTGGGAGGGTGTTTATATGTTTTCTCAGCAAACATACCGTTTCCAAAATAAATAATGCAGGAAGTGTTAATATTTCATGTTTTTTGAAATAGTATTGGCAGTGAGTGTATTTAGACCAAACAAATAACGAATGGCTCTCTTTTGAAGCATAAAAATACTACGAAATTGCTCGGTGGTACAGCAGCCCCAAAAGGGAAGGCCATAGCGGAGGTGGGATTCAAATAAAGAGAAATAAGTAAGTCTGGCAGAAGGAACGTCTAGTTCTTTTGAAACTGATCGAATGGCGAAGCAGGTGGTAGAAAGTTTTTTAGTTAAGGTGTCAATATGATTAGACCATTTTAGGTTGTTATTTATATTTAAACCCAGGAATTTAACCGACTCTACGTATTCAATATTGCTGTTATGTACCTGAAGTGGTTGTAAAGTTCCCTTATAAGATAACGCCATCGTTTTATCGACATTAAAACAAAGCATATTGGAATCGGACCAAGCCTTAATTATAACCAAGTCTTTGGAGATACTAGAGTGTAAAGACGTTGTTTCAAAATCACCCCAAGTTATGCTTGTGTCGTCAGCAAAAAGGGAAATTCTTCCATTAATTTTAAGGTTCGTGATATCATTAATGTATAACAAAAAAAGAATAGGTCCCAAGACTGAACCTTGAGGGACTCCACTTGTAATTAACTTACAATCAGAATCGGAACCATTAGCCCTTACAAGTTGTTGCCTTTCCCCAAGATAAGATTTGAACCAATTTAAAGACGTACCACGAATTCCATAAAAATTTAGTTTGTTTATCAGAATTTCATGACTAACACAATCAAAGGCTTTCGCATAGTCACAAAAAACTGAGGCAGTTGGGTGGTTGTTATTGAGAGATAAGTAGACGCCTCTAAGCAACGTGAACATGGCGTCGCTGGTGCACTTGTTGGGTAGAAATCCGAACTGCTAAAGCACTCCATGGCGGCTTATGTAGCGCAAATTTTGTCGCCTTCAACATTTAAAACAGCATGATGAAACAGGGGTGCCACCTTATGAGCAAACCATCCAAGTTTCCGATAAAGGATTCACGAAGAACTATTTTAGAATCGTCGGATAATTGTCAGAAGCTAAAAAATATTCTTGCAAAGGTTGATACATCTGCCGAATTCGTTCAATGGCTGACCGTAGACTTAAAAATCGCGTTTTTGAAAATGACAACATTTTCTTGTACTCAACGTTGGAGAATTCAAAGAATGATTTTAATTTATTCAATAAATTAAACTCATAAATATAGAAGTGCTTAAATATCACAATATTTTGTATCTAAAAAATAGTTAGTTTTTCTATCTTATCAGATCTTATTTTGTTTATTTATTTTATTTTAAAACTTCGAAACTGTTACACTGGGTGTTTTAAAAAATCGGGTCGCTGATTAATCACGATCTTGTGCAAACGCTTGCCGTAAAAAACAGAATTTTAGTACACGGATGCAAGGTGTAGAGGTTCGGAAAGAAGGGATTTTTCAAAACTTAAGTTACAAGGTGATGAAACTACCCCTTAAATAATACAATATATTTTATTTAAAAAACGGTTAGTTTTTGGAAAAACGCTTGAATAGGTGTTATTTATTTTTGTTTCTTACACATTTAAAGATATTTAAAATATGAATACAGGGTGTTTAAAAAATCGGGCCGCTCTTGACATAAAATGCTGAATTTTGATATAGAGGTTGATTGTACGGTGTAAAGGTTTGACAAGACGGGGTTTTTCGAAACTTAAATTTCAAGGGGTGAAACCGCCTCTTTAATATTAAAATCTTTTTTATTTACAAAACGGTTAGTTTTTGAAAAAAACGCTTGAATAAGGGCATTTTTGTATACGGGTTGACTACAGAGTGTAGAGGTTCAATAAGGTGATTTTTTTAAAGACTTGTAAGGGAATGAAACCGCCCCTTAAGTATTAAATTATTTTCTATTAAAAAAAACGCTTAGGATTTCGGGTGCTTTTTATTTTCATACTTTACATATTATAAGATGTTTTAAAAAATTGTACAGGGTGGTTCAATATTGGTCCATTGATTAATCATAATCCCACTCAAACCTCTTGACGTAAAAAGCTGAATTTTGGCACAGAGGTTGAATGGATGATGTAAAGATTTGATAAAAGGGGATTTTACTAACCTCAAATTTCAAGGGGTAAAACCGCCCGGCCCCTGCAATATTACACTTCTTATTATTTACAAAACGGTTAGTTTTTCAAAAAAAAGCTTTAACAAGTGTATTTTATTTTATTTTTTACATATTTTAATTTTGTTTAATGTATACAGGGTATTACATAAAAACGGATCTTACGAGGTACTTAAATAAGACGATTTAAGTACCTTTCTCAACCCTTTTCATTGTCGACATACGCGAACGAAGTTGCGGGTACCCGCTAGTAGTTATATATGTTATACCCTCGATGTCCGTTAAACGTTCTTCAGTAAACTAGAGATATGTACATAATATTATTTATTTTAATACCACGAATTGTTTTTTAAACATTATTCATTTTCCTTTTGCAATATACAAAAATCGGTAAAGTGGCTTTACCCGGAACTTTCCTCGTAACTAAATTGGTAATAAGTTTATAAACGTTATATTATTCTTAATATCTGTCACTTTTCTTGATAAAAATAAGTATGTATACTTATATATGACCCATATATTTACTTTTTGATACAGGATTATTCACTGGTGAATGTCCTATTAGAAGTATTTGGAGAACCAATAAACAGACTATCTTGAACATTTGGCTCTGGCCATAGGTAAACATAAACTCTATTTTTAAAATATGTTAAATTATGCGGTTCTGCCGCTTCTAACTGAAACCGATATCGATATCCGTTTTCTAAATGGAAATTGCAATTTTATATTGACCTGAAAATTCTAAATATTTTTTTTGATGATTCCTATACCTAAATTCAAATTTCGAGAAAATGGAGGATGAAAATTGACATTTTTGACGTTTTAAAGCTCTATAGCTCCTAAACGACTTAATTTGCAACAAAATGGATTTCAATTTCCGATTTTGCTTTTTAGTTGGCTATCTCCTGATACCAATTTTAAATTTGACAGAAGCTATCAAAATTTGACATTTCCTGTCGAAGTTAAAATAGGTATCCGATGATAGGTAACTAAAAATTAAGATAGGAAAGTGCAATCCGCATTGCTGTAAGTTGAGGCGTTTTGGAGTTACAGAGCTTTAAACAGTAAAACATGTCAATTTTCAGATGTCATTTTCTCAAAGTCAGTTGAATTTAGGTATAGGAAATACCATGCAAAAGTGTTTAAAATTTTCAAGACATTACAAAAATGCAATAATATATCGGTTTGGGTAAAAAGCGGCAACACCGCAAAATAAAATATTTTAAAAAGAAAGTTTATGTTCAGTTATGTGTAGAGGCAAGGTTTGAAGGTACTGTGTTTATTGATTCTCCAAATACTTCTAATTGGATACTCACCGTGAATAACCCTGTGTATATACAATATAACTTTATCGATGAGATCTAATATATATACGTACATACATACATACATACATTAATTCACTTACCACCACTATTTAAATGAAACCACGGCTAGGATAATCCAGTATACATTTTTTTAAATATTGTTTATATTTGCTAATTTAAATTTATTTTAATATTTGTACTTTTTGGGTTAAGAAAAATATATAAACACAAAACTTTTAAAAGTTCTGTGTTTTTGTAATATTTAAATATTTCAATATATTTTATTTTGTACTTTCCAGCAATGTTTATTGCCACTATAATATTGCATTGTCACTTGTTTATATAGGTGTACACTATACAAGTATTCAACACCATAATATTTCGTCATCAAGTTATTAAATCAAATATTAGCAATATTTTTTAAGCACCCTGTATAAGATAATGATTGGACAACATAATTGTATCTGGTTTATGTACGTATACCAAATTTCAGTCACTTCCGATAAAGGGAACAGCTTCAAAATACCTCGCAAGATTTGATCCAAATATTTTATGAGGGCGCCGTTTTGTTATGCTATCTTGGATTGGTATCAAAATGTTACTAGTTTATCCCCATGTCACAGTTAATTTTTCTGCAAAATTTTAGGAAAATTGGATAAGTAATTTTTCAGCAACATTTTTTTAAACATATAACTAGGCCGCCATTTTCATCAGTCATCTCTATATGACTCTTAATTTTGGACCAAAATTTGAAGTCAATCAGATAAATAGTTCTTATCAGCTATGCCGCAGACAGACACACCGACGGATTCGAGAAAATATCTTTTTCGGTATCTAAGAACCCTGAAACGTGAATATCTAAAAAAATCTTGGAGGGCGATTTTTTCACGATTACATACTTTCCTTTGAGGAAAGTAATACAAACCCCATTAATTTAAAAAACTAATAATGAATGGCTGCACGATATTTTGAAAATATGTCATCAGTTATTGGCTAAAAACGTATTATTTGTTAAATAAGTATATTTGGCGGGGCATACAGTATTTAAGTATTAATAAAAGTTTCTACATATTATATTCATTAGGAATTACTTAATATTTCTAATATTACATTAAAATTCAAAACATATTTTCACTTTTTTCTGAGATTCTGAGATATTATTGATCATCATTTTACATTTGTATTTCGCAAACCAACTAACCATAATTTTAGAATATATTTTTATTTGTTCACAAAGAAATATTAGTGGTAATAAATAATGAAGTCGGCGCCACCACTGCGTGAAGTTGGCGGTATCGCTGATACAAAGAATTTCTGTTCTAAATGTTTTTTAACGATTTCAATTGAGATCGTATATACTTTAAAACGTCAGTGGAATTTTGTATACAATTATTAAAAATATGAGCAAGGCAGCCAATTCCAACGAGAGATTTTCCACAAGCTGCTTTTAATTTGACAAATAAATTATTGGTTCCTTTTCTGTCAATTCCATCAAAATTAGTGTTTGTTTTATCTGTTTGATAATCCAACGGTTTCTTAAGGTACTAAAAACATAATCATTTAATTGATTTGATGTTTCGCCTAGCAAGTCACGAGGCTGAAGTAATTTTATTTGAATGCCATGTTCAATATCAAAATACCTTACCAGGAACCAGTTTCACTTACCGTAAAATGGGGTGGCTTTGCCTGAGCGGGTGACTTTGCCATTTTATACACATAGACATAAAAAAGGATTTTTTTGATAAGTTGGCAACACTGCTGTTCGGATATTTGGCGCGAACGATACCTAGAACGTGTTTGAACGCTGTGTTAGCCAATAAATCTAAACATTTGTGGTCAACAAAGAGATATAATAAGGTAAGTTTAGCCTATAAAATACTGCATGCCTAGTAGAGTGTGTTGCTAAGATTTAGAGCTCTTATATGCATTGTAATCGTAAGCTGAATTTTTGTGTGGTTATGTAGTTATGTTTGGAGAGTCGGATAATGTTTTTGCTATGTTGTCAAGTTTAAAATGTTAGAAATAATTGGCAATGGCAAACTCACCCCGCACTTTTTTTCAGCCATGCCAAGGGAATATAAAAGAAAACTTGGGTCTCGGCGATACATGGACTACAGCCCTGAAGATCTTACTAGGGCCGTCCAGGCAGTCAAAATGGGTGTTATGAATAGCACGGAAGCAGGTAATTTTTTTGGTATACCAAGACGAACCATAGTAAATAAAGTTCAGAAAAAACATATGAACAAATCGGGTGGTCAAACAAGTTTATCCGAAGCAATGGAGAGAACATTGACTGATGTATTAATTGCCGCAGCAGAATACGGCAGCCCGCTGACAATGTACGACTTGCGCATGGTTGTAAAATCCTATTTGGATATGGAAGGCATGTCTATAAGCAAATTTAAAAGTAATATTCCTGGTAAGGAATGGTGCCTGGCTTTCATTAAAAGGAACAAACAGCGGCTGACAAATAGGACGTGCCAGAATATTAAGAGAAATAGAGCCGAAAAAACAGAAGAAGAAATAAATAATTATTTTAAAAATTTACAACAACATATTATGGACATTCCACCTGACCAAATACTCAACTACGATGAGACAAATGTTACGGACGATCCGGGTGCGGTTAAATGTATTTTTCACAGAGGTACAAAATATCCAGAAAGGATCATGAACTCAACCAAAAGCTCTATATCAATCATGTTTGCTGCTACTGCCTCAGGCAAAGTGCTGCCACCGTATGTTGTCTACAAGGCAGAAAGATTGTACGATCAATGGTGCATAGGCGGCCCACAAGGATGCAGGTTCAATCGCACAAAGTCGGGCTGGTTTGATCAATTTTGTTTTCAAGACTGGTTTGAGAAAATAGTAATTCCTTGGGCAAAAACCTATGAAGGTCCAAAGCTGGTTATTGGTGACAATTTGCCGTCTCATCTAAATGTAGCTGTTTTAAGGATCTGTCAACAATATAACTTACGATTTACTTTCCTTCCCCCAAACTCCACTCACCTGACACAACCACTTGATGTGGGATATTTTCGTTCATTAAAGGCAACTTGGCGAAGTATATTAACAAATTATAAATTAAAAAATCCCCGGGATAAAGCACTTAACAAGTCCACCTTTCCAAGCCTACTGAAAAAACTTATGGATAAAATGGAGATTAATAATACGGAAATAATTAAAAATGCTTTTAGAGCCGCTGGAATTTACCCCTTGGATAAAAGTCAAGTCCTCAAAAGGATGCCGAAAAAACGTGTAGAGCAGAGAATAAGTGGATCAATAGATCAAGCGTTATTGCAGTACTTAGAGGAGAAGAGGCGTCCAAATACTGATTCTCAGCCAAAAAGGAAGAAGATGATCAATATTGAGCCTGGTCGGTCGGTTTCTCTAGACGATATCGATAGAATGTCAGCTGGTCCTAGTAACGTCAAAAAATCGAAAGAAAACCACAATACTGACGAGCTAACAACTACAACTGTAGAAGAAAATGGCAAGGACACGCCAAGTATTAGCAGCGATGAAAACGAATATCCCAAGCCAATGGATGATGTTACACTTGAAAGTGATGAAAGCAACAACGAAAATGGGATAGATACAAAAATACACAACAATGATTTTCTGATCGTTAAATTTTCGACAAAAAAAACAACGAAATATTATATAGGAACTGTTTTGCAACAGAGTGACGAAGGCGAAGATTTCTTGACAGTTAAGTTTTTAAGAAAAAAAACTGATAACAAATTTGTTTTTCCACTGGTAGACGATATAAGTGATATTCATAGGAGTGAAGTTATGTTAGTATTACCAAAACCAACGTGCCCTTCCTCTTCAAGGAACATTTTCACATTTGATTCAAATATAATAAATGACTTTAATCTAATGTAGAGGTAGATAAAGCACAATTTTTTCATTACTTAAAATAATAAAAATTAGTTTATTTTATTTTTTAAACACAATTTTTGAGTTTATTTTTGTTTAACTGTTGCCAAATTTGGTTCAAAATTTTGTTTTGTTATTGGCAATCAATATTTTCTTGTTAAAAGAATCGTATTTAATGTCAAATAAAAATTTTGAAAAATTTTGTGTTTTTTATAATTTTAGGTATATATTTTTTTTTTTCAAAAAATGGTGCTCCCCTATTTAAAAACATCTTTTAGATGGCAAACTGACCCATATCCAGTTGTTAGAATACCATAAAATAGGTTTAAAAAGCATCGGCAAAGTCACCCCAAAATAAAGGTGAGATTGCCAAATTTTTAAAAATAAAAAAAAATTAATTGCAATTGGTTTATATTATTGTACTTTAGAATAGTTATTTCTTAAGTACCAAAATTTCACATACTTCAGCGAGAAGGCATAACTAAATTTATGAAAACTTTTATGGTAAAAAAATATGAAATATTTGGAAAAGTCACCCCACTTTACGGTAATTGTGATTTGAAGAATCAATGATGATGCTAAGAAAATGGACTTTCTGTAGAGCATTTTCCAATCTTAATTGTGTTTCTCGGGCCAACACATGACCTCGGTTTTACTTCGAGATGAGGAAAATTTTGGTTTAAATAATTTAACAATTTTGATGTAGAATCCAAAGACCTGAAACTGTGCATAAGTTGGATTATATAGTATACATTGGCTTTCATAACTGGATAGTCTTTCTGCAAGTCGACATTAAAATGACATTTTCTTCGGGGTGGCGTCATTTTAAAACAAATTTTACGTTAAACCGAAGTCACACCGAAATAGATTACGCCAAAACAAAATCAATACTCATCAATTACGCGGCGCACGCGGCCATTACCATGTTCATTCTCGTTTGTTTTGGTTTTAAATCAGTTATTTGTTAGCTCAATTCAATAACGACATCCGTAAATTTCATTCGCCAATCTTGCGCTTGCAGCAAAGGAAGACGGAGCATCAGGTGACGTCCGGTCGCACTTCACACATGATCGGAACTAACACTTCACACGTGATCGGAACTAACTCTAAAGCCGGCTGACGCCGAAAAACAGTGGGTCGTATTATTAATTATAGTGATCAACATTGTTCAAAAGAATAATTATTTTGCGGACATTATTGTGGAATTTTAAAACATGTTGAATAATGTGAAGGGTTACTTCTCGTTTTTAAAAAATACATATGGTCACCCTAACTATAATATGAAGTTATTTTCATAGTGAGACATTAGGAAATAGTACTTTATATAACATGTGGCTAAAAAAGTGTTTTTTTACGATGTGTGCCATTATAAAGCACATGAGTAAAAAAACACTGTTTAGTCATGAGTTATATATAATATTTTTAATGGCTATTTAAAGTGCACGAAAAGATCAAGAGTAGCCTTAAAAAACAATAATATTGCATTGAATGCATATTATGTCACAAAAAGTGGGTAATGTATATGGAAGTTTTGTTACTGTAGAAACGTTATATTGTGATTCACTGATTGATCATTAGGTGTCAAAACATTAGAGTTTAAAAGTATTGTTGTACATATATATATATATATATATATATATATATATATATATATATATATATATATATATATATATACAGTGTGTATCAGCCAAATGGAATAAATTCGATAATAAATAAATGGGGGCGTGTTCGGAAAAACGCTTGGACCCGTCGATTGGTATTTTTAGTTGCTCATTTTCTCCAATATAAACTTTTTATACAGGGTGTGTCCTGTAACAGTGGTCAATGCCAACTTTCTTATTTCAAATGCAACACCCCGGATATTATTTAATTTTTGGATTCTTTAGGAGATTCTAAACATATTTTATGTTCAATGTCCTATACCTATCTTCAACTATTTCGGCAATATTAAGTGTTTTCAAATTTATTTTTATTTTATTTATTTCGAATTTATTATTATTCATGAAAGTGGCTCTGGTTACTGAACTATTTATTTGATTACAAAAATTCGCTACAACACACTCAATACTTATTTACCATTTAGGTCTTCATATTAAGAATGTAAGCAAAAACCATTTTAGCGTTCCTTTTTATTGATATGGAACAAAAACAGCCAGTTTTGTTTACTTTTGTGTAAAATGCCTGGCCTTTCTCTTTGCAAGACAGTAGTTGTCAGTGTCAGTGTCATAGTCTTTTGAATTTCGTTAACTGCATAATACCTAATATCAGAAAAATGGTTCATTTAACAGAAATGCATAAAATAACAATTCTACAAATGATTGGTTATGGAGATAACGCACGAACACAAGTGGAAGTTGCTCGCTTATTTCATGAAAAATTTCCAAATTTGCCGCATGTATCCCAAGGGACAATTAGTAAAATAGAAAAGCAGTTTCGCGAGCTTGGACATGTGAGGCAGATAAAAAAAGCAGCTGCTAATTCAATAAATGATGATACTAAATTGGATATATATGCTTGAGTTTGAGGAAAACCCACATATTTCTAGTCGACAAGCCGCCGCAATGTTCGATATTAGCCATTCGTCGATTATTCGAACATTAAAAGAAAATAAAATGCTTCCCTATAAAGTGATACCAACTCAGGAGCTCATGGAAGACGATTATGATAGGAGAACTTATTTTTGTGAACAAATGATGGCTATGTTAGATAACAATGTTATTCAATTAGAACATGTTTTGTTTTCGGATGAGTGCACCTTTACACTTCACGGTCATGTAAATCGTCAAAATTGCCGCTATTGGTCTAGGGAAAATCCTCACTGGATCAGCGAAGAACATACTCAATATCCTGAAAAGGTTAATGTTTGGGCAGGAATTGAATTGAGAAAGCCTACTATGATAGGCGAAACGTCAAGTTAGTCCCATTGTTTGATTTTGCAAATAAACCTATACCCAAGAAAGAAGTCCAATTAATATATAATATATATTTATATATATATATATATATATATATATATATATATATATATATATATATATATATATATATATATATATATATATATATATATATATATATATATATATATATATATTGAAGTAACATTTGGAAGTAGGAGGAAAATCCATTACAAGATTTGACCCAGAAAAAAACAAACAAACAGAAAAGTAAAGCTAATAAAAGTGTTGTAAAATGTACAAAAGACAATTTTTGCCTAGTTTTAATTAGCAACTCAGAAAATGGTATTTTAGGACAAAATCATTGATGTATCATTACATCTTATCGGTAAAAAATACAATTTTTAAGTGGCTGGAAAAGGACGATCTACAAGTTGTAAACTATGGGTCATTTAACCTCCAAAGGAAACCATCCCTTTAGTTGAGCAAGTCTGATTTATTAAATATAAATCGAAAGTATAAGAATTTTAAATATTGATTTTGATATTATATCATTATTTTAAAACTATTTTTAGTTGTGACCTGTAGTTAAAAGTTTTAAAGTAAATGCTATTTTTAGTCATATCTATCTGAGCAGCAATTGATTGAATTCAGTAAGCATGAGAAAATATAAATACATTTAAAAGTAGTCGGCAGTCATAGCTAGTAGTTGGCAGTCAGTAGGCACTTACAGGGAGTCGCTGGCAGTTGATTGCCGAAATCAGTAGTCGATGTATAAAATAGCCAGTCAGATTCCTCGCCCTACAGTAAACTCTATTTGGTGTTTACTTCTTTACAGTCACCTGGCTGAGAATCGGTGTAGTAGTGCATTGAATTTGAGCAAAAAGCATTTCAATCTTTTAAAAAATTTCAAATATTAGCTGACGTCACATCAACGTTGAAGGTAGTAACGTTAAAAATGTATTACGTTCAAATAACGAAGAATATTAGGTCATTAATGTTACCGACCTAAAATCACCTTGTATAAACGTAAAAGTAACATCATCTTTCTACATGGGTATCTTTAATAAAACAAGCCAACAACACCTTGTATATGACGTGTAATTCTAAATACCATTGTTGTTTAAAAATTGAGGCACAACAATAAAAAATAGAATTTACTCTTTAGAAATAAACTACATTTACGTAGCAAAATGCATTATATTTAATTTAGATATGTTTTCCTCCGCAGGATTTATATACTAATACCACAACGTAATGTCTATAAGATTTAGTTATTATGTTTCACTATAATCTGTTTAAAACATTTACACATAATAAGGTGGTTTCTATGCAGTAGCGGATTTAAGAGGGGGCTAAGGGGTTTTATCCCCCACCAAAATGAAAACTTGTTTGATATTTTTAGTCATGTTTTAGGTTACTGGTAAATAATAACAAATTTAGGTTTCTAATTTAGTACCTTAGCTCCACCTCCAAACCAAAATCTTAGATCCACATCTGTTTCTATGCGATACGGTTAGCAACAAGCATCAAGTAAAAAAAACAAGCATTGCTAGTTTTTAAGGTGTGATGAAGGTGAAAGCACCTCACAGCAACTTAAAAATTATGTTCCACTTTCTGTTGATTGGAAAATAATAACATTGTACTTATATGAAAGTGTAAAAAAAGACTAACCACCAGTTATAAAAAATAAAATAAGTAATACTCAACCTAAATATGTATTAAAATTAGTGAAATAGTCTAAGGAAAAATGAACATCTTATTATCGTTCATTTATGAATCATTTTTAAATGGTGAAACTACGAAAATTGTAATGGAAATTGTGTACTAGCGTTACGGAAACCATGGTCTGGCAGCTGGGCTATGAACAGATACCCACGAGCCTTTGATTGAGAACATTTTCTCTGAAAAATGTCTTATGTTGTCAAAAAAATGGTAAACTTAAAAAAAAAGCTAAACGATCATTAAAAAGTAGATATTTGAAGTTTTCCAATGATACCAAATATGATGCTAAATATAAAGCAATATCAAAATTTCTAAGTTTTTAAAGAGAGCTTCTATTAACTCCATTCGAACAAAGTGACTTATTTATGCAAATGCAAAATGCGATTAACTATGCAAAACCATAGAAATATTAAGCTAAAAAAATAATTAATTTTCTCCAAAATTTGAAGAGTTTGTGGTTAAAAATTAATTAATAAATAAATAAAACTAACTAATTATTACATGTTATAGCTACGGATTTCTCCTTTCAAATTTATTTGTAAACATAAAACAATATACAGAGCCGGTGCGATATTTTGCGAGGCCGTGTGCAAAAAAGTTTGCGGGGCCATATACTTTTAAGACTATATATATCTACTTTATCAAAAGGTATCTAGTATCTAAGGTGCATAAAAGTGAACATGAAAATCTTGAAAGTTAACATTTTAATGTCATAAAAAATATCTGGGATAACACAATAAAAAACATAACACAGAAACAAACAAATAGAATACATGTTTAATATATAGCTATCCATAAACACACTTTCCTTGCCTTAACATTGGCAAAATCGTTAATTGTCAATTAGTGAGTTGAAATCTATTGTATTTGCTATTTTATACTCTATTGACAATAATGCCAAGTTTACCAGCCTTTCTTGAAATATGGGGTATTTCCCAAATTGTTTTTAATCAGTTTTAGTTTTGAAAACATTTTTCCGCTGCTGTGATTGCCGTAATGAAGAGTTAGAATTATTCTCAAGGCTATATATAATTTTGGATAAACATTAGTTAATTTTTTTCATGAAGAAACTGAAGTAACTCATATAGATTTTGAATCTGCTGGTATTATATTCTTTACAGTAACTCTTCATATAGCTCAAATCCACAAAGATCTTGTCTGTCTACATCCTTCAAACTAATGTGTAAATATTTACAACACTTCATTAACTTCGTTAGTTAAGTGTATCCAATGTAATTGATCTTTATGCCTTTTATATAAGATAAACCTTTCTTTAAATGACTCCTCACCTTCATCTTCAAAGGCTTTTTAACTCTCGCTATACTTTTTTTGGGAGAAACGGTCTCTATTGTTTCTAGTTGAACAGAAGGTTTTAAATATTTCTATAGGCTTAAATTGTCATTATTAATGGTTTATTTTGCTAATAGCTTTACTGCGTAATGTTGAAATGTATCTAATACTTTGTGAGTTACCTATCCAATATTATCAACCATTTGTTTAAAAAAAAACCTCTGGCATTAGGTTTTCATTACTTTACGTTGTCATGACCCATCAAAAATTAATCTGTTTAAAAATAACGTAATTGGATTGTTTTTTTTGCCATTTAAACTCCACTATTATAATCTCCCGCACCGTTGTTCTATTGCTCAGCTGCTAGATGATGGTTTTTGTCACACTCAGGGTAAACAATTTCCTGTAGTACTAGTTTCATGCATTTATGAAAGAATAAAATATTCACTTGCTCTCCGACTATCATATTTATTTGGAATAGCTGCAAAAAGTTTCAAGAAGGCTGTGCTTTTTATTTATCATAGTTTTCTATTTAATATACAGTGACTTTATATAGGAGAGTGGCGACAATAGAGCCTAAGCTCCGCCCATCCGCCATTAATGGGCTAAATCTTTGTTGTTTATATGTATGTAAACGGCATATTTGTTTTGCGTTTTTAAATAGTTTGTGCCTGAATATCTTCAGTTTTAAAATACCAGTGTGGTGCATTTATGTATGAAGTTTGAGTCACAATTAATTATATTGTACATTTAGGTAAGCAAGTTTAAAAAAAAATACTGTTTTTATAAGCCCTGTTTGTAGAAGGCTTCCTTGTGAAAATATTTATTTAAAAGTAAATTATTAAATTAGAGTTACCAGATTTCGGCAAGAAAGAGGAAACTAAAATATACAATAGACTTAAATTGATTTATAAAATTATAGTGATGTAAACTGCAAATACTATATAAATATTCTTTGCAATACATAGGAAGAGCGATCTCTTCTCGGATTATGTTATGTACCTTGAAATATTGGAATAATTATGTAGATAAATTAATGTTTATTCTTTGGAAATAGAGCATTTTTTATTATTATCTTTTTTAAACAATCCAACATGGCTTCATTAGCAGTTTTTTAATAACATACTTTATTAAATACAAATGAAAAAGCTTATATTTGGACTTAACCATTCTACTATAGTAGCAATAGAGTTAAGAACATAAAAATTGAGTTAGGAAGGAATTAAGTTTTATTTTTTTCATGAACCGGAATGTCCTTGCAATGCGTTCCGATCCACTAAGCCTTTTAAATTATTAGAGCTTTCGAGGATTTCAAACGTATGGTTAAGTTTCACAATATTACCTACTTTTTTTCATATTTTTTTTTTTCAGATAATTATGCCGGGCTCCTTATGAGGGTGTTTCCTAAGAATCCCCGTCGTACAAAAGAATGGGTTATTAGAATGAAAAGGGATAAATGGATTCCTGTGGGAGAAGACAAGGGAAGATGGTACAAGAAAACTAAAGGCAAATGCAATACCCATAATTTTCAGTTATCACAGTCATCAGAGATTTATAGAAATGAAAAGTGTATTTCGAAAATACTATCAAGTAGTTTCTTCACAAAATGTAGATTTTTAAAGGCACTTTTTATTAACAAGATGTTAGAAATTAAAGCCGACATTTTGAATTGTCATAACATAAAACAAAAGTTGATAAGTAGATATGTAGTTTTCAGATTAAAAATAGCTAGTAAGAAGAAAAAAAATTAATTGATAAATTTGCTAGTAAGTCATTAGATAAATTTAAATAATCTGTTTTTTTTTGTTAATTGTTTTGCCACATAATATAGGTACCCGAGGACTTTATTAGTGTTTTAATTGTGTTTTTTTAAATGTTAACTGATCTGGAAGGGTCAATTTTTACTCTGTAGAAAATATAACTGTAAATCACATTTAAACTGCAGAATCTGCAACCCATCTGCCTGCTATTTTTCGTAAGCAGAGCGGTTTAATTTGGTAGCAGTGCACTTATTTTTGAACTCAAGAGTTTTTATTTTAGTGGATTTTTCGCCAACAATTCAGGTTTATTTTTATATTTTGTATTCTCGAGTAAAAAAAATATCTCTCCAATTTGTTTTTTTTTCAAATACACTCTTAAGATTGAAAATTTTTCACATGCATATATCCTTTCACCCTGTATAATTGTAATATCACCCAAAGAAATTATTTAGAAAAAAAAACATACATATTATGAGCCAGTATGTTTACCTTTTATTGCTTTTAAAAAAAAAAAATAGAAAAGTTCAGAATTGCCCCTCCCATACTGTTTAAATGTGATCATTCCAGTTAGGGGTTAACCAGATAGTATAAGGATAAATCTTTTTTATAAAAGAAATACTTTCCAGACAGCTCTTTGAAACCAACTCATTTTAATTCTTATGTTCAAAAATGTAACCATTTAAATAACTATTAAGTATATTTAAATAAAAATATATTACAAATTTTCTATTAGTAGCCGTATTATTACAAAGCATTCTTAAAAAATTGTGTAGGCATTATGTACATCTAAATAAAAGAGATGACAAATAGCATTTTATTGTTAAAGCCTTCATGAAAGTAGAATCCACGTACCTTCAAAACAAACACGAGAACCTATGAAAAAAACATTTATGAAATGTTATTTATCTGGGAACTGAGGAAATAAAATTAACAAAGTAATATTTAAAAACAATTTACTTATATACTTTGACAAGTCTTCATTTTATTAATAATCGTAAAATTGACACCAATTCATAATTTCTATAAATTATTCATTTGTTTCCAAATCTGGTTCGCATAAGGAAGAAACATTCCAAAAGCGAGGCCTATGTGATATAATTAAAAAGCTATTATAACTAGTTTTCCTGTGTTCTGCTCGTAGTATCCAGATATTTCCGGGGCTAAATTGGCAGTATCAAATGAACCATCAAACTAAAAAATATATTCAAATTGTAATATGCCTTAAAAAAAATTCAATGCCTGGAAAAGAAATGAAAGCAACACAAAAATGCCTTGTTTATTGTGCATGCAATAACTCACATTTATCGGTCAAATATTATATGAACTTAATAAAAAAAATTAGATATTGAAAGACAGATTTTCATATATTGGCTTACAAGCAAAGAGCACTAAGTCAAATGTGAACACAGTTGACCTAGTACTTTTTACTTGTTAGCCCATGGTATATCATATTTAATTAAAAATTAAACTAACAATTTATTGCAACATCACATAATCAGTATGTTCTGTTACGCAGCTTCACCAGGAAGATTCATAATTTAGTAGCGAGTTCATAACAGCAAAATTTTACAGATTTTAAATATACCCAAGTAAAAATTGAAGAAAACTTACTTTGATATTGCTTGTAACTTTTCCAATTTATTTAACAACAATGTATATATATATATATGTAAGTCAATTAACTACTTACTTAATAGTTCATGTTCTATTTCAAAATAATTTGGTAAAAAATGATCCGAATAAACTCTCTAAGTAGGTACGGTATGATAGAAAAACCCCTGTTTGTGAGGTCTAGTTGAACATAAACATATTAATTCGTCTTGGAATGAGCTAAAGAGCCAAATTTACCATAAAATGTAATCAATAAATTTAAAACAAGAATTAAAATTCAAAGCACAGACACTAAACACAGTGGTGAGAGATAGAGTTTTAAGTTTTTTACTTTAACTTACAAATATATAAAAGCCCTAAAAACAAATAAAAATTAAGTTTAAATAATGTTTAAAAACCAAAGAATCCTAATGGATATAATCAATATTAAATTTGTTGTTTGGTCCCCTGTTGGAGGAAATTGCCTATAGACATATATAACTGATTTTTTAAGTTTTTGGATTTATTATAATGTTTAAAATTTATATTTTTATCAAGCTTAAACCTTATTTTATGCTTATGAAATCAATAATAAAACATACCTTACAGTATTTGTTAAAAAACAGGCCTTACTAAATCATCACATTTTTGTAAACAGCTGGTCCCAAGCCACATAAATATTGTTAAAATACAAAGTCCAAATAACTACCTTTCGATTAAAACAAAAATCAAGTAACGATATATTATAAATTTGCAAATAAACTGAAGTAAACTAGACGAAATTTCCATAAAATCAATGGTAAACAATAAAAATTTTGCCCATTAATGGCGGATATTGCCTCCAGCCAATCAAAACGTTAACCACTATTATCACCACTGTTCTCATATAAAGTCACTGTATTTAATAGTCATAAGCGCGCCATCTTAAGATTGGTTTTGAATTATTTTGCTCAGTGACACATTGATAGCATGGAGATAACTAAAATCCGGTGAAGACTTAAAAAAACATGCAGTCATCTCAAGAAATAGTGACCAAAAATATTTATACAATACAGGAAAATATAGATGTAAGTGGGTTTATATAGTGAATCTGAGATTTGGGCTACCTCAAGTGATCCGTTTGTTACAGAAAACGATTCGAAATGAAAGTAAGACCTCTATTATATGTGAATATTTGCACTTTCTTGGAGAAGAGATAAAAATTGAAAAACAAAATGAATCCAATTTATCTTAATAAATGCAAGATAAACAAGAAGATATTGAATTTTATCCGTTAAAAAACATGTGCTCCATTCTGCAAGGTAGTATTTTCAAAATGTGTTTTGCTCTACCGGGTATCACATTAAATTGTTTAGTCTCGTGACTTTACTTTGCCTGGATATATTTTAAATCAGGGTTATAAAATTATACAGTTTATGACTGAAATAAAAATGTGTGTGGTCATGTATATACATCATCATATCTGAAAAGTTCAGTTTTGCTGACGTTTCGCCAAAATCACATTTGGCATTTTCAAAGCTTTCTTTCTCGCGTCCGAAACACTTCAGTCTCTATTCGGATGCGAGAAAGAAAGCTTCGAAAATGCCAAATGTGATTTTGGCGAAACGTCAGCAAAACTGTTCTTTTCAGAACGACAGTAGTGAACGGATGTACACCCGGAATAAAAACACATTATATATATATATATATATATATATATATATATATATATATATATATATAAAAAAAAAAACAGTCCAATTACAGTATTTTTAAACAGATTAATTTTTGAGGGGTAATGACAACGTAAGAATAAGTAATGAAAACATAATGCCAGACGTTTTTGTTAAAACAAATGGGATGCCCTATGTGATTCAAGTTGCATTTTACATCTATTATGTATGACGTAATTTTTAACCTGTTAGCCTACGGGTCTTTTTTGAAACCGAAACCAAAGACCTATTCAATAGATAATGAAGCAAGAAACGCAGCTATAATAGAAAGTGTCAGGGACAACCCAACAACCTCAGTAAGAAAGATTGAAGAACAAACGGCAATTCCCAAATCAACCGTCCAACGAGTCTTGAAAAAACTTCACTTTCATCCCTATAAACCTACTATTGTACAGGGTCTTCAGGTAAATGATTTTGCTAGAAGAATCACGTTTAGTGAATGGTTCATCAACAAATGCCAGCAAATACCCAACTTTCATTCTAAAGTACTTTGGACAGATGAAACACGATTTACAAACTGTGGAATTTTCAATAAACATAATACTCATTACTGGGCACCGAGAATCCTCATAATTTAGAAGAAAGACGTTTACAAACAAAATTTGGGTTCAATGTGTGGTGTGGCATTATAGGTAATTCCAAACAATGCACTTCTGCTTTAAATCACTCATAACAATTTGTATTTTAGATAACCGTTTGATTGGGCCGTTCATTTTCCAAGAAAATTTATCGGGTAACAGATATTTGCAACTATTACGGGAACAAATTATTCCAGAAGTTATAAATTCTGTTCCCCCAAACGACCTGCAAAATATTTGGTTCCAACAAGATGGCTGTCCGGCTCACGGTACCAAAGAGGTGATGGCGGTCCTCAGAAATACTTTCGGGGAAAATATTATCGCTAAAAAAGGCCCTGTTGCTTGGCCGGCAAGGTCACCGGATATTACTCCTCCCGATTTTTACTTATGGGGATACGCAAAAAATGAGGTCTACGAATTTTCTCCGCCAGAAAGTCTCAGAGAGCTAGAAGACAGAGTCCGAGATGTTTTTGCTAATATTAACAGGAACACCTTAAGAAGGGTTACACGGAAGGTATTGGAGAAATGTCAAAAATGTGTGGAAAATGGAGGGAGGCATGTGGTGTAACTTATATTTTTTTTATGTGTTAATTTAAATTTAGTTTAGGTATTTTCAATAGTGTGATAGTTACATTTTAGTCACTAGGTATTCACTGTTAGTATAATATCTTAGTTGAAAATCTGAAACATCGATGGTTGAATTAATATTTTTACCCATAAGCTAACAAGTTTACAATTAGAAATCTGAAATGCCTTTGGCTTGGTTGATGTCGGTCTGGAAATTGTTCTTCGTATGAACGCGCAGCTGCTTGTGTATTTCTATTTGCTTTAAAATAAAGTTCTATCATATCCAAATTCTCTTCGTTGGAATAATTACCCTCCATTTTAAGTAGTATAAGAAACTCAAATAAACTTTGTAAAAACTCGGCACAATGAGAAAATGATAACAAGTACTATTCAGGAACACAAAATGATTGTTGACATGCGGCATTCTTTTGTTTCATTATGGCCGCCATGCGTAATCAAAGCCTACTTAAAAAAAACAATTATTTTGGTTTTTAGAGCTCAAGAAAAATAATAATCTTACCTTGTTATACATCATTCGAAAGCTCTTAAAAAGATCTTTCCAAAAATACAATAATCCAATATGGCGTCGGTAAGAAAATAAAAAGTTGATGCCAATATCTCAAAAACAATTGAAGCTAGAAACTTCGTTTTACCTGCATAATGTTCCTCTAATAAAAGTGCCCTAATAATGTATAAACCATAAAACCATAATACGAGTCGTTTAGAAGCTACGGGCAAAAGTTGAAAATGCACCATTTTGATTTTTCCCAATTATCTTGAAAACCACAAAAGATATCCTAAACTTCAAAACGTCATCAAATTTGTAATAAAATTCTCTAAAACTTTCCTAATTTAACCCACCCTGTAGCTATAGCGGTTTACGAGATAGCAATGCATGTAAGCCAAATTTTATATATATTATATATAGATATATATCTTCTTGCAAACGCATTGCGAATTCTATTTAAAAAATAATTTTTACCCGAGTTATTGCGAAATTTTTCCGCGCGCTTGCTAATAAATTTAATATTTTTTCTTGAACTGAAAAGAGGGGAGAGGAAAATCAATGCCCTCCATTTTTTTAATAAAACAATTTTGTTTTATCTGCATTATTTTGGAAGATATTAGAAAAAAGCCCGTCAACAGATACCATTGGAAAAAAAATAGTCACTTTAGTATTTTGCGTGTTTCTAACACCCTGA
The DNA here is from genome assembly GCA_030620095.1 of Kuschelorhynchus macadamiae. Classification (NCBI taxonomy): domain Eukaryota; kingdom Metazoa; phylum Arthropoda; class Insecta; order Coleoptera; family Curculionidae; genus Kuschelorhynchus; species Kuschelorhynchus macadamiae. The sequence continues at coordinate 132,697 of JAUTXW010000467.1, read as the reverse complement.
TTACCGGACTATATTATAAATAAACCAGGTTTGATACCTCTGTCTTTAAGGAAAACCGAGAAAATTGATAATGCGATAAAAAGCGAGAGAAGCTCATAACACATAAAAAATTTAGCTCAATGCCTCTTATTGCAGGATTTTTGTCGATTTCCTCGATTGTCTCTAAAGATAAGAATATCAAACCTACTATATTTATCATCGGTAAGACGAGACCAATTTAATTAAAAAGCCTAGCAAGAAAAAAGACCCAAATGATTTTTTTTTCTAAATACGATTTTTTCTAAATAGATACCCTTTTATTAAATTAAAAAAAAATGGAATGCAGTGAATAAATTCAGTAATCCTCGAACGCATTTACGCATTACAATATTTCGATTTTCTCCGTAATAGCGCTGCGTAGGGCGTAAGCAGTCAGTTTTAAGACAATACTGCATTGGCGTTTTACTTTCCTTCTTCTTTAGTTTTTAAGAATTTTAATCTTTTGCTCAAGATTTATATGCATTGGTTGATTATTCTGCGGTACGGCAAGTAGAAGTGGTTGATAATATTAGATAGGTACCTCACAAAGTATTAGATACATTTCAACATTACGCAGTAAAACTATTAGCAAAATAACCCATTATCAATGGCAATTTAAGCCTATAGTAATATTTAAAACCTTCTGTTCAACTAGAAACAATTGGGCTGAACGACTGGCAACGCATTTCTATGCATCTTAAACAACACGGTATCAAAAACTCACTTTAAATCTATGGATATGCGGAATGAAGCTCAAGTTACTATGAACATTCTACATCTTTATTGAAGATATGCGAAAGGTTGTCTTTTGAAAAAAAAACAAAAGTGGCGTGATATTATCGAACAGTGGTAACTTTTTAGGATTAATAGAGCTAATATCAAAATTTGACCATATACTCAAAGGGTACGTCAAAAATGCTACATCATCAATTTTTTCTGTTCGCTATTTCATTCGCTATATTTAAAAAGAGATTATATCAATAATTGGGAAAAAGTTAGTTACATACATATCTGATCGAATCAAAGCTGCTAAATATTTTTTGATTAGGCTCGATTTTCTGAGCCATTTGTGGGATTTGCTATAGTAAAGACAAGTGGAAAAGGCTGAGCAGATAGCCTAAAAGCAATTCTCAAGGATTTAGATATAAGTTTTGATGACTGCAGAGGTCAGAGGTATGGCAACGGCACCAATATGAAGGGTAGAACAAATCAGGTGTTCAGGCCCAATTTTTACGTGAAAACCCGCGAGCATTTTTCACGCCAAATATGTCATAATTTCAATTTATGACAATTTTTGGTGTTGTACAAAGATTTTACACATTTCTGTCGGCATCATACTACAGGTATGACGTTGCCAAAAAATACTTAAAAATAACCCCTAAACCGTTATCAGAAACCAGGTGGGAACGCCGATTGAAAACTGTAAGGTAGTAGTAGGGTATCAAATGAAAGAAACCATATTAGTTTTAGAAGAGATTTTTGAAAATCCCGAGGACCCAAAATCTTTTCTAAGTGAACTAAAATCTTTTGAATTTATTCTCTCCGTGGCAATTTGCTATGAACTGTTGGTTGCTGTAAATCGAGTAAGCAAATTGCTATCAAATTATTAGAGGGACTTCACCAAACTTTAAATGACTTTAGAGTTACTGGTTATGATAAGTGTTTGAAGTTTGCTAAAGAAATATGCTTTGAAAACGACCTAGAGACAGTTTCTCCCAAAAAAAGTATGGCGAGAGTTAAAAAGCCATTTGAAGATGAAGGCGAGGAATCATTTAAAGAAAGGTTTACCTTATATGAAAAGAATAAAGATCATTTCGGATTTCTCTATCAATTACATTGGATACACTTAACTGACGAAGTTAATGAAGTGTTGCAAATATTTACACATTAGTTTGAAGGATGGAGATAGACAAGATCTTTGTGAATCTGAGCTATATGAAGAGTTACTGTAAAGAATATAATACCAGCAGATTCAAAATCTATATATGAATTATTTCATTCTTCGTGAAAAAAATTAACTAATGTTTATCCAAAATTATATATAGCCTTGAGAATAATTCTAACTCTTCCAGTGGCAATTACAGCAGCCGAAAAAAGTTTTCAAAACTGAAACTGATTAAAATCAATTTGAGCACTACCCCATACCTCAAGAAGAGCTGGTAAGATAGGCGTTATTGTCAATAGAGTATAAAATAGCAAATACAATAGATTTCAATTCACTAATTGACAATTAAGGATTTTGCCAATGTTAAGGTATTTTTTATGACATTAAAATGGTAACTTTCAAGTTTTTCGTGTTGACTTTTATGCACCTTAGATACTAGATACCTTTTGATAAAGAAGATATATAGTCTTAAAAGTATATGGCCCAGCAAAATTTTTTGTACACGGACTCGCAAAATGTCGCGCCGGCTCTGTAAATTTTTATGTTTACAAATGAATTTGAAAGGAGAAAACCGTAACTACAACATGTAATAATTAGTTACTTTTATTTATTTATTAATTAGTTTTTAACCACAAACTCTTCAAATTCTGGAATTATTTTGCTCAGTGACATATTGATAGCATGGAGACAACTAAAATCCGGTAAAGATTTAAAAAAACATGCAGTCATCTCAAGAAATACATTTAAAAAAAAATATGTCATACATAATAGATGTAAAAGGCAACTTGAAACACATATGGCACTCCATTTGTTTTAACAGAAACGTCTGGCATTGTTTTCATTACTTATTGTTACGTTGTCATTGCCCCTCAAAAATTAATCTGTTAAAAAATAACGTCATTGGATTGTTTTTTTGCGATTTAAACTCTACTATTATAATCTCCTGCACAGTTGTTCTATTGCTCAGCTGCTAGATAATGGTTTTTGTCACACTCAGGGTACACAATTTCCTTTAGTACTAGTTTCATCCATTTATGAAAGAATAAAATATTCACTGGCTCTCCGACTATCATATTTATTTGGAATAGCTGCAAAAAGTTTCAAGAAGGCTGTGCTTATTATTTGCCATACTTTTCTATTTAATAGTCATAAGCGCGCCATCTTAATATTGGTTTTGAATTATTTTGCTCAGTGACATATTGATAGCATGGAGATAACTAAAATCCGGTAAAGATTTAAAAAAGCATGCAGTCATCTCAAGAAATAGTGACCAAAAATGTTTATACAATACAGAAAAATATAGATGTAAGTGGGTTTATATAATAAATCTGAGAGAAATGATTTGAGCTACCTCAAGTGATCCGTTTGTTACAGAAAACGATTCGAAATGAAAGTAAGACATCTATTATACGTGAATATTTGCACTTTCTTGGAGAAGAGATAAAAATTAAAAAACAAAATGAATCCAATTTAACTTACATGCAAGATCAACTGGAAGATATCGAATTTTATCCGTTAAAAAACAAGTGCTCCATTCTTCAAGGTAGTATTTTTTAAATATATTTTGCTCTACCGAATATCACATTAAATTGTTTATTCTCGTGACTTTAATTTGCGTGGATATATTTGAATCAGGGTTATAAAATTATACAGTTTATGACGGTAATAAAAATGTGTGTGGTCATATATATCTGAACCTAAAATGTGCTACTTTATTTAGTATGAGATATCGCAATAATATGTTTTAAATTTTATTGACATTCAGAAAAGATGTGATATTAAAAATTAGGAAATCATGACATACTTGATTAATCTATTTGGAAATGAGGTATTTCATTTGATTACGAATAATATTAAAATGGAAGGCAAAATATGACTTCATGCTGCCCCAAAATCTACTAGTGTTTAAGATTTTTTTTAAATTGACCGAAAATTCTTTGACTCGGTAAATAGAACATAGATAATAGTCTGGCATTATTTTTTCATTACTTATTGTTACGTTGTCATAACCTCTCAAAAAATCATCTGTTAAAAAATAATGTAATTTGATTGTTTTTTTTGCGATTTAAACTGTACTATTATAATCTCCCGCACCATTGTTCTATTGCTCAGCTGCTAGACGATGGTTTTTGTCACACTCAGGGTACACAATTTCTTTTAGTACTAGTTTCATCCATTTATGAAAGAATAAAATATTCACTGGCTCTCCGACCATCATATTTATTTCGAATAGCTGCAAAAAGTTTCAAGAAGGCTTTGCTTATTATTTGCCATACTTTTATATTTAATACTGAACTATTTTACTCAATGACATATTGATAGAATAAAGATAACTAAAATCCGGTAAAAATTAAAAAAAAAAACATGCAGTCATCTCAAGAAATAGTGACAAAAAATATTTATAGAGATAAATAATTGATTAGAAATAAATAATTTGAGCTACCTTTAGTGATCCGTTTGTTACATATAACGATTCGAAATGACAGTAAGACATCTATTATATGTGAATATTTGCACTTTCTTGGAGAAAAGATAAAAATTGAAAAACAAAATGAATAATTTAACTTACATGCAAGGTAAACAAGAAGATATTGAATTTTATCCGTAAAAAAACATGTGCTCCGTCCTTCAAGGTAGTATTTCCTAAATGTATTTTGCTATACCGGATATTACATTAAATTGTTTATTCTTCTGACTTTACTTTGCGTGGATATATATTAAATCAGGGTTATAAAATTATACATTTTATGACCGAAATAAAAATGTGTGTAATCATATATATGTATATATATAAATATATATATATATATATATATATATATATATATATATATATATATATATATATATATATATATATATATATATATATATATATATATATATATATATATATATATATATATATATATATATATTTATATATATATATTATATATATATATATATATATATATATATATATATATATATATATATATTTATATTTATATATATATATATATATATATATATTTATATATATATATATATATATATATATATATATGAAACTAAAATGTGTCACTTTACGTAGTATGAGATATCGCAATAAAATGTTTTAACTTTTATTGACATTCAGAAAAGAGGTGATATTGAAAACTAGGAAATCACGGCATACTAAATTAATCTATTTGAAAATGAGATATTTCATTTGATTATGAATAATTTTAAAATGGAAGGCAAAATATGAGATCATGCTGCCCCAAAATCTACTAGTGTTTAAATTTTTTTTTAAATTAACCAAAAATTCTTTGACTCGGCAAATGGAACGTATATAATAGCGGACTCTGACGTTTATTTGCTAAAATGAGTGACTTAAAAAAATTATAATAAGTGTGTTATGTCCTCTTAATCCTATAACTGCCAAACTTCTGGGTTACATTACATTCGAATTTTCCGATTTTGATTCATTAAAAACCAACCTACTACTAAGTAAAGCCACCATTTCCGAATCTGGCAGTTCTTGATAATATCTAAATTTAAATTACTTTGGTGTTTCATTTCGTAAGATAAAAATAGTTTGGGCGTTTTGGTTATTTGAAACGTAAGCCATGATATATTAGCATATATACATCACACCCTAAATAATCAACAGATGCCAAAATATTCAAAAAAATCATGAAAACATGGAATCTTCTAAGAGGCAGCGAAGATACGAAACTCATACGAAATCATACATTAAATTAAACAATGTAAGCTAATCTGCTTAAAAAATAATATGTAATGTCATTTTATTACGAAACCTGATTTCCTGGTATGGCTCATTTTGCACATACGGGGAAAATATGAGAGGCCATACTCAAAATTTATTTCTTTTGAAGAAATATTTAAAAAAATTATGTATATGGTATAAACTTCTATATTACGTATTTTATTTTGAAAAGAGATAGGGTATGTAGGTAATAAGATCTATTTAAGCCAACACCGTGACTGTTATGCAACCACATAAACATACATCTATCATCTATCCGCCCTTTCTTGAAACGGGGGACGCCTGCCACAGAGGCCAAAGCGTGTAAATGCTCTTTAAGTGGGGAACCGCATTCTCTATTTCAAGAATGCCGCAGTATTTAATTTTGGACGAGAGTCTGGGGAGTTTATAAGATTAAACTCCGAAATAGGTGTCGTTCATACTCTTGTAATGAAAGTGGTTTTGTAATAAACCTCATGTTTTAGTTTTATTGTCAAATATAGCTTTAATGATGGTTTTATCGACGAACCTGATGCTAACCCAACGGGCCAGATCCACCTAACAGTATAGGTTTTGCGCCACCGTGCCCTTTCTTTACAGCAAGCCTAACCAATCCCAACCTAACCTAACTTTAAGAAAATAAATATTCCGCATTCTTTCTTGAGTAACAATACTAAATGACCTCTACAAACTAACAATAATATTAACTTTTTACATCATCTCAAAAAAAAACCCTAACTAAAAAGCAAACCGATTTTTAAAACACAATTACATATTACATAACTATAGGTTTTATAAAAAATGAACCAAAAACAAGTCTTCACCTGAACCGGGATTCGAACAAGCATCCATTCCATTGAAAGGACAGGCCTCAGAAACCTAGCGTTCACTCACTAAGGCCAATAGCGAAAAGTCAACGAAAGATGTTTATATAATATATACACATCATCATCCATTCGGCCGAACGTTCACTCAGTCTAAAATCAAGCGAGCCAATCAGAAGCCTTCACATGATAATACGACCACGTAAAGGAAATTTTTATTGAGCTATTGCTCTAAATGGCCTAATCATCGAGCTACAAGTGTGAAGAGATAAAATGTTATATAGAAAAATAAACGTATTAATTAAACGAATAATTAAACATCTATTTAGAATTAACAAACATATTCAATATATTTACAGTCACTTGAATAAGAAGATTTTTTAGGTTAATTTTTTTAACATGTTATTTGTCTCCCCTTTGTTTCGCTATCTTGAATGCGTAACACAACTTTACCAGCTTATCTCTATATCATACTTAATGCTTGCACAATTTTAAAATCAACCTAATAATTAGTTTTTTTCAAACTGATTTTTTAAATATTTTATTAGGCAGCCATTTGGTTTTGCTGTTTTATATTCATACCAAAACGTTACCAGTTCATTCTTATGTAACACTTGATTTTTTTGCAAATTTGTTCACGTCATCCCCATATAAGCTTTAATTTTTGTCTAAAATTTGAAGTCAATCTGATGAGTAGTCTTTAAGCTATGCCGCGAACCTACAGACAGACAAACCGAGAGGTGAACAGGCGGAATTGATAAAACATATTAGTTATGGCACACAATTTGAAATCAGTTCATTAAGTAGTTTTTTTTTTCAGGCTAAATTTCTAAATATTTTATTAAGCAGTCATTTTTTTTCCGCCAAAATGTATTTGTACCAAACAAAATTGTACCAGTTGATTCCTATATAATACTTGATTGTTGTGCAAAATTTGAAGTCAATCGACTAAGTAGTTTTTTAGTTGCCGCGAATAGATTGACCGACAGACCGACAGACAGACCGATGAATCGAGAAAACATGTTTTTGGTCATCTAGAGACCCTTAAACGTAAAGATCTGAAAAAATCTCGGAGGGTGATTTTTTCACGATTGCAATACTTCCCTTTTATGAGGGAAGTAAAAAGAATCTCAGTTTTGTTTTGATTAAAAAGTAAATAAAATAAATAGATATGTAGAAACTTAATAAATAGCCCACTTTATAAATATTTTACTTTAAATTGTGAAAGCTGGATAAACAGTAAAATATTGTATTATTCATATGCTATACAGGTTATAACTACAGGGGAAGTATTGGAATTCTAAAAAGGTTTTGAAAAAACATATTTTTAGAAAAAAAATGTCTGTACGGTATGTGAACAAAATTTGCGCGATTTCCATTCCGCTTAGTTTAAAAAAAAAGTGAAAAACAAATTTATTTTCTTTTTTTTGCATATATAGGCATTTTTTTTTGTATAAAGGTTAATCTAAGGGGATAAAAAAGCTCCCTAAAAACAAATTTGAAATTTTAGATTTTTTAAGGCTGTAAAATGTTAAATTTTAATAAATAAATTATACATGTTTTCCAAAAACAGCAAAACACGACAAAGGTATTATATATTTTGCCTATAAACCGAGCTATAAACCTAAACTTAAGAAAACCATTGATGTATATACTGTCTATGGGAAAGTGCTATGTTTGCCAAATCTATTTTTTGGACCCATTTCTGTTTTCACCAACAAAATGACATCAACCACTTTTTTCAAAAATTTCGAAAAAGTGTCAAATTTAGCAGTTAAAATAAATCATTTTTTGTCATTTGAGTAAAAACTTTTTGCAAACTCAAATTTCACTGAGGTCAGTAATTAAAAAAGTAGCTATACATGTAGGGATAGAAAAAGTTTATATATACTATACCTACAGGGGGTCTGAAATAAACTAATCCCAAAAACTTAAGCTCATCTATAACGAACCCGAAACTTCATGTTGCAGCTTTCTTAAAACACAATATATTTTAATCTGCAATCTGTCTTTTATGATAATTATCTACACAGGTTTTAGATTGACCAAATCTTAATATACAGGGTGTGTGAAAATGTTTCTGCACAAATATCAAAATGAATTACCTTATGTTCTAATTAGAAAACAATAAAATTTATTGTTTGGCAGAACTAGATTCCACTTTTACCAGAATCTATATAAATTCTAAACTTTTACCTAGCTAAAAGGAAAACAGTCTCTAACCGAAATGAAATATTTTAACTTTTTTTGAAAGTTTGGATTTTGTTACTGAGATTTATTTAGGGATATTTTTAGATTCAAGTTTAATATTAGATCTGATGTTTAACATGTTGAATGGTATTTTGTTACTTCACTATACACGGTGTTTGTAGCAATAAATACAAGAAATCTTTAATGTTTTGATCGAAGTTTTGACTTAACTAGGGAGTAGAATGGAATTATGTGATATTGGTGAGAGCCGGTATGTACAAGAGGTTCGTGCATACAGGAGTGGCTCTGTAATGGTAGAGCGGAATATTTTTTGGTAGGTAGAACGCAGCACTACATGTCCGAACGTGGCATGATTGGCCAAATTTATGCAGCAGACATCATTAACGATATTGTTCAAAATAACTGATGGCATCTAGAACCAGGAATTAGATTTCTGAATAACAAAGCTGGTCCAATATAGCGAAAATTTCTCTTAAACATTTAGAGAAAGCCAACATAAAACGGTTATGTTTACCGTCGCTGCATCCTCACTACAACCTCCAGTTCCGAATTTTGCCGATCCACAACCTGTTTTTCCGGAATTGTGAGACCCTTCAGATCAAGAAAATTTGATAGTTTAGTCCACTTAATTAATTATAAATACACTAGAAAAATAAATGTGTTTCACAAATAATAATTTATATATTTTTCTATTTATTATTATATACCTACATCCTGAATAATAAATTAACGAAAGTAACATCAAATGAAACAATAAGAACTTTCGCAGTTGTTTGATTTGTATGTATTAATAGGTAGGAGTGGAGAGGGACAGGCATCGATCGTTAGATGTAGCGGACATTACCGGGAGAGGCGGAAAACTTAGCTGAGGTGTTTATAATATTGCGTTTTTGTATATATGCCATTTCGAGAAACAGCATCTTTTTGTTATTAGGTTCTTGGTCTAAAATTTTTGTTTTGGAAAAATCAAACAAATGTCCCTCATTGAAGTGGTGGATTGCTAGACCACTTTTTGGGTTGTCCCTGTATAAGATACTGCAATCCGGTGTATGTTGTGCTATACGTTTGTTTAGCAATTGAGTGGTTTGGCCAATGTAATATTGACAATATCCACACGGGATTCTATACACTACGTTATTGCGTGTTGATAGGTTTATGGGATCTTTTATTTTTGAAAACATATTGCTTTTTTTTAGTATTGTTAAAAGCAATATGATTATTTTTAGTGGTTAGCTTCTTAGTCGATGATTCGGATAGGCTATGAATGTAAGCATCTTGTAATGTTTTTTAGTAATTAAGTTGGAACGATCGGTTTCAGGGGCGTGCAGTCCATAGAAGCAAGGGAAGCAGTACTTCCCCAAAAAAAAATTACAAAACATCTTCTAAAATGTAATTTTTGAATTAGGAAACCATTAATTTAGTTTATATTAAAAATATAAAAATATGCGGGCCGCTAGTCTCTCTGCAGCCAAGTCCTTTATGCTTGATTTCCTGTGAATCGAGCCGGAGGTTATTGAACTTTCCACCACCTGTTTGCAATTTTTGCATTTCAGTCGCGTGCTTTAAGTGGTGGCGGAAGCTATCGTTGCAGTAGGTTCTTTATTTGAACGGCTATCCGTGTGTTGTGTGATACGTACGTGGCGTCGTGCATGGTGCGATATGGAAGACAATAATACGGACGTGGATATGCAAATACCGTCAACTTCTGCTGTCGGTAATAAATTTGAAAATGTTGGAGAATTTAGTAAGAAGAGTGTGTGTGAATGTCTGGTGTATGTCTTAATAATAAAGGGATTTTCAACATTTAACTTCGCTGATGGTGATAAGCTTCAAATAATTTCCAAAGGCAAAACCGCCTATGAAAAATTTAACCACAAAAATGAAAAACTGTATTAGACATTTTTATCCAGAAAAACAATACGAACAATTTAAATGGCTAACAGGGTGTGAAAATATAAGTAAATTATTTTGTTGGCCATGTTTACTTTTTCAAAATGAAAAAGGTCTCTGGAATAAAACTGGTTTTTCCGATTTAAACAATTTCCAGAAAAAGTAAAAAGACACATTATGTCCAAAGCGCAGCCCGTCATAAAAGAAAAAGTCTTCGGCAAAACCAGAATTGAACACGCCCTTAATAAACAGTTGGAAATTAGTCACAATGAACTAGTCGATAAAAATAGGCAAATATTAAAAAGACTTATCGATGTTGTTTGTTTTCTCGGACAGCACGAATTGGGATTTAGAGGTCATGACGAAACAAGGGTTTCTTCAAATAGAGCAAATTTTCAAGATTTACTTAGTTTATTGGCTAAATAAGATGATTGCTTGAAAAATCATTTAGAGCAGTCTAGCGTTTTTCGCGGAACGTCGAATCGAATCCAGAATGATTTACTCACTGCTATTGTTCTGGACGAAACAACTGATATCACTAATTTGAGCCAATTATTTATAGTAATACGCTACGTTAAAATAGACGGACGTATTCAAGAGCGATTTTTAGGTTTTAAGAATGTGTCCGAAAATCATACAGCAGATGCATTATATACAGAAGAAATTAATGAAGAGAAAAAATTAGTTCCTCAAAGCTATGATGGAGCTGCAGTGATGGCAGGACAATTAGAGGATCTGCAAGCTAAAGTTCGAGAAACTTTCCCAAGTGCTGTGTTTGTCCATTGTTTTGCTCATAAATTAAATTTAGTTTTATCCCAGCCCATGAAGCACATTAAAGAGTGTAAAGTATTTTTCGTTACTTTAAGTGGCATGGCTGCTTTTTTTTCCAAGTCAACAAAACGTACACAAGCTTTGGACTCCATTGTCCCCAAACGATTGCCCAAAGTAGCTCCTACTAGGTTGAACTATAATGGAAGACTTGTGTTAACAGTATCTTAAAATCGTGAATCACTGATTGAACTATTTGAGAATATAATAGAAAATAATGAAACGTGGGACTCAGAAGCAATAAATAGTTCGAGGGGGTTTTTGGACTGTTTGAAACGAGATTTTAATTTTAATTATTTGTTGAACATATTTTCAGAAATATTTCCATTCTCGGACCATGTTTTTAATATATTATAAACTAAACAAAAATGATATTGCTTTTTGCCTAAAAAAGTGGATGATTTTAAGTCCATGTTAAGCCAAAAAAGAGAGGACTTTGACTTATTTTGGGAGAAAACGATGACGTTAAATGTAGAGCCACAAGCCAAGCGTCTTCGAACAGACAAGGTGGGAGATGTTCAAACATCATACAGACGCCTCTTTTATGAAATAATTGATCAAATTCAGCAACAAATAAACTATAGATTTAACGGTTTATATGATTTTAAATTCCCCGAGCTCTGCAATTTTGATGCATTTAAAGGAAAAACTTTTCTAGAAGATGCGTTTAAATTTCTTCTTCTTCATTATTGCCAGTTCTTCGACCGAGTGTTACTGCGATCTAAAAGTGATTTACGAAACTGATGACATTAGCGCAAAAAATAACGCTAAGGAACTAATGCAATTTTTAAAAGAGAAGGAGCTGTAAGATGCCTACACCGAAGTGTCGAAATTGTGTGAATTAGTATTGGCAATACCTGCCACAAGTTCATCAGTAGAACGACATTTTTCAACACTTAAACGTATAAAAAATTTCGTGAGAAATTTAACGAGGCAGGAGAGACTTTCGCGTACATCGCTGTTGTCCATTGAAAATAAACTTCTCCAAAATATGTCGGAGCATCGACGTTTTTATGATGACGTCATTGACGAATTTGCGAAAAATCGAATTACATTACAAATAGGTAAGTTTCTAAAAATTGCTTCCCTTTCTAAAAACGCCCCTGATCGGTTTGGTTAATTATAGGAAGGTGCAAAGGAGGTTTTTATTTATAACTGTGTTGATGAGAGATTTGGAGTAGTAGTTCTCTCTAAAATGATTCGTAATTTATTTATGTTTTCAGGCCAAAATGATTTGTCCGATAATAAATATATTTTGTTTTTTGTCTGAGTGATAATGTCAATTTTTTGGTGAATTGGATTTGTCGATCTGTAATTTAGTACTCTGTTGGAGTTAGAAGGTTTTTTGTATAAATCTAAAAGTATCTTGCCGTCTTGATGACCAAAACGTCACTCAACGTACTTTAGCCCTGATGGTGGCACAAATTGGTGCCGAAACGTTGGTTTTGTAATAAAATTGTATAACATTTGTCCAAGAAAGCCGTTATTGTTTCATTTAATGAATACAAATTAGTGGACCATAAAACCAACCATAAAGAAAAGTAACGTTTAACCTGTTAAATATCAGAGCTAAATTGAACTTGATTTTGAAAATATTTTTAAATAGATCTTACATAAAAAAAATTGCAAAACAGAGTGTTTCTTCTTTTAACTAGTAACGCAAAGGTTATACCAAGGTCTACCAAATAATAAAACACAAATTTTGTTTTCTAATTTTCGCAAAAATATAGGTCAATTTTGTTATAAATATGTGTAAGTAATTTTCAGGTACCCTGTATATTATCATTTGGTCAATCTAAAGCTCTTGTAAATGGTTACCCTAAAAGACAAAGAAACACCATTTTATTTTCGTATATAGATTAAAAGAAGTTGTGTTTTAAGAAGGATACAAGACATTCAAGTTACCTTAAAAATATACTTAATTTTTTGGGATCAGTTTACAAAAGAATTCCGTTTTTTGGTTTTTCAGTAGTTATTTAACGTTAAAAATATAAGAAAATACAGATTTTGTATACTCGAAGGACAGGAGAAAGCTCGAGATAAATGAAAAATTTTGTCTCGTCTCGGGCAGCGAGAGAAAATTGTTTTCGAGGCGAGAATCTCTCGTCTCAGCTCTGATTAACGCATCTAACCTACCACTAACGGAGAAGAAATCATTTTCTCAAGAAACATAGGAAATATATTACCTGTATATTATATGTATATACTTTGGCCAGTCGTCAGTGCAATAGAGCCGCCCACATACAAATTAGGTAAATATCTTTCTGATTTTCTTAATACAGGAAAAAAACTTAAGGTAATCCAGTTGGATCACGAAGGTATTTTGGCCAGTTTCGATGTGAAATCACTATACACAAATGTTGCTGTTAAAGACCTAGTGTTTGGCATTATAGACAGGAAAATCTCATCAAATTTCTAGACCACCTTAATCAATACCATAAGATTAAATTCACAATGGAAATTGGATCAAAACGATCCCCTTTTTAGATGTACTTGCTGGAAGAAAAATGATACATTAAAACATTATGTGTACAGACAATTGGTGCATACAAATAAATACTTAAATGCAAATTCCCACTACCATCCAGCGCAAAAGCAATCAGTTATTTTTTTTGAATTGAAAAAGACCGAAGTGCGGTCGAAACGTTTTTGGACTTCATTATGTATTTTGACAAATATATGATTTAAAGCACATGTGTTAAGTTATTAATATATTATTAGTTAGTTCAATGCGTGCAATTAGAATATATAGTAATCACACTCCGCGAAAGGAGAATCATAAGTAGCCACCGTTTATTAGTGTTGTTCTTCCATACATACCTTATTTTTCTTACTTCAGCGGTCCATTATACGTACAATTTTCAATACACATAAGAAAATTGGACAACGCTTGCGATTCCCGAAAGATGCTGTACCTCTCCAAACAGAAGGAGTATAAAAACTCTTGCTCCTGTAGAAAAGTGTACGTGGTAGAAACAGGACGCTCAATATCCACTAGACTTAAAGAATATGAACGATGTACTAGAAATAATGAAATTGTTCAATCTGCTGTAGCTGAACACCAGCATAACACTGAACGTATCAATCAAGAGAACTGTGTTAAGGCCGAATTAAAACCACTATTTTGAATTCTTTCCGTGGTCTTTTTTGAAATGAATTTTTGTCATAATGAACAATTATATATCCTCGTTTTGATAGTGAAAAAAAATATGATTACTTACAAAAATGATCTCAATATTTGAAATAAATTGGTTTGGCACTGAGATTTTTTTGGGCGGGATTCATACATTGGTAGAAGAAAGCATTTTTCATTTGAAATTTCGGATAAATATTTAGAAAAAATATGAAATCAACAAATTTTTTTGATCAATGGGAAATATGATATCATTTTGAAAAATGTATTAAGAATTTGATTATTTTTAAACTAAAGAACAAACTTTTCTAGACATTTTTTAAAAATCGCATACCACTCTGTGTCTTACATGGTTTATTCACATTTACCTAAAATTTCAGGTGAAAATTTGTTTTCTTCTATTAACGCATCAGTCCCGAAAAACAAATAGCAATCACAGTATATTCCAAATTTCGGAGTCATTATTGTAAATAATCAATTTTTTCTCTTCACTATGAAAATAAGAATATAAAAATGTTCATAGTGTTACGGCCTTGGATCATCTTGAGTGTTGTTGCCTCTCTGTTTATGTCCTGTTGTTATTGCAATGTTGTGCAAAGTTGTTCCATTTATAATTGTTATGATTGTTTTCACTCTTTTCAATATTGTGCCATATGCCATAATTGGGAATGTTCTTTTCCAAACCCCAATACATCTTTACTATAAACTTTGTTTTTGTATTGTCTTATGGCACTAATGATAGGAAGCGAATTTCCACCTGAAATGGGATGTAATTTGCAGTTACTAATATAATAAGCTAAGAATATCATTGTTTACTAGAGCATTTTTAATCTGGCTGAAGTCAGCTATTTAACGTCATGTAGAACGGAGTGAAAGGACCGATAGCCTATGTCTCATTCAATAACGAGGTCGTTACGTCGGTAACTGAGCGCTACTCATTAAGAAAGCATTTAGAAATAACAGTACTTTATATAGAAATTGTGATATTTTTCTTCAATATATGTTTGAAATAGTAGGGTGTAATTTCGCTTTTTGCTATTAATGAATCGGTACCGAAATGCACAATGCAAAACAGATTATTGGAACTTCAAAAATCATTTTTGTAAATATCCATGTTCACGATAAAATCAGAATAACCACTGTTCGTCAAATTAAGAATTCATTTAAAAGGCACAAAAAAATTCCAAATAGCGCTTCGAATCCCAAGCTATGATCGTATATCAGTGAAGTCTGAGGTGCATTTCATTATTATTTTGTCTTTATATTTTCAAACAAGAAGTGTTTTTAACAATTGAGATCCAGAGTACTATATCCATTTTTTCCTATGCAGAAAGTGTTGGCAAAATAAAACATCTATTACGTACAAAAGTGACAAGTACAAAAATAAGACACTTTAAATTAAATATTGATCTATTCAAAGAAAAAGCATATATACAATACCATATAAGATTATCTATGATATATGTATTGTACATGGTATAAACTTAAATGCATCTCAAAATAATAGAACTGTTAATATACCCTTGTATTATAAGTATTTTTAAATACATACCTAACAAATAAATAAAATTCACCTACATTAAGTCGGATTTGCAAATTGCTGTTATTAAATATTGTTGAATCATGGGCAATACCTGGCCACCTGACCACAACTTTAATAAACTCTAAATTCCACTTGTGTGTTGATCGAAAAATATTTTTTCCTTTTTCTATACACCTCAGTATCTTCTCCCCCTAAAAAATCCCACGTAAAAGAACAGCAAGGCATTTTGTTCTCTTTTGATATGAACATTGTATGTTATGTATTTTTATTTGTGAATGTATCATTAAAAACAATAAATGTATTATTAATATTAAAAATAAAAATTAAATGAAATATGTACTTATTTTTCAAATGGCAAAATGTATGATATAATAACATGTAACAGAGACTATACCTAATCCTCGTGTCCATGTATTCAATGGCATGATACACAGCTTAAAAGCTATTCATTTTAAATAAAAAATATTTATTTAATTAAATTTCTCTACAATGATGATAGGCGTAATGTACAGTATATCTATTTATGTATGTGTATAAGCGGGAGTGGTATTCTGTGAGACCACTGAACAGATTTGAACTAACTGTGTTTCACCATATGTTATTGTAACATTATTTACATATTTCATTTTACATACGGAGACTGCACTTGAATATGTGTGCCATCAGTTACTGCAATTTATTTTTGGAAACCAAGCAATTGCATCCCTCACTCTTACAATGAACTGTTGACATATCCATTTTCATCCTTGTTGAACTCAAATGCCCACCAGTTAAATATAGCCAAAGGCAAGTTAAAAGTTGATTGCTTGGAGAGAGACTATTTTTCCTGAAAAACCAAACAACACAAGTTCAATAAGATTCAAAGGAATTTGTCGATTTTTAATCATATCTTGAATGTACATAATATGTACATAAATATTATACTTACAGCTCACATTATTATAGATCTTCTTGAATTTCCGCAAGAAGATTATTAACTGTTCTCCTATAGAACCTGAATCTCCTGAAAAAAGTTAGTTCGTCCAATTCTTCGATTGGATTTATTCTTATATATCCTCATAATTATCATCAAAAACGCTAAAATCCATAATTATTTCTTTCATCCACACAACTCGACAAAAAGCAATAAACAATATTGAAAGTTAGGTTATGAATACTAGCTTACCATTTTAAAGCGGCTAAAATTGGGGAGCCAAACTTTGATTAATTTAAGTTAAGCTTGTATAGCTGTGCAACAAATTTTTAACTTGAAGCCGAGCTTAACCTAAAGCTCGGCTTTTTTGTTTGCAGTGTAAATCGCCCTAGTGCAAGAAATATAAATTAAATAATTTCAAATCGACGGTCTTCAGTAATGGTGTACCTACATACATTTTACAAAAAAATCATACTAAATATTTAGTTGTGTTAAATTGGTTTTCAATGATGCAATGTTTCTCGAATGTTTCCAATGTAATTTTGAGCGCTGTTTTATGCGGACAATCCACTAATTTTTATTAGTTCACCCTTGAGTACACCGCATATTGTGCCATGCAGTGTCAATTAGTTCTAATTAATTTGATATAAATAGGACTATCATTAGTAGTTTTTATTTTATGCCTTGACTGGTAAACGTTAAATCACAATTTTCATGAAATATTTGTTTGATGAAGTTGATAAGAAACATTTTTAATTTTTGATTTTTCTAATTAGTTGAGGTGATCAAAACGAAATGGTGTAGATAAAAATCAAATTGGGTCGTTTTATTAAGGGGATTCGTTATTGCAAACTGATCTTCAGAAATCACTTTCATTCTCTGATTAAAATTTATTTCATCATTTGGAAATGGATTGGGAATAGAGCAAATTCTAATTTCTAAGAAATCAGTGATAACATAATCATTAATTTCGAAAGATGGTAACAATGCAATTCCTTCTTTTTGAGTTGAGTTTTTTGGAATATTTAAAATACTACCGCTTATTTTATCCTGAATAATAGGCTTATTATAAATTAGTGTTTAAAACTATTTTTATAATTTGGGTACAGCGTTTAATTCGATTACATCTTAAGCGCCTATCAGAGTATCAAAATCGTTATGCCAATTAATAACTTGAAATTTAAGGTATCAAAGGGTTCCCAATAAATCAGACCAAAACAATGTGATATACTTTTCTTTTATTAAGATTTTTTTTATTCAGCAACGTTTCGGCGGTCGTTTACCACCATCATCAGGCTAAAATACATAAATCTTATTTATAAATTTTAAATTGTAAATACAAAGGACAGAAATATGGAATGACACTACAAGTAGATGTTTTGTTTTTTTTTTGTGATAGGTTGAAAAAGAATAAAATATTACATACATACATTTAAATTCAAAAACAACAAACAAACGTAATTATAGCTAATATACGTTATATGTATATTGTTATTATTAGTAGATAACCAAGAGAAAAGAAACAGAGACAAATCTTTTATTTTTTTATATATCTTAAAGAAAAACATGTATTATTATTTTTTTTAAGTTCAATAAAGGCATCAAAACATGTAATACATAAACAATTATTACCATACCTTTTTTTTTGGGAGGTGTGCACTAGTTTAAAGCATACCTTTTGTTGTTCTAATTAGTATGTGGAGTCATATTTCGGTAATACCTATTTTTTATATATATATATATATATATATATATATATTTTTGTTATTTCTACACAAGAAACACTCTCTGCAATGTACGAGTTTCAAACCAGCTGTAAACAGCGCATTGGAAGAATGTGATTTCAATATTTATTTTATAATTTGAACAGGTGAGACACCTGTGGTGTTTTTATTTAAATATTAAAACATTAATGGGTTGTCAACTGTTTTGCGACTGAAAAATATAAAACTATTTGTTTTTTTGATTTAAACAGCTTAACGCCAGATGTCAGATCATGATTTTATTTTCAGAGATTAATTTTATTTAGTTTATGTAATGTATTAAATTGTTTTTTTGACTGATAAGAAAGAAAAAGGAAAATATGTTTTGATGTTAAATGTTCTATTAAATTAGATGTTTATAAAATGAAATTATGTTATCATAATCAGTTTTTTGATTAATATTGTTTGGAAACTTGTGAATGTATAACGTTTCCAAAATTAGTCTTTTGATACGATTTTCTTCAGTGTGTAATATTGAAAAATTGTTAAAATCAAAAGCATGTAATGTTGTTAGAGAGTGGTTACATAAGCCTCAAAGCGAGGGGTTATTTTTACGAATATTATAGTTGTGTTGATAAAAGCGTTTTTTTGTGTATTGTGATGTTTCACCGATATATACAAGAGTAGGGTCACAAGACATACATTCTAATTTGTATACCAAATTACTTTGAAGTGTTTTATCATCGCGATCTTTTAATGAAGTGAAAATATTAGAGATAAGATTGGAAGGTGTCCAGGCGGGAGCAGCTTTAGGAGATTGTAGAATTTTTTTCATTTGATACTCAATCGTGTGGAAAAATGGCATTTTTATGTATGAAATACTAGACAAACTGTTTTGAGGGTTACTAATATGATTGGTATTATTAGGTACGAGGACTTGTTTTCTTTTTGTTAGTTGGATGTAGCGGTCATCAATAACTCGACTTAAGAGCCTATCTGGATAGCAGTTTTTTTCTAATATGTTCTTGATAAAATTTAGATTATCATTATAATATTTATGATCTGACAGTAGAATTGCTCTGTCGACAAGATTCCTAATAGTTGATATTTTAAACTTCATAGGATGATAGGAATAAAAATTTAAGTATCTGCCAGACCAAGTCTTCTTCTTATACCAATTTGTGGTGACTTTGTTATTGCTTTCAAGATTGAGAGTGATATCTAAGAAATTAATAGAAGAATTATCAGGAATTTCTACTGTAAATGTGGGCCTGTCATCATGATTCCCTAAATATTCGTAAAATTAAATTTTTGTTTTCTTGAAATTTCTGCGTACAAGCTGTTATCTCAAAAACTTCAATATACACATTATCGGGAAATAAATCTGCAAATTTAGAATTGATTATAGATTCACTAGCACCTAAGTCTATTAAAAAAGTTAATATATGGGAGTACTATTTGTTGAATTATATTATTTAAGTCAACTCCTTCGAATGAATTGTTATCTCAAATTTTTCGTAAATTTCTTCTTCTGATTCTCGATTGAAAGTATCCGGTAAAGTTAAAAAGTTTGGATCATTAGTAAAGACATATCCAAAATCTTCAGTCTCTTCAATTGATGGATCAAAACATTGAAGATTTGTTAACTCTTGAGATATAAAAGTCTTTTTTGTCCTGAATTTTGAAAATTATTATAATTTTGTGCTTATGTACTCCAAGTATTTTGTGAATAATAATTTGGTATATAAGTTCTCATTGATTGCGTATTTGTTGAACCAAAGTTTCTAGATACTGATGGATTATTAACAAAAGACATTGGCGTTGGTTTTGGAAAAGTTGCATTTTTCTATGGAGCAAAAACGTTTGTCTTTTATTGCGGTTGTTTAAAACACGGAATCTGATGAAAATTTCTGTGGCGGTATTTGCCTAGGTGCAATTCGTATTGGGTTACTTGGAAAAGTTTGCTTTGGAGCGGCATTATTTTGATTATTAGTAATAGCGCTATTCGTTGCCTATTATGGTTTGTTAATTGTTGTCTTAATTCTACTTGTGATTGGACTAGATTATAATTAGTAATACATGAAATGGCACTATCTAAAGTTCTAGGGTTAGATGTTAATACTAAGATTTTAGTACATCTGGTCAGTTACTTATTAATGTGATAATAATTTTTTTCTGCTTGATAACGAAAAGCTTGTCTAACATTATCATTCGGTTGTTCGGCTTGGATATCTGCATAAATTCTTTGAACAAATTGTTTTAATCTAACGACAAATTCCATTGAATTTTCATTTATATTTCCATTGAAATAAATCAAATAATGTAATAATACCAAAAAACTAATTGGATTACGAAATTTTTGTCTTAAGACAGTTTTAAGGCTGTCCTAAGTAGTAATATCAGAACGGGTATATAGAAGATCATGTGCTTCGCCCATTAATTTAGATTTAATTGCAGTACGAATTTTTTTTGAATTTCACTGGTGTGAAATGATAAATAAACTACTCTGTGGTGTGTATGATATACCATCATAGCTGTGGTCTGGATTATATTAAATGTAAGTAATAGTTTTGAAAAAGCTTGTAGGTCCATTTTTTTAATTTGTTTTTCATTTAAAAGATTGACAGATGAATTTTATCAACCGATAGATTTGAAAAAATATCAATTGAACTATTTAAATTAAATTCAAATTTACTATTGAAATCGTCGCTATGTAAATTTAATAAAAGAGTATTTTCTTTAGAACATTAATTAAAAATACTTTCGTATTTGACATAAGGAAATGGCAATTTTAGTTGTTGTCAATAGGGATTCACTTCTGCAATGGTAACACAAAACTGCTCCAGTCCAGTCCAGTTTTCTTGGGTCAGTTTCACGAGCTCTAACGTTAGCACGTTAAGTAACTCAGCTTCTTCTTCTGGACCAACGGTTTACACAAAGTTGCACCAAAAAAGATCCGTAGTTCGATTGAATAGTCTTTTAACAGATTAAAATTTGAACTTAATCGTTATCACTATCCTATTCGCAGCCTCAATTAAAATTTAAAGTCAGGAAATTGTATTTTAAAAAACGTTTAATTTCAAAATAAACTGGTTACAACTGAACAGTATTTCGTCTAGTGATAGAATGATACAATATTTTTCTATATTGTGGACAGTAATAGCGTATCTGTCTCATTCTATAAATACCATTTAAAAGTAATTATGATAGCCGCTGGACTTGTGTTTGACCCTCTATTTACTGAGACATCATTATCATTATCTAAAACTAATATTACTTATGTTGGGAAAAGTAACTATTTATATTACAAAATGAACACCTTACAAAATACAGATCAATTTTTCTCCTAAACAATACCAAAACTGAAAAAATTTCAAGAGGATATTTTTGCTGCGAATTAAATTGTCTACAAAAGTGAAATATCGAAAAGTTACAAAAAATTAATTGTGTACATATTTTTTTAACAAATCATTTTTGAATTACCCGTACGCGCGCCCCTGGACAATCTGTAAATACTATTTTAACACTATACTATTTTAAGTAATTTTCATAACAAAAATTTTGTTTAAATTGCTCAAATTATTTCGGAGATATCTGCCAAAACTTTAAAAAATGAAAATTTTTAACACGTTGTATTTTCTAAACGAAGTATTTTAGAATACACGTGTATATGAAACTATGTATGCATTTTTTTGCTAAATAATCCTCTGCTTAAATTTAACAGATCTTTTTTGAAACACTTTGTAAAGGTTGCAAATTTATAAAATTCCTGATAAAAGCCTTTTTGAACATCTACACCTTATCCCTATTTTATTTATTGTTACAGTTTAGTTATTAAAAAACTCGATCAGCATATTTGAACTTCATCTCACGTAGCAAAATTGCAAAAGATGAAAATTGCTTCGGTTCAGATGTCACTTAAGGAAGCCATAGGAAAAAGTGTTGAAAAAGATATAAGTAGTCAGGCTACACTCAGTAAGGATTTATGCCAAGCTCTAAATTCCGCTAATATTCCATTACGAAAATTGGAAGACAACTAGAAAAAGCGGAGTTGATGTAAATTTTTATGGGGAGAGTACCTGAAAATGATAACGTAGTTTTTGTTTTTTTGAAAATAGTAGATGAGAGGCATTCATTTTTTATTGAAAATTTTCAGAAACATTTAATTGTCAATTCATTTTAAAATTTTCCTCAATAAAATCAATACAATGCGCGCCAAAAGAATGGATACGTATACCTGTTTTCCATTTACTTTTTTTGCAAAAATGCTCGGAATGTCGATTCTATTTCATTTTTTCGCTCTTCTTATGGGCATCTTTAAATCTACAGGGTATCTCAAAACAGCTGGACACAACAACTTTAAAATTTTATATAGAACACCCTGTAACGGAGAATCGGTGACTGTCATAAATTAAGCATATATTCGATACAAACTTGCACATGTATGCGCATATATTCGCTCTTTTACTTAACATATTCCGCGCCTTAATTATAAGAGTATCGAAAGATGCCAAAGGACGCTTAAAGTGGCTATAGTAGCGAAAACACATTTTACCCCTTAGTGGTAGAATTTCGAAAACTTCACAAAATGCTTTTTACATTATTATTATTAAAACCCATCGTCTTAAAATATTATTTAATTAAAGACATATTGTAAAAAAGTAAAAACACATTTCACCCCTTAAAGGTAGTAGTTCAAAAAAAAACAAAATTATCTAGTTAAAGAAATATTACAAAAAAAACACATTTCGCTCATCTTACATCCAGAAATACATTATCCTAATGCTATATATGAAAGAATAAGTTTAAAACATCCTTTAGGTGAAGAAATATTGGAAAAAAGTAAAAACATATTTCACTTCTTTTCACCCTTTAATAGCAGAGTTTTAAAAAACCCAGAAAATCGTTTAAAGGCAGAGCCGATGCGAGGCTTGGGCAAAATGGACAAAACACACAGCCTCACGTTTTAACCCAACATACCGAATTATGGATAAAATATTACTAAAAACATTATTGTAACAGATACCGATATCTGTGAAATGACGACTAAAAATATTAAATATTAAGGGGATCTCATATTATATATAATAACTTCATGATATCTGTAGTGTGACAGGTCCGTGAATCTTGCGAATGTTCAATCGAGTACAAAATATAGTGGTTGGCGTTGAAAACGCGTCGTAATTTAGTAATAAAAACCAATGTTGTTTAAAAAAAAATTAAACAAAATGTATCTAAATTTTATAACAAAATATCGGAAAGTCTACAATTTTTCAGTAAACAAAAAGATAAATTTTTTTAAAACATAAATAAAATATGAAAAAAACACATACTTTTCAATAATCTTAACGAAAAAAAAACATACTTTTACACGGGACATTTTTCCTTCCTCGACGTTGAAAAATCGAGACGTTTTTGGCTTACTCCCATATTTCCTAATCATTAAGTGTTGAAAGTGTTTACGAAAAATAAAGATGACTCTTTTTAGTCATCGTGTTTACACTACGAATATTTCGCATGGTTTTAACAAAACGATTCGAAACGCCCTCAAATTACTACAGATTTAAATTAATGAAAGAAATAACCACATACACAGTCATTTATTAAACTGGGCGGGTCGACCAAGTTCAGTTTATGCTATGCAAAATAATCGCAGTGTGTGAGCCCCTATAAACCAAATTTTAATTTTGTAGATAACGTTCAATCGGACGAAAACCGACTGAAAGATTTAAAAGATGAAATAGAAAATTTGCGTATTAATTCAATGGCTCACAAAGATTCTTGTAGAATTCAAGAAGCAGAAAAACAAAAACAGATAAATTTGTATTATATAACTGAAACAAATATAGCAGCACAAGAGGAGGAACTTATAAATACAGAATATATTACGTTCGGTAAATATTAAAAGTTAAGAATGTATAATAACTTGATCAAAACTACACTTGCGTACCTAATTTTAAAGCCCTGATACTTTCTAAACGAATTCACTGATTTTATCAAACTTTTTTTAGTACAGCGCTTAATTCATTCTCCATAAGCGAGATTAGAAAAAATTTCGAAATACTCTCCGAGTTATACCTGTTATGACCTGCTTCCTTCGTTCTATAAAGCATTTTTTGATGAACATTTTGGTTTGTTAATCGCGACTTTATCTTTGATAGTTCCGGAGATACGGGGTTTTTACGGAAACCTTTTTCTCCATTAAGTACAGCCAATCAGTACAAAATTAACTCGTCTCTTATAGAAAGAAGGAAAAGTCTAGCCTACAACAGGACCAAGGTTACTTTCAAGACATCGTGAAGCTCGACGTCGCTCTACCAGAAAGCATAGGTATTGGCAAGATGAATATTGGAGAAGAGTTTTATTTACTGATGAGCCAAGGTTCTGTTTATTTTCGTGCGATGGTTGTCAGAGGTTATGGAGAGGAGCTGATAAACGGTATGAGCAGTGCGTGATCAGCGAACGAGAAAGTTTTGGAG
This sequence comes from Kuschelorhynchus macadamiae, assembly GCA_030620095.1. Lineage (NCBI taxonomy): Eukaryota > Metazoa > Arthropoda > Insecta > Coleoptera > Curculionidae > Kuschelorhynchus > Kuschelorhynchus macadamiae. The sequence goes on along the minus strand of JAUTXW010000467.1, from coordinate 107,537 downwards.
GCAGTTTCATAATGGTCTGAAGTCAACTTTGTATCCTGCAGATAAATGCTCCAACTGGGAATATATATATATATATATATATATATATATATATATATATATATATATATATATATATATAGATAATTTCAATTTCTGTGCGGTTCTTGGTCGTAAAAAGTTATACAAAATGAAACCAGTAACGGTAAGGATTACTCCTTCACCATTTTGTCGAGAATCGACCAAAACATGACGCTATGTTTGTTTCCAGGGCCAAGGTGCCAATCTGCTACCGTGGTATCTGCCTGGTTCAGGGTTTGGGTATTTCGGTTTTAATACCGATACCCCCCAAGGAAACGGCCTGATGAGCCTTGCCGGGGCAGATCCCACGGTAGCAGATTGGCACCTTGGCCCTGGAAACAAACATAGCGTCATGTTTTGATCGATTCTCGACAAAATGGTGAAGGAGTAATCCTTACCGTTACTGGTTTCGTTTTGTATAACTTTTTACGACCAAGGACCGCACAGAAATTGAAATTTCTGTTTCTCTTTAATTTTTGCACAGATGTGTCGTCTTGTGCTCCAAAGTAGGTCGCATCTAAAGCGGTTTAGTTGCACCATAGTACCTACAGATGGCGCCACTGGTTGCCTATTTCCCTCGTCGACTTTCAAAGTCGAATGACATGACACCTTGTTTGTTTTAGGGTTTGGGTATTTCGGTTTTAATACCGATACCCCCAAGGAAACTGCCTGATGAGCCTTGCCGGGACAGATACCACGGTAGCAGATTGGCACCTTGGCCCTGGAAACAAACATAGCGTCATGTTTTGGTCGATTCTCGACAAAATGGTGAAGGAGTAATCCTTACCGTTACTGGTTTCGTTTATATATATATATATATATATATATATATATATATATATATATATATATATATATATATATATAATATATATATATATATATATATATATATATAATATTTTACAAGAAGCATAGGAAATAACTTTCTAATCATGCATGACAATGCCAAAACACATATCACTAGAAATGTTCGTTATTATCTGTATCAAGTCGGTATAGAAGTTATGGTATGGCCCCCAGTATAGGATGAGCCAGGGTGTCGAATTAGACTACGTCATTTTTAATGCTTTGGAAAAAGCTCTTGTCGAGAAATGGAACAATATTCCTCAAGAAACCATTTCAAATTTAATTCAAAGTATGCCAAGATGAATCGAATCTTTAATCAGGGCTTTAATCGAAACGTTGTAAAGTTGTTAAATATTTAACCAATCGTTACTCTTTCGTTATTAAATGTTTGCAACAAAAAAATTGTAGATTAAACTTCTTTTTAAATATTAGGGTGTAGGTTCCCGCAAAAACCATATATGTCCGGAAGTATCAAAGATAAAGTGGTGATTCATGTTCATCAAAAATGCTTCATTGAATGTTTTTTGAATCATAGCAGGTATAACTCACAGAATGTTAAGAAATTTTAAGAAAAAGTATCATAGAAAAATTTCGATTTTCTCTATGAAAATTTTAAAAAATCCATTGCTTCTAATCTGGCTTATGCAGAATAAATTAAGCTCTGTAGTAAAAAATTTTGCTAGATTTGGTGAATTTGTTTTGCAAATATAGGACTTTATTTATTACTATGTAAAAAATCAATTAGTTAAGTAGAATTATCATATCATATCATTAAATCATATATCGCGAGATGTATTATTTAACGAAAGTAATAATATAATTATCATAATTCTTACTTATCCTTTGTATACTAAAATCAGTTAAATTTACCGCTGTGTTAGAATACTATTTTGTTATAATAAATTGTGTGTAAATTATGTACCCTCATCGGCATAAAAAACCGGCACGCCAGGATTTCCATAAAGTTTGGTGTTTAACAACTTCTTTATGGTTAAACTTATTAGTAGGTATACCTGGACATGGAATTACAGTGCTGTCCATCCTGACGTAACGCATTTTTCGTCCACGTGAGCTATGACATTATTTAGGCTCTGCAAGCGCTAGGCGAACATATGCACATGTCATCTCTCAATGTGAAAAATCACCTATCAACTGTTCGCCAAAGTCATATTTTTGAGCAGGACCTGATGCAGGGTGGCGTCAAAACAATTTTAAAAAAGTTTCGCTTCTATGGACCGCGCCATTCCGGGTATACAGTTTTTATCATTAGGGCCGAAGTGACATAGTAGGTCATGTTTTAGGTGATAAGCTATAAATAGGACGCACTTTTCAAACATTGTTGTTTTTAACCCTTGATTCTCCAGAATAATTTAATTGTGACGTAGGCTTAGACGATTATTAAATACCGGTTTCTTTTATAATCATTTTAGGATACAAGATGTTACAATTTCGTTCAAAATAGCGCTCGCTGCTTAAGGAGAAACGTTATAAGTTTATGTTATAAGTATAACTAATTTTGAGACTATTAATGCTATTTCAAATATTGATGAAAAAAATAATATAGTTTTCAACGGGGATGGTAAGGAATTTATAGAAATCCCACTAAAAAGCTATGAAATTTAACATATTAATAAACATTTAGTAGAACAATTTGATAAAATGGGGATTTCCTTTCATTTGTTTGCAAATAATAATATTCTACAGTCGGTAATACAAATATCAGAATCAAATTAAAGAAGGTTGTATAAACAAAATTTTAGGATATAAAAATCAGGTTATTAGAGGTGGTGGAAACATTCAAGTTTCAGATGTTCCTGCAGATATTATAAAAGTTTCACTGCTATTCGATTGCATGCTAAAGGTTCCTATTTGGACGGAAGACCTGTTCATATTAATCAGCAATTTTTTCCGAACGTATGTCCTGGATTGTTTTAAGTGAGGCATTTTTATAGGAACGAATTTTGATTATACTTACTTAAAAAAACGTTTCACTTTGTTGCGTTTCAAAAGAATTTAGCTTTCCGGTACTCCTGGCAGGAAGCAACAATTCGTACTAATTTACTTGGAATTGAAAATTTTTTGAATATCTCTCTATTAGAGTTTTTAACGGATAAATTAAATGTTCCCGTTTTTAGTTCTTAAATACTTGTGGTTGATCATATTCTATTAAAGATATTTAAATTTTAAGATCACTGATCAATGTCAGTAAAAAATCTGGATCATGTAATCTAAACGGGAAACAATTTTTGATATTAGCACTGCGTGAAATTATGTTGGCCTGGTTCTTTTAAGATTGGGTATAATGCCAGTTTTCTAATTTTGAAAGCTGCTATACGACCCTATTTGCAATGAAAGTTCTTCAAGTTTTTGGTTCATGCGATATCCAGCGTAAGACAATTGTAGAGTTTATTCACAAATGGACCCTATCTATATTAAAATTTGAGGCTTCTGCGCATTTTGCCATTAATCCAGGTAATAAAAATGTCCTTAAAAGTTCTTAGTGCGGCAATGATATGGATTGTAAAGGACTAACTCGTGATTTGGCACATAATAAGTGACTTTCGATTTTATTCATTCAATCTACTGAACGTAAATATATTCAACACGCATAAGCACTTCCGCTTGCATCTGAAAACTCGTGAATTTAAATTAATTTGGGATATTTGACAAGAACATGACGTGGAACATGCAGTGTTTAGTAAATCTATCTTGTATATGCATCAAGAGATTATGGACTCAATTTCACGAAGAAATTCCAGAGAGCTCGAAATAGAAAATGAAGTAGAAAAGAAAGATGAAAGTTTTTTTGATGTATTCGAAGAGTCATAATGACTAATCGCCTAAATTCCAAAAGAAGTCCGTTATCCATTGAATAGTAATTTAAAAATTCATACACTCATCCTTGAGGTGTGTTCCAATTATTTGTGTTTCATTAATGGACTGAAAACTGTAGAAAAACCAACGCCATCTACAAGTGGTAGTAAGGTATGGGAAGTAAGGTGGATATAACAGTGTAATTTAGGAATTTATAATACAGTTTTTTTAAAATACAAAATATATTTTGGTGCATGAAATTTTTTATAATTCTCTGAATTACTTAGTTTAATTATTATCTCTTTACAACTGCTGCTAGCCTTCTTAAACTCGGCTTAAAAATGTAAATACAAACAAAGCCATGTCAATGTGAAATTGTTACATGGTTGTCGAATGTTTCACATTTGCTTAGAATAGTTGAAGTCGAATAATAATTAGTTATATTACACTGAGAAAAACCCCGCAAATAAACTGGTGTTGCTGGAAAAAGTTTATTTATTCTAGATGTTTTTTTAATAAATCTATAATGAAGTGTGTTCTAGAACAATTAAAACGATTTTTCTAAAATCAGTTTATTTAGATCTAATAAACTAATTAACTATGTTTATTTAGTTTGATAAAATAATGTACAAGTATATTTATTCTAGTACTCCTGTTTAACTGTTTAAATTAACCTCGGTTTTCTAAAAAAAAACTATTAAACTGATTCCTAGAACAAATACCTGTTCACGATTTTTACTTTACTCTTTGTGTTTCTCAGTTACTGATACAATGTATTTAATTATCTACAACTTGGTAAATCATTGGTCATTCTAGCTTTATAAATAAAAAAAGAGTTGTTAAACTACTATCCCTGAACTCTGACTAAAAAAATGGTGAAAGATCTCCGAATAAGAGATTGATCTAGTTTAAATAAACAATTTTATTTATTTCAGATCCCCAGTTTAGCGGATCCAAATAAACAAAGTGCCTAAATTTAAAAAACTCAAATATACCGTATATAAACTATTTATTTATTCTAGTAAAATACTTTAATAGTTCTAGATAAACATTTCACCTAGATCTACAGTACAGTATGGTAAAAAACAGTTTATTAGATCTAAATAAATTTCCAGAAAATGGAGTTTATTTAAACCAAATAGACAGCTTATCTGTCACATAGTTAAATAAACTTTTTATTTAGAACAAATAAAATTTCAACCAGATTTAATAATTTTTTTCTCAATGTACGATTCATATAAATAAATAATAATTGCTAACGAACAAATACCTATTTCATTATACCATATATGAATTGTTATGAAAAGTATTTCTTTTGAAACCCTAATTTGTAATCATGCGCTGTTGCTAATGTTTCAAAATAGCGGGTTTCAAAATTATTTCGCTCTTCGACCAGTACGTTTTGATCGTAGATATCTGGAAAATCACGTAATAATAATTCCTCTCAATCCGTTTGAATCGATTTGCATGTTTGGAGTAATGGCTTAATGTCAGCATACCTACTTTGTAAGAATTTTCTCGTTTAACTATGTCTATTTTGGTTAAAAAAGTTTGAAACCGTCTTAGTTCGCTTTTAGTTTGAGCTTTACGATTTTTTTATTCTGTTTAAATTGAATTCTACGTTACTTTCAACTTGGTATATATCCGACATTGCGTTTTTTATAGAGAAAAAAATTAAGCCGGTAAGTTTCTACAATTGTCTTTTAAAAATAAATTAAGTTTTCCGAGTTTTTTAATTTATTTAACGGATAATCTAGCAACCAAATATTTTCTGAAATCTAAGTGAATATCAATATAAAATACATCAGTGCCTGACCCTTGACTCTTTTTCTAATGGAACATTATTCAAATATCGAGTTATAAGTAATCGTGCAAACTTATCTAATATAGCGAGTTCTGAAACGAGTTCCGTCAGTGTCTCTTATAAGAATATTCAACATTTAATGTCTCATATTAAAGTGTGATACATCATCACTCATACATAGATTTAAAAATTATTAACTCATGTAACCATTTTATGCAGCTGGTTGTACAATATATATCTGTATGATATCAGTAATGTATTTTTATTTAATTTCTTTCTGTTCTGCTTTATTTTCCAGCGTATTTTGGGTAAGTTTAAAATGTCAACTAGTAAATTGTATATCAATGGTTGAATGTATTAACGTATTGATTTGTTAAACACATCCTGATTTTGCACATTAGCTCAAAAAATATTGAAGATACCGGAAAATTGTAACACCACAAATTTAACAATTCAGTAAGAATATATTACTCAATTTAATAAGAATGTATTATTTACTCAATGCGAAGTTTAAAATTTTTAAAGATACATTTTACAGTTTTTTTTAAAGGACCAAGAATATAGATGTCGTTGTTTATGTTTTATTGTGCATGGAAACAATTCGCAAATTTCAAAAGAAGCCACCGTGTACGCATAATTCCCAGCCCGGTTAATCCGCGCACCGATAATGGTGATTTCTGTTGGTAATATCTCAAATCTCTGCGTTTCATTTTACTTGTACTCGAATTTACCTAAAATATTAACAATTTCACATCACAAATTTAACAGTTCAATAAGAATGTATTACTTACTCAAAATTAAAGATACATTTTAAAGTTTTAAATATATTACGTTGTATATAGCAGTATTAAATTGTGAAATCCTGTTTTTCTTAATGGATCAAGAATAAAGATGTCACTGTTTATGTTTTATTGTGAATGGAAAAGAGAAGCCAAGACAAGCGCGTATAATGCGCAGCCCGGTTGATTCGCGCACCGATAATCGGGATTTTACTGTACTTAGGTTCGCCACAAATTCTTATCCAACCACTGCTTATTTATAGTACTAACAGCAATGTACAATTATGAAAAAATTCTGCTTATTATTTTTATTTATAGTACTAACAGCAATGTACAATTATGAAAAAATTGTTATGAAAAACATTATTTATTATCACCTTATCTAAGGTAAAGCAAATTATGAAGACATTATCTTAAATTGCTAATTGTAATCAACATAGCATCAATCATGAGCTATCGAGCAAGACCAAGCATCACCAACCCGTATGACGTTGAAAAATTTTTATTTTTTAGTCGACGCTCGACGGTTCGTTGTTATAATAACCGAGGGCACTCGATTTTATTTGACAATTTGTCAGTTACATATTTCTGCCTTTAACATTTAAAATATCGTAACTATAAATATGAGTAATGTAACAAATCAAACAGTACGTTGTTTGTAATTGCTATTTCCATTATTTTGTATACTTTGGCTTGACATTTGAGTGCAATTTGCCAATGTCAAAATTGGCAAGTATTAAACGACTGGATGCACTCAGTTCTGTGGGCCAACCATTTTTAAAAGATTATTTTTAGTCGACATCACTTAGTTGTACGCGATCAATCACGATTGAAGACGATACTGTGTAACTGCCATCAAAAGATGGGCTTAACTCATTGATCTGCAGAGATTTTGGCTAGATTATCTTGCTGCACTATCACCCCGGCAATTTTGTTATAGATTCCCCAAACTCATTTTTATAAGTAAACTTTAAATCGTGGCATTTTCAAGAGTGATGAATCTGCGTTTGCACCCTTCTCGACTTACAATGCGCACAATGTCTTCAAGGCATATTTATGGTTAAAACCATTTTTATGAATGTTCCTTGCTAGGAATACACTTTTTCCACAAAATAACTAACTTAACACCTAACCCGGAAGTAGCTTATTTCCTTATACGGAAGTAAGCAATTTAACTTTTTGTTTGACAAAAACTATATTTTCAACATAAATACACCGCAGCAACAACCAATACTGAAGTCCAATCTTCATGAAATTGATTTCTGTGTACAATTTGACATCAATTGATTTTTTAAACACACTTTTAGCCCGCAATTTGGTTCCGCCCCATTGGATTCACACTAAAATTTTACTAATCTATCCGCACGAAATGCTTTATTTCTCTACTCATCAGAGTACACAGAACCTACGGCCAATTAGGCCTCTTCTACGTCCTCCCGTTGTCTCTGTAAAGTATAATTTTTGTATTTGTATTTAAACAAAGAGAACTAAATTATTCTACCAAATGTTGTTGCGCACGTGCTAATATTACAATTAAGCCTGACTATTTATTTGAAGTATAATCGGTGTTCGTAAAAAACCAGATTAACAAACATAGCGAGGCACAGATATACATAATCTTGTAGTTGCAGTAGTAAACGCCACTTTCAGCTAAGATATTATTCATTATGTAGAGCTAAGGGTCATTATTATTTACTCAGCGATATTTTTCAGAGCAAGAAATTAGAAATCAAATTAAACTAGAAATGTCAACAAAACGCGCTAGACTGGGTGAAGTAAAGGGAAACTTACAAAGGCAAATAATGGAAAGAAAGAGCGATTATGCAAAGGAACAACTCGAATATAAAGAAATGAGAAAGCACCTCCATGACTTAAAAGTAAGATATATAAACATATTTTGAATAAATATTATAGGCTATTATACCGATATATAAAAATTACAAAAAATATTGGCGATGTAAAAAAAATGTATCAGAAACTTTTTCAAAATTTGAATAATAAATAATAAAAATCTTTTACTTGAACATCATTCATTTAATCATAATTTTGAAATTCTACATATCGAAAATAAGGGCATAAAACTTAATATGCTTGAATTCCTCGAAATAAACAAACTAAAATCATCATACCGTTTACTAAATGACCAATTAGAATTAAATAGCATTCCTTTGTTAAATTTATTTCACTAAAACTTCCTTTTGACGTAGATATATAACTCATATAATTTTAAGGTTTTTCATTTATTATAACACCATTTTCTTTAGGTTTTCCTTATAATTGTTACCTGTTGTTTACCTTTTACATTTTAACATTGTAGGATTTTAGCTATACCTCAACATCTGAAGGAGCTATTGTATATGCGAAACATGTCATGTTGACAACCAATATATAGTCGATATCTTCATCATTTCACTAAGCTTCACAAAAACAAAAAATACTAAAAAAGTAACAGTAACACTTAATTAAAAAAAAAATCGAATGTAGTATTGAAGGTCAGCCATTAAAAAGTGTGGACACAATTAGGGTCCTCGGTTTTTTAATGGATGCTTCCTTAAATTAACATAACGTCTCGTTCACTTACAAGGCTTGGCTTTGTCCAGCACTGCACACTGGAATTATCTGTTCTTTCTTCTGCTAGAATGCTCTACTGTGTATTAGTTAAGATGATTTTGGAGTACGCTCCTTGTGTGTGGAAGCCTCACTATGCATGTCATATTTCTAAAATTTTTTTCAAAATTAGTTTTTTTCTGCTTATCATTTAATCAGATTTTCTTTGCTTTTTTTTATTACTAAAGGTAGCAATGACCTTTAAAAGTTTGTTGCAATTTTTACGATAAATATTTTAAAAATATCATTTTTATGCGCTTAGTAAAGATTTTTCCAGATACCATTCTTAATAGAAAATCTAAATAGATTCCTATATAAAATATATTTAAAATTTATATATTTATCCCCATATAAGTAGTACATGATAAGTAGTGCATACTGTACTCTAATTTAACATTCTAATAAAGCTAAACTTGAAATAAAAAAAATAGTAAAAGTTTAGAGCATCTTAATATCTAACTGCCTAGAATTTAGTATTTACTGTCAGACGGTTTTTCATAGACATTCTGACAGAATTAAGAAAGATTAATTAGTAATAAGTCATTGCTAAATTTAGAAACCGAGCCAAAAAAATATAATAAGGTTAGATAAAGTTACGATAAAACCATGTTTAAGAAGATATTAGTAAAAACTAAAATTTAATTTGTACATGTAGTACGACAAATCGTAACTTGTGTGGGGCGTTTAAGTGCACGTCCATATTGACGACGCTCATGCTTTTATTTTTGGGTTTATCAATGCCACCGAGGCCATGCTGCAAAATACTTTTATCAACAAATTTTAAATGAACGTTCTTATAACGCCGTCGGTGGTGCGATGTGGCAAGATCGAAAGAATCGCGCCGCACAAGCTTCTAACTTACTCGAATTTAGGGGACATGGCTGATATATAATAATTAGAAACCACATTAAAAAGTGCTGAGCACACGTGTGTCGCCACCTGGCAGGGCTGCAGACAGAACCCCGGTATTTTTATATTTATGTAGCCAGTCAAAAATAAAAATCACGTATACTCTTGAAACTTAAATATATCAAAAATATTGAATTTATAAATGAATAATCAAAAAAAATATTCTATTTAGTTAGATTTAATGAAATATTAGATTAGAAACATTTTCTTAGGGTCTTTAGGTTTTCAAGTCGTTTACCTATAGTTATTTGTGACTTCTGTAATGTTTGCATGTTGTGTTTTCTAAGAATTCTTCCGATGTCTGTTGTGCCCTTTAGATATGGTAAGACTAGTTGTTGTATTTGTTGTTCGGGAACTCTGTCCATTAATAGCTTTCTCTATAGTGCGATTTGTGTAGCCATTTTTCTTTAGAGCACCAGAAATTATATTAAGTTCTTTTGTCTTGTCTTTGTCTGTGATGATGTCCGCTATGCAGAACAGAACATCTAAAAATGGAAGTTTGTTGTTTTTCTCTAATTCTAGAATAAATTGTATTCTGGGATGTATTGAATTTTAGTTTTCGAGCTCTATATGACGATGTTGCCATATAATAAAAATGTCATCCACATAACGAATCCATAACTTGGGCGTCAGTCAAACTTGCTTTCTCAAAAGTTTCTTTCGTGAATTATATCATAAATAAATTTGCTACTACTGGTGATAGCCAGGGCCCTATTGGAGCACCATCTGTTTGCTTATACATTTCCCTGTTAAATGAAAAATAAGTATTTTTAAGGCAATGCTCCGAGAGTTGTATTATATGTGCCTGCCAATTAGACATAAAAAATGAACTTGAAGATATGAGGAGAAACCAAGAAGACGTAAAACAAAAAAAGCAAGAAATGGAAAAGAACCAAGAAGAAATCGCTAGAAAAACGTTGCTTGAACTAACACTAACCAAGGAAGATGTAAACGAAGAAACGGGACAAACGGAGAAGAAAGTGCAAAAGCAAGTTCAGGAGGTCCATAACCAAATGCAGCAAGAAGTCCAAAGTCTACGTTCCCAGATGCAGAAATTTGGAAATCAAAGGGAGTTAAAATCCGACGTTACGTCTTTATCACATGTGATAAAACCACCTACGTTTGATAGTAAGGTGCCGTGGGCTACTTACCTGAAACAATTTGAAACTGCCGCAACTGGAAATAATTGGGAATTCACCGAAAAGGCACGAGCACTGGTTTATTCCTTGCGTGGTGAAGCAATGGAGGTATTAAGGAACATATCCGAAGATAAACAGAATGACTTTGGGACATTAGTAAGCCATCTAGAAATGCGTTATGGTGAAGCACATCTACAGGACATTTATAAAGTCCAACTTCGATGGCGAAGACAAAAATATAACGAAAGTCTTCAAGAATATGAAGCAGATATTGTGCGACTAATTAACTTGACTTATCCATTCTACCCTGAAGAGATCAAGCAAGAGTTGGCAGTAAGCAGTTTTATTGAAGGCCTTTGTGATCCTGATGCCAACCAAGCTTTAAGAATGGCTAGAATAATGAAGATTTCAGAAGCTCTTATCATATGCCCTGCAGTTTGAAATGGCTAAACAAACATCCAGGGGTCAAGGAAAACTACGAAGACTACAGTACACTCCAGAATACCTGACTACAAACGAAAATGCTTCGAGCATTTTAAAAGAACTGCAAGAGATTCTTCTTAAACATCAAAAAGACGAAAATAAATCTTCAACTGTCCGACAAAGAAAAGGCATCCGTTATTGGAAATTTAGTAAAGAGAAACATGTGCAAAGCCGCTCTACCAGCAATGCAATTCCTGAAGATATATTCAAGAAAACTCCCATTAGCCAGTTTTAAGGGGCGAAAGCTGGCTAGGCGCTACCAAGCCCCATCGACGTTAATAAAAAGTATCCCGAGTATGCAGAATAATGGCTCTAGCTTGGTAGTACCGGGGAAGATATGCGGTCGGGACTATGAAATTACGTCACAAATAAAGCTAGCGTTCCCTTACCAAGAACCGACGATACCTTGGATACTTTAACAGGATCAAGCTGGTTCTCAACCTGGACCTGAAAAGTATTTACTGACAAGTTAAGCTTAATCCAGCTGACAAAGAAAAGGCAGTGGGTTCTACTGAGACTGGACTGTGGCAATTTAAAGTTATGCCTTTTGGATTATGCAACGCGCCAGCGACTTTGCAACGTTTAATGGAACTGACATTCCATGGAATGACATGAGAAACATGCCTTGTATATTTAGATGACAGCAATATTCTTGGGAAAACATTTGAAGGTCATTTGAGGAATATTGAAGCTGTTTTCCAGAAACTGAGAATGGCTGGCTTAAAACTCAGTTTCAAAAAATGTAATTTTTCCAAAAATAAGTAAAATATCTAGGCCATGTAATTACGGAACATGGAAGACTGATTTGACAAAATTGAAAAATACCGAAGGACAAACATGAACTGCGGAGTTTTCTGGGACTTTGTACGTACTACAGACAGTTCATAAAAGGTTTTGCTAATATCACCAGACCGTTACCTCGACTTACTGAAAGCAGTCACAGCTGTGTATGGGTTCAAGAATGTGGAGAAGTATTTAACAACTTGAAGAAAGCCTTGTTTAGTCCTCCAACGTTGTCATATCCTGAGCCATCCCAGATGTTTATTGTAGACAAAGATGCCAGCAATGCCGCTATTGGTGGTACCTTTTCACAAATACAAAATAGCGAAGAAAAAGGAATAGCCTACTTTAGCAACGTTGTTTCTAGACCTGAATGCCACTATTGTGTCACAAGGAAAGAACTACTGGCTATTGTTAAAATATTGGAGCACTTTCATGATTATTTGTACTAGCAAGAATTCCTTTTAACGGACCATGCGTCACTTAGATGGTTGTTACAATTTAAGAATAAGGACAAATAGCCTGGTGGTTGCAGCGCCTACAGGAATATGACTTTAAAATTGAACATCGGAAAGGGATAAACCATGAAAATGCTGATGCTTTATCAAGAAGACCATGCCCAGAAAGTTGTACACTGCAGCAGACACGAGCTGAAATTAGACCTTGCTACCAAGAAATTGCAGCCAAATTGCAGAAATGTAAGGGATACTTGGCTTTATGGGACTCTTTGGTGATGAAAGATGGTTGGCTAAAGAGAATATTGGAAAGTCCTGATGGCAAAAACCACAAATATCAGCCTATTTTACCCGCAAAGAAGATCTCTGAAATTTTGCAAGCCGTACACAACGGTGTCGGCGGTGGGCATTTTAGTGTCATGAAGACTCTTGAAGAAGTTCGAGAAAGATTTTATTGGTTGGGAAGTCGAATGTGCCGCCAATAAAGCTCTCTAAACTCGTGGCAAAATGAAGCAGTACAACGTAGGAGCACCCTTTGAACGAATTGCCATAGACGTAGCAGGATCATTTCTAGTTAGTAAGTCCGGGAATCGGTTTGTGTTAGTAGCGATCACTGTTGCCGACGTACTATTTCAAGAATGGATTTGCCGATATGGAATTCCAGGGGAAATACACCCGAACCAAGGCAGGAACTTTGAATCCGATGTATTCAAAAGCCTGAGCAGACTATTAAGAATTCATAAGAAAAGAACAACTTCATCCGCAGTCAGATTGGATGGTTGAAAAATTTAATAGAATTTTGGAGAACTACCTGAAAATCCAAGTGAAACAACAATTAGTCTGGTTATTTGGAGCTCCACTGGATGTGAAAACGTGCGCAAATAGCAATGAATGAAATTTTTACTATGCTAACCTAAAAAAACAATAATTAACTCTTAATTTACAAATATTGGACCGTCATTATTGAGTTAGATTGATTGATTACAACAAGGCAGTTGATGAACATTTGACATTATTCTAGAATGGCGAGTAACACATAAACCAAGACTTATGCCTACATATGCATAAGTTTCAGCCGTTCTTTCATTTTACTTTTTTGTTTAAATATACTTCATACACCAAATTTCAAGGCAATATATTAAAGCATTACAAATTTATCACGGAAACTCTTAAGTAGAAAAAATGCTAAATGGCGTCTTTCCGCTTGTTTTTTTTAATATGCTTTCTATAAGACTACTTCGACATTACCTTGAATACTTCCAAATTGGTCAAAGCGTCCAGAAGTAATCGGTGTACATACATAAAAAAATACAGAGTCGAATTGGTAACTTCCTGCTTTTTTGACGTGGTTAAAAATTGACAGCTTTTGGCTTATATTTTTATTTGCTTCATTTACATGCCAAGCAGATCCAGCAATCTCTGGACTTTACGGCACATACATATTTCTAACTATAAAATGTGGACTAAGCCTTTCGGAGTTAATCTTTTAAAATTATTAACATTATTACAAATTCCGGTTGTCATATTACATGTTTGTTGGAATACATTTAAACGCAAACAAAATTTCTAAAATTCGCAAGCAATTAGAGGTTATGTAAGACAATCAACCAAAACACCAACCTTAATAAAAACGAAATAAAAAAATACCTACCTTACATACCTAATAAGCCTATTACCCAACAAACCTTTATTGCTAAATATGAAACATAGACTCGGGCCATGAATGTTTCGCAGGATCTACTGGGAGTTGGAGAAACCGTAATACCTCTAAAGTGTATTTACATCCCCTTCACCCTGCAAAACGAAGGCTGCTCCTTGCCAGTAGTACATACCGGGCTTGTTAAGGGTATATATATATATATATATATATATATATATATATATATATATATATATATATATATATATATATATATATATATATATATATATATATATATATATATATATATATATATATATATATATATATATATATATATATATATATATATATATATATATATATATATATATATATATACACGACGGATTTACATTTGTATATACTCCTTCAATTAATCTAACTCCGTGGTTGGCAGATTCTGGTACGTATATGAACTTCTCCCATTATTTTGATTAGGCATTTGGGTCCCTAAGAATGATTGCAACTTTATTTCGTGGGTTATGGGACTGCAGTAAGGACTTTCTTTCTCCTAAAGTCGATTTCGTAATCTCTGAATTCCAGGGGTGTGCATTGAAATTTAGGACAAAGGAAACAATTTTTCAAAACTTACCTATTTGTAATGTAATTGTATCCTTCTCTCTTTTTTTTGCAGACTCGTCTATAATTTCATCGTAGAAACGCGGATGCTGCGACATTGTCTGTACAAGATTGTTTTCAATCAACAGGGACACATCCGAAAGAAGATCTTGTCCTGTCGAATTCCGTAAATAAGTCTTTATTCGTTTAAGCGCAGAAAAACTACGTTCTACCGAAGCACTAGTAGCTGGAATCGTCAACACTAACTCACATAAATTAACTACCTCTAAATATGCGTTTTGTTAAATATGTTTCTTTCAAAAAAGCCAATAACTCACTTGCAGAGTTTTTTTTCCGATGCCTTGAGTCTCATATATAACTGTTAGTTCCGAACGTAACAAAACTGAATCAAAATACTGCCCATAATGACGCATCAAACATTTTAACTGGGTTTCCGGAAAATGTTTTCCCTGAAACCCCTTAAAATTACACAATTCGAGAAACTTAAGGTCTTCAAAGTTTTTAAACCTGTTGTCTACTTCTTGATAAATTTCATTCAAAATTTGAAAAAAGTCGCGTTTTCTTTGTGGCTCCAAACCGATACAACAGATACTATTCGTATTTTCTCAACATTTATGAAAGTCATCTCTTTTTTGTTTATTTTATTTTTAACCTCACACATTTTTTACATAGAATCCCATATCATTTGTTTTACTTTGTAATAATTAAACAGGTTATCACAAAACAGGATATTAAAAAAAAGGGAAATATTTCTGAGAAAAGCAAGAAGTGAAAAGTTAAAGTTAAAATCGTTTTTTAAATTATCTAAAAATCCTCTAGAGCTATTTAAAGTTTATGTATCCCATATATCGCTATTCTACAATATACTTTCAAATATTTCAATTAAAGAACAGCGATGTTCAAAAATTCTTAATACTAGCTTGCCACTCTAATTTCAGCGCGTAGGAGCAACTTTCGGTAGTCTTCCTTATACAATTGTGTCCAATGGTCGTGTGCGTTTGGTAGATTCGGAAAAAAAGCAGCCATTCCACTGAAAGTTGCAAGAAACACTTTACATTATTTTATCTTCATCACTAAAGCTGAAGTTGTTCGCACAACAGTGTATAAAAATCGCAGACCGATAAGTTTCTCGCACTTTGTCCTAAATGTCCAGCCACCTCAGCAGCACCGTCATAACTTTGAGCAACCAATTTTTCATAATCATTAATACTTTTAATAAATTCACATAGAATTTTATACAGTGCGTTAGCTGTTCTATTTTCTGACACGTTAATAAATCTTAAAAATCTTTCCTGTAGATTTACGTCTCCATTTGCAAACTGCACCACAGCAGAAAGCTGACTAAAATTGGTAACATCATTTGTTTCGTCCAAAGTAACAGCCAAAAAACGCGTTTGCTTAATTTCTTCTTTAATTTTGTTTAAAATACAAGTCGAAATTGTAGAAATTAAATCGGTTTGTATTCGATTTAAAGTGCCTTGAAACACACTGCTGTCTTACAAATGAGCCTTTAAACAAGGTTCATATTTAGATAATAGAGAAACAAGGTCTAGATAATTGCCTCTATTTGCGGAATACGTTGATTCATCGTGACCTCGAAACCGAAGTTCATGAAGGGCAAGAAAACATACAACCTCAATAAGCCTTTTTAGCACGTCTCTATTTTCATTAACTAATTCATTATGTTGTTTATGACCATCTTGTAATTGTTTATTTAAACTCTAAAGCGTGTTCGATTCGTGTCTTTCCAAAAATTATTTCTTTGATAACAGCTTGCAAGTTTATGTAAATTATTTAAATCGCCAAATCCGTTGTAATTCCACACATCATGTTCATTAACATAAAGCAAACAAGGCCAACCAAATGTTTATTTCTTATTCAGCCACATATACTGCTAATATCTATCGCCACTAAGATGTCGCGTGCAAGTTTTAAATTTTGTTGTAAAATGTTTCATTTCGGGCTTTGGCCCACCTGCATTTATTATATTTGTCTTCACAAAAACTCTGGGAAGAAAACCCTTTATGCAATAAAAAACACACCACACAATCACATAACTGTACAGTCCCAACGGCCGCTAGATTAATTATCGGCAAATATCTCCAACACATGCACAAGAGACAAAGTTTATTCTTGCGAAATGGTAGCTGATCATTTTGGTCCCTTCTCAAAAACGTTAATCAAAACTTCTGCAAAAGCTCCTTTCCAGCCTCTACACTTGATGTGAAATCCTCTCCGCGTCTAAAGCAAAAGCTGGAGTTTTCTGCAAACGAAATATTTCGCTGAAAATTCTGCTTTAATGAATTCCCTCCCGTTCCCTTTCGCCATCAGTAGCCGCTTGGTTTTACAATATGCACGAAATTACCTTCAGGGTTATAAAGGTTTGACGTATTCTCTACTCAATACCAAAAAGTCCTCTGGTTTTGATGGTATTGCAGCCATAGCCCTAAAAAAATGAGCCTCTGAACTGGACTCTATCCTTACCAAGTTATTGTAAGTGTCCTATAACAAGGGTATTTTTCCCAAAAGCTGGAAATACACTCGTGTACATCCTGTTCCCAAAAAGGGATCCAAAACTGTTCCCTCAACTACCAGACCCATTATGAGTAAAATACTGATCTTGTAACTTAGCTAGAAAGGTATAAACTTATCCATGACAGGCAATATGGCTTCCGCCATAAAAGGTAAATTACCTTCGTAACTTACAACTGGAACAAGTCCATCAAACTCCATGGGGAAGCCTAAATTATTGCCCTCGGCATATTCAAATCATTCGATCAAGTCTGGCATGACGCACTCCTTAACAAACTTCCTGCCGATGGTCTTTCGCCAAAACTTTGTACTTATCAGTTTTATTTCCAACAGAAGTGTTTGTGTAGTAGTTGATGGTTGTTCATCTGATTTTCACAGAATCACCGCAGGCGTTCCACAGGGTTCAGTTTTGGTTTATCCTATTCCTCCTGCATATCTACTCTCTTCTACCATCAATCATATTCACAGCTATGCTGAAAATAGTACATTCCACCTCAACATATAATTTTCCTAGTTGTTTTCAAGACTGAAATGCATGACAGGCGTAGAGTATTCTTAACCGAGGACCTTTATAACATCTCAGAGTGAGTAGCAAAGAGCCTCGTCCAGTTTAACGCCTGTAAAACATAATCATATTTAATGCCTCACAAACTATCTCTTAGTGGCCACACTATTTAAATAAATAATTACATTTTGGAATCCAAGGATTCTTTTCGCTTTTCACTAGGAGCATCGCTGGATTGAAGATATCATATCAATTGCCACGCCAGCCGCTAAGAAATTGGGTTTCCTTTTTCCAGCCTGGATATACTTTTCTTCTGCCAACTTGTACACCCTTTATACATCGCAAGTTATACCCAGCTTTGAGTATTACTCGCATATATGTGGGCCAGCCTATCCTTAAATCTTTAACATTCTTGACTCTATTCAAAGAAGGCTATTCGCCTTATTGATTATCCAACCTTCACAAAGAAGCTTGCCTCACTAGAGCATCGCCAAATTGTGGACGATCTGTCTGTGTTTTACAGATAATACCATAAATTATACTCTGACGAGTGTTCATGAAACATGCCTCCCTTGTCATTCCTGCTAAGGAGACACAAACATCGATCCATAACATCCTTTCACCGCCCAACTGCAAAGATAAGACACCTCCCACTTTGTTCCCTAATTTATCCCTAGAGTGTCCCGACTATGGAATGTGTTACCAGCAAAGACATTTCCCTCTTCATCCAATCTGCAAGTCTTTAAATTATACCATCAGTAGACTTGTCCACTCTTCACTTAAAGTACCTACAGGACCTAGTACTTGGGCCTTGGGCCATCGGCCTTCGAGGTTTGCTCACAGATAAAAAAAATGATCTACGAAAAAAGTTATTTTGTCATATATACCCCGAAACAATTGCGGGTAGGAAACAAGGACACAATTTTGGCTTATGGTTTTGGAAGAATTAACGTCGAGATGAAAACTGAATATAAAAAAATGGTGCTGTGGCAAATGCAAAAAATAAGCAAAGATCCATTTTAAATTGGAAAAATACTCAGTAAAGGTTTTAAAGCTAAAGAAGTTTATCAAAGGTGAGAGGGCTCGGTTAGTTGGAAAAACAATTTCTGTCTTTCTATGCTATATAGCGAATATAGGGGCAGAGGTTTTGGCGGGTTGCAGTTCAGAAATACAAATATATCATGAGCCTTCATGCCACCAGAATAAACAACATATATATATAAAGGCCATTTTAAAGCAATATGGTGTTGAAGTTAAAACAGATGAAGAATTTTGTATATGAAAAACCGCATGGACCAAGTTTTTGGGTAGGAACAACTAAATCGGGTGAAATTATTCATGTAAATATTTTCGAACCAATGCAGAAGTAATCAGTAATAAGTGCAACATATTTAATTTGCCTTAAAGATGATTTTTCAATTTTTTTTTATCAAAAACAAATCAGAATTATAAGAATGTTTCAAAATATACGTAAGTGGGGCCTTAAATCAGCAATATCAAATGAACTGAATTTAATAACAACGACCTTCAGAAGTGTTTTCAGCAGAATGATGTAAACCTAAGAATGATGATGCATTATTCACTGGAATAGAATGATGCTGCAGAAAGCGAAAATCGCACTAGAGTCTGCTCATTATATGAATCACACAAGAGGTTTGCCAATAAAAAGTTATTGGCAGGGGCTGTTCAGACAACGGCGCAGGTATTAAACAGAGCAGGTCTGGCCACAATGAAGAATTCTCCATTAGACCTGTGGTATACAACAGAATCGCCTAAAATTGACCATTTGAAGGTGTTTGGAACAACATGTTTCGTACATGTTCAAAACAAAAAAGACAACAAATTCAAAGGATATATTACGAATACACATTCAGCCCAGTAGCAAGATACGCCAGCTATCTTAAATGTCGCTGCATCATAGAATCCTGTTCTTGCACAGTTTGATATAAAAACAGTTTTTTTTTATGACTACCTGCAACAGCAAGTATTTGTAAAGCAATCAGAGGAATATAATGATAATTCAGGTGCGTTTTCTAAATTATACCCGTTGTTTTATGTTCAAAACATTTAATACATAAATATCGTTTTAAGTAATTAAAAATTAGTTTGACGCAGATTTCATAAAGTCACATTTTCAAGATGTAATAAAATATTGTTTTTAACTTTTTAGAGTTTTTTTTTATTATTTTCACACTGTTGTACAATGTTTAAACTAAACTTATTATTACCTTTTGCATCTCGAAAATGGACATTTTTTTAAAACATCACCTAAAACTTTATTGTTATTCGTTAATACTCCCTTTGTTTTAGTTTAGATTTAGGAGTACTCTGAATTGGCACATAAAAATACCTCAAAATCTCAGTTAAAGCTGGTTTCTTTTGCGAAAAATATCAAAATAAAATTAAATACAAATCCATTGAAAGCTTAGCACTCCTGTTAGGAGTGTTCCTTCTTACCTTTAATAAAAAGTAGGTAAGCTGTGATAAAAAGGTAAAAGTTTGGTTTACCAAATTTCACGTAAATGATATAAAACGTCAAATCGGTGTTCGGATTAGTTTAACGCCTTATCAAAATTTCAAGACGGTTTAAAAAATGAGACGCAAATCAAAATTTCGAGACGGGTTAAAAAATGATATTTTTGCTATTTTAGTGTTTATTTTTTCATGCCTGTTTAATTTTTTTATGTTCAGTTTACGCATTATGCATTCTATTAGGTTCATCTTGCGAAACGATCTAGGCACGCCATTGCTGTTACGACACTTCTAGTGGAAAATTGTTTAAAAAGTTAATTAATAAGATGCATATATCCACGGTATATATTCTCATTAGATTGAATATTGAGTCAACATTTTATAAAATTAATATCGTAAAATTGTAATTAAATTTATTATTTTATGTTTTTATGACATTTCTAAATTGTAACAAAGACAATATAACAAATGGTATATATATATATATATATATATATATATATATATATATATATATATATATATATATTATATATTTGTCAAGATCTAAGAAAACTCAGTATATCTCCCTTGGTAATAGAGATACGAACAAAATTTGAAATATGTATTAAGTACATATCATTCTTCTGTTTGTTATTATATATATATATATATATATATATATATATATATATATATATATATATATATATATATATATATATATATATATATATATATATATATATATATATATATATATATATATATATATATATATATATATATATATATATATATATATATATATATATATATATATATATATATATATATATATATATATATATATATATATATATATATATATATATATATATATATATATATATATATATATATATATATATATATATATATATATATATATATATATATATATATATATATATATATATATATTATATATATATATATATATATATATATACAAAAGTGGAAAATTCTTGGGTTTAGGTTCGAATTAAATACCAAATTTTAATTTTTCATTTATTTGACGTTTCGCCCTGTAATTTAGGGCATCTCCAGAAAAATTTTTTGATGCTAAAATTATAAAAATACAGACATTAACATTTAAGAGACACACTGTATATAAAACAATATTACCACGTTAAAACATATTTATATTCAACACTATAAAAGTAGGTACCTTGAAATAAGCAGATATTTATTGACAAATTTGTTTATGCTGCCAGAACTTGTATTAGAGCAGTAATGAAATATTTATCACTTGTATTTTTTTTTTGTTCTCTCGTAAAAGAAGCGGAACGCTTTTTTGTTCTTTTATGTTGAATACCGTTTAAGTGTGGAGAGTTAATATAAAATTGAAATTAAGGTGTCACATTAATAAATTTATATACATATGGCTTAAATTATTTATGTCGGTTCTGTCATTTATGGAGTTCTTTTCTCTAGTAATTTCTATCATTTCTTTGATGGCTAATTTATTGTAATTAGAGTCTTTAGCTAGTATTTTGGTGTTTTCATAGTTGATGTTGTGGTTTTCGGTTCGTATGTGTTTGTTTAATGCTGTTGTAGCATTCTTTGTGTATTTATGTCCTTTTATTCTATTTTCCAGAAGCTGACTTGTCATTCCGATGTATTTTTTTGGACAATTGGTGCATGGAACTTTACTTTTTAGTTTTGTAAACATTTTGTTGATTAAGTTGCGTGATTTATCACAGGTAACAATGTTATGTTTTTTAAGAATGTGTTTGATTTTTTGTAAAAGTCCCTCTGTATAGGGGAGAGCAACATATTTTGTATCTTCTTCTGGAGTGCGGTTATTCTTATAACGAGACGTGTTATATAACTTGTGTGTGCGTTGTTTAATTATTCTATTAATGTGTTGCTCTGGGAAATTATTTTTTAGTATACGTTTTTTACTTTTTTTAGAGACTCTTTTCTGTATTCTGGTGATGTTAACTGTAAGGCTCGATCAGCTAAACCGGTTATTACACTTAATTTTTGATTTTTTGTATGATTATGAACATAATCAAATGTATGTAACATTATGTATATAATCAAAATAAACTTTTTAGATATGACCCTCATAAAGAACAAGAACAAAATTCAAACCAAATGGTACACAAAAGATACTTGGTCTGAGAGATATCTGAATTATAATTCAAATCATTCAAAAAATCAAAAATTAAGTGTAATAACCGGTTTAGCTGATCGAGCCTTACAGTTAACATCACCAGAATACAGAAAAGAATCTCTAAAAAAAGTAAAAAACGTATTACTAAAAAATCATTTCCCAGAGCAACACATTAATAGAATAATTAAACAACACACACACAAGTTATATAACACGTCTCGTTATAAGAATAACCGCACTCCAGAAGAAGATACAAAATATGTTGCTCTCCCCTCTACAGAGGGACTTTCACAAAAAATCAAACACATTCTTAAAAAACATAACATTGTTACCTGTGATAAATCACACAACTTAATCAACAAAATTTTTACAAAACTAAAAAGCAAAGTTCCCTTAAAAAAACAATCTAACATAGTATATTCAATACCATGCACCAATTGTCCAAAAAAATAAATCGGAATGACAAGTCAGCTTCTGGAAAATAGAATAAAAGGACATAAATACACAGAGAATGCCACAACAGCATTAAACAAACACATACAAACCGAAAAACACAACATCAACTACGAAAACACCAAAATACTAGCTAAAGACTCTAATTACAGTAAATTAGCCATCAAAGAAATGATAGAAATTACTAGAGAAAAAAACTCCATAAATGACAGAACCGACATAAATAATTTAAGCCATATGTAGATAAATGTATTAATGTGACACCTTAATTTCAATTTTATATTAACTCTCCACACTTAAACGGTATTCAACATAAAACAACAAAAAAGCGTTCCGCTTCTTTTACGAGAGAACAAAAAAAAATACAAGTGATAAATATTTCATTACTGCTCTAATACAAGTTCTGGCAGCATAAACAAATTTGTCAATAAATATCTGCTTATTTCAAGGTACGTACTTTTTTAGTGTTCGATATAAATATGTTTTAACGTGGTAATATGGTTTTATATACAGTGTGTCTCTTAAATGTTAATGTCTGTATTTTTATAATTTTAGCATCAAAAAATTTTTCTGAAGATGCCCTAAATTACAGGGCGAAACGTCAAATAAATGAAAAATTAAAATTTGGTATTTAATCCGAACCTAAACCGAACAATTTTCCACTTTTGTATACAATAACGGTTCAAGAAAACACGAGATATTATATATATATATATATATATATATATATATATATATATATATATATATATATATATGAATAAACGAACTTGTGCTTCTGTAGGGGGACACAGTATCGTTATTATCATACCAGTATTATTTTGAGTTTTTTACTATTTTTTTAAATCTATTACTATTAGAACAAGGACTCTTTTACTATGAATCAAATAGTTCTGGCAATACTGGTGTTAATCAGGATAAAGGAAAAAAGGCTAGACAAAGAATCGTGCCTTCTGATTTAATTTGCATTGAAAAAAAAAGGCGTGCAAAAAGTTGGATATTTGAACCGACCTACGGTTTTGCTACAATGATTTGAATTTCTGCACCATTTGTTTTTAAATACCTAATATTGATATCCACAGACATATTTCATATTTTGTTCGTATCTGTATTACCAAAGGAGATATACTGGGTTTTCTTAGATCTTGACAATAATAGATTTATTTTTGTATTATTCCTAGGCCGAAACGCATTTTTTTAAATAACCTTTACCTACTCCAAAGTAATTTTTTTAGGTCAAAATTTTAGAATATTTATACAGGTAGTTTAAGAAAAATACAAAAATTATTCGTTAAAAACCATTAAGTGACCGGCGACTGGACAGTTAATGCACAAATAATTAAAAAGCCTATACAGAGAAGGTTTCATGGGACAAACATATAAAAAATAATTAAATCCAGGGCATATCAAACAGTTCAAATATATTATTATACAAATCAAAAACAATACAAAAATCCCAAAAAAACTAATAATACATTGAACAACCTTTTTGACTGAGGACTAATGAAAACCGCATAAGATTCGATATATATCAGTGACGTGTTCGTTCAGTTCCGTCATGATGTATTAGTGTTCGGAAAAAATATATCGGTGCCTATAATTTATATGAAAAAGTTTACACACACCGGACATAGTGACGTTTTTTTAGTTTCAGTCATAAGAATAATGATAAATATGTCAGGCAACTTTGTCGGCACTGATATGTATAAATCAACCTTCTTAGATCGGACGGAAGAAATGTTACTGGAAGGCCAAGAGGAAAAACTTTTCAAGAATCACAAGGCCGTCAGCCAGTGGCGTTTTGGGAGCGAGGGAGTAACAATATGGGGAGTTTTATGCAATACATTTCCTGATTTTTGAGCCACTAAGGTTAAAGGTAGATATATATTACATATTGTTGCGCCTTTTGCATATACTACAAAACCGTTTCGAGGAATCATGATAATAAAAAATATCATCAGAATAATGAGTTGATCGGCACGATCTCCGGAAAAAAATATTATTGAAAACGTTTGATTGAAAAATCAACACAAAACATCAAAGACTTAATAAATGCCATAAGATAATAAAAAATATTTTTTAGGAATTCATTCGTCTCTAGTATACCTATTACCGTTGTCAGGATGAAGATACTACATCACCGCGGTTTGCCTAACCATTTGCCTCAGTTTTAATTTTAAGCATTACAGTGCAATTCCATTTGTATTTAGTTCATTGGATCCAGTGCCGTAACTACAATGGTACTAGTGGTGCGGTTGCCCGGTTGGGGGCCCGGCCGCGGCGGTCCGATTAAAGTCTACAGAAATAACTATCGTATTAGATCTATCGATAGAACTAAAAACTATCGATTTATAAAAGCGTACATTTACTAAGGAAATTACATTTACAAAACTACGAGACTTTTATCGATAGGCGAGAACAACCGTGTCACCGTGTGTATAGACCTTAACATACACCAAACAGGCAAACAGCCTTTTATTTTGAGTTATTTGCTATTTGCTTTGGGCAGGGCCGCATTACCCATGAGGCCCGGGCCTAGAGCCCGTCCAAAAAAGGGCCCGCCGCCGCCTCGCTGCAACAAAAATCGTTTATATAATTTTCCTTGTTTCATTTTGTCAGTAAGTAGGTAATTTTTATATATTATTATATTGAAGGAGGGGATAAGTTTCTACTATATGGAAGAGAGGCCTTTTTTTTAAGGTCGTCGATTTTTCCTCCGAGCTTAAGGCTCGTAAATACGTTTGGGTGAAAATAATTAATCCGGCACTAGGACCTAGGCCTTCAAAAGTTGTAGATGCGGTACTGGCTTTGGGTGCTAATTGTTTGTGTTCTGTTTTGGGTGCTAGCCTAAAACAGGCGATAATAAAATTGCAGTGATAGGTACTGATTTTATATTTTGTTTTGTGAGTATTCAGCGTTATAGTTTGGATAAAATTAATTACAATCAGGAGCAGCTAAAAGAAAAAAAAGTGCGGAAAACGAAGCAAAATTGAAAAAGCATGGAAAAACTAAAAATTTTTTTTTCAAGTTATGGACAAAAGTAAGTCAATTGTCTAATCGTAAGTCGGTGTAATTAGAATTATTATTATACTTTAGAATGTTTTGTTTATTTGTTTCTTTTCTTGTTAAGTTTTTCTTAACAAAAATACTGTGATACCTAGCCGATTTGCTGGAGCTATTGTGCATGTTAAAACAAGATTTCAATATTTTTTGCGATTTGTGAAATCTATTTTTTTTTTGTTTATATGTGCAGCTGATCACAATAAAGGTGTGCCCGGTTTTGCGATTTGGCACCAGGGCCCCCATATTATCTTGTTACGCCACTGACTGGATCTAAATGAGTTAGGAAAGTTGGGTGGAGAGGCATAATGTTATTAAAATGTATTAAATTTATTGCCAAGTAAATTTAATCGAACTGGTGCAAATATAAATTTATAATTTTGTTAGACCGTTTGATTCCTTAATTAATCTGAAACAAAAGTATGCATACGTTATTTTTATTTCCTTAATTTTTGATATCTACTAGGAAAGAAAATACGTAGGTATTATTTTCTTTGCTTCTAGTTTTGTATTTTAAGTGATTAAAGTACGTATCAGACCTAACTACAAGTGTGACAAACGAATGAACCTTATCAACGCCTGAAGGGGCAGGGGAAAATCTCGTCAAAATTCTTCCCGTGTCATAGGCGTGCGAAGTTATTTTAATCAGATTATTACCCTTTAATATTGATGACAATAATACTAATAATAATAATAATAATGATAATAATAATAATGATAATATCAATAAATATTACTTTTGGACTTCCCTTGTAAAGAGATTTTTGCAGATTCTTACATTTTTGGGTCTCTAGACCTCGGAAAACATGTTCTCCCATTTCCATCGCTGTGTCTGTCGGTCTGTCTATCTGTATGCGGCATAGCTCAAAA
The DNA here is from genome assembly GCA_030620095.1 of Kuschelorhynchus macadamiae. NCBI lineage: Eukaryota > Metazoa > Arthropoda > Insecta > Coleoptera > Curculionidae > Kuschelorhynchus > Kuschelorhynchus macadamiae. The sequence goes on along the minus strand of JAUTXW010000467.1, from coordinate 80,563 downwards.
ACTATTTATCCACTATCTTTAAAATTTGGTCAAAAACCATAGATCATAAGAGGATAAAATGGTAACATTTTGGTGAAAATCCATTAAGGCGAAACAAAATGGCGGTCTAGTGAAATATTATTACTAAGAAATACTAAGATTATGTGGAAATTAGCTGGTAAATGTTGGTTTGAATTTAAGAAGGCGAAACAAAATGGCGGTTTAATAAATAATTTAAAAATTCGGCCCGAAAAGACCATTTTATAGATTGATTTCAAATTTTGCTCTAGAAATAATTGTTGTATAGAGATGAATTTGTAAAATTTTGGTACGATTTCAAGAGAGCAAAACAAAATGGCGGTCAACTACAACATTTATAAACATGGAAAAAAATCAATATTTTACGTATCTTCGTATTCTAGCGTCCCTAGGTCCCAAAAAAATAGAGTTTCTTTTGATCTGTCTGTCTGTTTGTCTCTTTGTTAATTTGCGGCATAGCTAAAAATCTACTTGCCATATTAAGTTTAAATTTTTGTCAAAAATTAAGGATTGCATGACAATAACCTGATAATATTTTGGTAAAATTCCAATACGCCTAAAAAAAATGGTGGCCTAGTGAAATGCTAAAAAGTATATTGCTAAAAATGTAATTAACTAATGTATCTAAAATTCGGCACAAAATTCGAGTGTTTCACAGGAATGAGACCATACATTTTTGGTTCAAGGCGCAATTGTTCAAAAACTATTAGTTCCACAAAGCCTGGTTTTGGTGTGCATAAAGTACTTAACAATGACTATTATTTCATCAAAGGCTTCCACCACATCTTCAAAAAATAAGGACATGCATTTTTGAAAAAAGCCTAATTTTTCAGATTTTTCAGCTTTTTCTCCTATTCTAATGATCCGATCAAGTCGGCGATGACATTATATTATTTGTAAGTTCATTCTCTACTATTCATGTCGTTATACCATCAAGATTACTTTGTTAGTTTCGATTTTAAAAGCCAAAAACGGAAAAAATAGGATTTTTTTGCATTAAGTTGTTTATAACCTAAGTTGATACCTAGTCGTGAGTGAAAAGAATATTACTATAAACTATCTTGTGTATGATGGCGCACTCGGAATCTGGTTAGTATTTTTGGCAAAAAACGACTATTTTTTTGCTCTATTGTTTGGTGTAAATATCAAATCTCTCTCTAGCACATTGAAATTTATGACATGGTTTTTGTCGATTCACTCAATCATCTTTAAAGATAAATATATCACCGGGTATATTTAGAGGAAAGAAAAAGCGATGTCTTTGAAATTGAAAAGTATACATGGTATTCCATTTCAAATAAATTATTTTTGTTATATTATCGAGTTCTCACGTATATATATTTTTTGACAAAGGAAAGTAAAAATTTGATTGAAAATATATATAAATTTTGTTAGAAAACTTTTACCACTTTGTACAGGGTGTTCCACTTTGTACAGGGTAATTTTTTGTACTTTCTTGGTGAAAGCGGCCACGACAAATCGGAAAATATTTTCAAATTCAAAGAATTGCCGCTAGGGGTATAAAGAAACGGAAAATACTTTTCATGGTTTCGACGAGAGCCATTTTTATTAAAACTTTTTTAATTTTAATTAAAACACCCAGTACATAAACACAAGTAATAAATTATTATGATCGTTATCACATCATAAATAAATTAAATATAATCAATTCCAAACACTCACCACTTGCCCTAATATTGCCTACTATTCCAAATGCGTCATTGCTTTGCCAACATTTCCCAAAAGTTAAATCATTATCGACCCATGTCTCATCAATGTAAACTATGTTACGACCCTCCTCTCTATAATTTCGAATTGCCCTTGTATATTTATAGCGCCAACGTAAAATTTCGGGTCTCTCCAACAAATCTTTCGTTTATTTTGTCACTTACGAAAAAAAAAGCCATTGGCCTTCAACAACATCCTTAATGTTTCGCGACTATAAGGGAAATCCATTGTTTCTTGCAATTTAAGAAGAAGCTTTCTGAGTGTAGGCGCAGTTTTTAGTTTTAAATAAAACTTGTTTATTGTTTGCCTAATGAAAATCATCAAAATTCTTTTTGAGAGACAGACGGGTTTTCTTGTTGGGTGAAGAAAATTTAATTATTATAAGAAATATATAAGCTTCAAGAAATAATTAAAACCTAGAAATATGTCACCAAATAAAGATACGTATTAAGATTTAAATAGGTATGAAATTTGCATGTATATACTCACTCACTATATTCATTAATTAAAACTAAAGAAATGCACCAAGAAGCGAGTCGAGTCTATCATTCAATATAAAATAACTAAACAATCGGAAATAATTAACTAACAAGTAAAATTAACAATTAAAATAAACAACTAATTAATCCTTATTAATAAAACAGAGTTTAACAAGAAGTTTTTTTTTATTTAACGTCAATTGGAACGGCGAAAAAACTTCTCCCATAAAATATTTCAAACAATTTCTGGAAATGGGCGTAAATATTTAATTTTTTTTATCACCTTTTGTGTGTGCACTTCCATATCTTTGTGAAAAAAGTCTTCAACCACAAGTTCTACAAGTTCCACATTATTGCAAGTATTTTCCCAAGTTCTCCAAATGGCTATGATTATTACTAATTATACACACAAGAAAATAAAAAAACAGGCAATACTCACATACACAAATAAAACTTAAGTCGGTATTATAAATATTAATTAGTAATTAATTTTTCTTATTTCGGTGACACCACTGATCAGAAAATCGGACATCAGACGCCGGCCGCATATTTGTAAACAACGTCCATGATCGCGATTCGGTTCTAGCCCGAACGCTGCTCCGTAAACAGCATACGATATCGCAAATCCGTCTACTAAATAGCATCCGTGATTGCAAATTCTAAAAGTATTATAAGTAAACAACTTCAATAGTTTTTGGCACTTTTATTGTAAATTTAATTAACAAAATGTATTCTAGGTAATAGATACGTAGACTTAAGGGAAAAAATATAAATATAAACAAATAACTTAAGTACATTTTTATGGCACGAAGGAACACGTTTAACGTACTGCATCATTATAACTTTAGATTATAATGATTTGTAAACAATTTGTGGTGATACGAATAAAGAAATCACAGGTTAAGCAGAACTAAAAAAATTGCACAAAACTACAGAAAAATATATTTTTAAAGTTTACTGTAAAACTGACCACGTCACAGTTGGCTAAAACTTTTTTACAGAAATAATACTTATAATTTTAAAAACTAGAACTACATAAAATAACACAAAAATAATAAAATGTATTTTATTTTTCAATTTTTCTTGCACCTAAGGGCTTATTGTCTTTAATGCATTCTTGTAAATTATGAGGGGCCAAGTTTCGTTTAAAAGTGCTATTTGATTTTTTTCCTGACTGGAATCGTCGCCTTCCTGTGAATTTTGTTTTTCTGCGCACAATAGCAGTCGGTTGAACTGAAATTTTTATACCTTTACGAGAAGTGTGAACTAGTCGTTTTGTTTTAGTACCAACAGGCTTAAAGGCAGTATGTAAGCCACTTAAAAGTGAAGAAGAACTTTTAATATTTTTATTATAATTATTCATAAAGGCATTTATTCCTTCTTGAAAGTTTTCTGGATCATCCTTTAGATTTTTTTCAATATCAGAAACGAATTTGTTTGCAAATAGTTTCCATTTACATTCAAAATCATTACTAATGTTTGCTTCCTCTAAACTTTGATCATTATCATTTTGTTCAAATTCGTCATCGCTATGGTCACACAAAGATGATGTTGTAGGTTTGTTCAATAAAGAATTATTACTTTTTGTTCCTCTTGAAGGGCAGGATTCCGCGTCCTTTAGTAGCAATGGTTGTAGTAGCTGCTTAGGAGGGCTGGTTCCAGTAGCTATTTTGTATAAAATGGTTTTTTGAACATCCGACAATATATTGCATGCTGAAGAAATGTGGTATTTTTTAATGATAGCTGATTGGTGTTTACATATTTTCCCTGTATGGCCTTCAGGACAAGAGCACGTACAAATTTGCATATCCACATAATATTCTGTACTGGTAGACGAACTTAACACTGAATACTGAAAATTATTTAACTCCTTTATGTTGTCAGGGTTTACATCTTTATCATTTGCCAAATATTTTCTAATATCCACTTTTTCCATCACCACATCCAATAATCTTTGTTTATAATAGGCATTAAAATTACTTGTGATAAAATCTACTAATTGTACAAGGTTATAAGCCTTTGTTCTTTCTAAAGGAATGTCCTTAAACAGTCTAAACACCACTTCAATTATATTATTTGTATTGGAGCCTCGCGTAAGAAACTGTTTTCTATAGAAAAGACACCAAGCAGCTTTTCTAACAAGTATTTTTTTAACATAATTTTGATATTTGGGATACTTGGATGTTTTCTCGAAGAATTCTGAGATATTGGATTGAACTTGATCCTCGCTCTGATTTGACATTAAAATATTTCTGAAATATCTGTATGCATCTTGCCTATCTTCAAGCTTGATGTTGTTGCTAGCTGTGCAAATCCATTTCCAAACCGATTTTAACACATGGAATGTGCAGAGTAACAACGTTGCATTTGGCCAATATATCTGAAGTACTTTACGCTCTTTCAAATCATCGTCAGTTATAATAACGGAGGGACTTATTTTCGTTGGCATGATTTCTATTAAATTCTTTACTGCTACATCAAACACCTCAGTTTTTTCAGAAGTCGTAATGATACACCCAACCGGAATACCTCCTACCGAAGACTGCGTAACAAAAAAAAATAACTTGTGATTTTCTATATCACAATTTCCTGTGGCATCCACAAATAATATTTCGGAGGTTTGAGTTAATAAACTTGCTGCTCTTTGCATCATGGGTGTACATAAAGAAACCGTGTAGTGCTCGGAAATTTCTTGTATTTTAAACAAAGTTTCGGTAGAGGATAAATTTTTGTTCAACGTATCAAGCATGTCTTTTCCAGATCGAGCACCAAATGATTCTTTGAAATACTTTTTCCATATATTGGAAAAATCACTTTTTGTTGGAAAATAATGCCTGTCGGGCATCATTTGATCATAATCATTGCCAAATATTTCCATTTTTGAGAAACAGAAACTGTGGTAAGCCGAGTGGCCCCTGTCAAAATACTGAAGAATTTCATGAATGGTTTCATTTGCTATAGGTCTCTTTGATAAAGCAGCCGCGCTGTCAATTGTATGATTATGATCATTTGTAAATACAATTAAACATGGCCAGGATTCTGCAATAGTGTTGGGCTGATTTGCTCGAGAATATTGGGGAGGAACACGATTCACAGAGCCTTTTTTCGATTAGTTTTAGAGAGTTTAGTTTCTCGGGTGTTAAAGCGGCAATAATAATACCGTTTAAGCAAGTTCTTCTTTGCTGTCTTTAAAGGATTTTGAATGGTTTTTTGTATGCTCCAAGCCGTTTTGGTTAATATTTGATAATCTGACATCCATTTCTGTAAAAAAATATTTATTTAAATACAAGAAAAATATTTTCTTAAGATTTTCTTGACTTTTTTCTAAATTCCATGTCACATGAAATTTCCTAGGGCTAGTCTTAAATAGAACTCGGCCTACGTCAATTTAAATAAAAAAAGTTACAGCATTTCAAAGTTAATAATTTTGATGTCTTCCTGAATCGGTGCCACCTGTCATATGACGTCACCAGGGTGAGGTCGTGACAACGTCGCTTTGGGTTTACAAACTTCGGATTAATTCGGAATTTGGTTATCATAGTTGTCAATGCCATGAAGAAGTTTAAAGATTGATGTTTTAGATTTTTTGCGTGATAAAATTATATTTTTATACCAATAGATTTGGCTAAAACCGTATCTTATTGAAATAAAACGAAGTAATTTAATTTGTTATTTGTTTAACAAAACCTAATTTAGCCAAAATGGCGCTTGACACCGACCGAATTGCCAAAATGCGACGTTGTCACGTTTTCATAAACACATGTCGTGGTGACGTCACGATGGCAGTTTTTCTCTTTCAAGCTATTTGTAAAAAAAAATGAAAAAAGATTTTAAGTCTCTAAATAACTTTTTTGTTTTAAAGCTAATAAACTGATTTTTTCGCTGTTGTTTATAATTTTTGTTATACTATTAGATTACGTGTTCAAAACTGTAACTTCCCACAAAGGAAACTTCCTCATTGTCGACAAAATTTGTGCCAGGCTAATTTAGAATTCTGTGAAATTATCTCATTTTTTAAGCTTACAATGTCAAAAAATAAATTTACACTTTTAACGCCCTTAACTCCCTTAATATGCATTTTATGACTCATATATTATCAGATTTTGCAAGTACTATCACCACCCGAATTATTTTACACCATTTAAATGACACCCTGTATATTAAACTATCGTTTAAATAGATCAAGGATTCCGAAAAACATAATAAACAGGGTGATTCATTTAAAATATTTACTAACTTTTCGCTAAAAGCGGCAACACCGTCTGATTAAAAATATTTTGGATAGATACAGTATACTTGAATATGGTACCAGCCAAATTTTCTCCCATGTTTAGTTTTATATATTATACTTCTATACGACCCTAAGACACCCAGTATTTACTATGTTTCCAATCCTAATATTTTTGTAAACATAACCCTATTTTTTGTGTCTAAAATAATATATGTTGTTAATAACTTACTTCAATTTCTTCCTTTTTAGTGAAAGGTGTTCTAATACTTTTTCCATCTTCATCCATTAACTTATACTTGTAGTTTGGGGGCAAATTCATTGTTTTTATAAAATTATATCTATTATTAAAATCAACGACACGACAAATCTACTATGGAGCGAGGATAACTTATTGCATTACTTGCAAATTTTGCGATCCTGAATGCTGATTACATGCAGCCCATAAACAAATTTAGCGATATCGTCGGCCGTTTACGGGAGTGTTAAAATTTACAATCACGGATGCTATTTAGTAGACGGATTTGCGATATCGTATGCTGTTTACGGAGCAGCGTTCGGGCTAGAACCGAATCGCGATCATGGACGTTGTTTACAAATATGCACCCCGGTCCGTTCAAAATTCAAACCAAGCCTCTAATAACGATCTTTTATCTTCGTCTTTTCCACGCCATCCGCGCCGACCACGGCTATCTCTCTCTGACAATGACTGCTTATTGAACGGGCCGGAGTTTGGGAAAAATTCCCTGATATACTATCGATACCGATCAATATATTTTTACTATTTTTATTTGAATTCGTGATGCAGTAAAAATATATTTTTGAACGGACCAGTTATATAGAAAAACGGAAGGAAGTTTTTTGCCCGCATTCTTTCTGTCCAGGTTCATTCAGTTGCCAGACTGTAAATATTACAAATACCACCTACCATAACCTTATAAAAATGCTATATGTGTAATCCAATTAAATTTGATATTCATGTGTTTTTATTTATTTGAAAACCGATACAAATTTATTTTGCTCGATTCAGAAAATCGTTTTCATAAATGGGGTAGACTTTTTAAATAAAAAATGTCTTAGTTCCATTATATTTTATTTTTGTAACTGTCTTTCTTCCTAAAATTAAGATAACCACAAACGTCTTTACATTTAAATCAAGGCTAACAAAATGCTACACCTTTGCCTTTATAATTCGATTTTCAATGTCAAAAACTATTATTTATTATTCAAATATAAAATATACAAAGCGAAACCTTTAATGTTATATCCCCAATTGCAGCTATTAGGCCAAGTTATAACTTTTTGCCGCCTGACACCTCGCCCCCCCCCCCCCAAAACTACCAAACTACAGGTAGGGATAAGGTTACCAACCGTTATCCAGCCGAGAGGATAGCCCTTCTTTGGGCTAACGTGTCTTCCATCCTCCAGAACTTCTGGGGAGAACGCTAAAAATATTTCACTGGCTGTTTTTATTCTGATTGAAACAGAGGTTATTCTGGAGATTTTGGACGGGGAACAGCTGATCACAATAAAGGTGTGAAATTACAAAGCCTTGTTTTTACTCTTTTTACAATATTTAAGAACTTAACGTCGAAAACAGGCAGTCTCGAGATAACCATTTCAAATTAATATAATGAAAAATGTAGTATACTGGATACAGAATATTGAAAACGTATTTAAAAAATGTGTTTTGGCAAACATAGTCCTTTCCCATATATGTTAAAGTTATCGTATTTTGCCATCTTTTTAACATATTGAAAGTTTATTTATTAAAATTTTGCCTCTTACACCCTTTAAAAAAAAATTAAGATTTAATTTTGTTTTTAGAGAATCTCCTTAGATTAAACCTATAGAAAGAAAAAAATTGGTTATGTATGCAAGAAAAAGAAATTTAAAAAGCATAGCGTTATGGAATTAAAAACTATTTACACTTTTAAGGGGCTCCTGAATTCTCTAGGGATATCCTGTATAGTAAAAAAAAAAATTTTATATACAAAGAGTTAAAAGAAATTTGACATGTTACACCGTTTGTATTTTTACCAACGTTTTAAAACAAAAGATATATTCGATTTTTGGGGACTGCTTCATATTTCTAGGCCTACCCTGTCCAATAAAAAAATGAATTCATATACATTGTACTTGAAATATGCCTTTTTTTTGGTTTCAGGGCGCTATTTCAACCTCCTAGAGCGAAAAAAAAAAAAGAAAATTAAAAAGTATGCTTTTTTGACTTTCAAAAGACCTAGACTACCTTGTATAGTTGAAAAAATATTTTTTATGTACAAAAAAAAATAAGACATTTCATGTGTTTCATTTTTTTCTAAGTAAGCTAAATAGGTACTTCTGAAATATATCTATTTTTTTTTTTTCATTTGGTGAATGTTGCCCTAGGGCTACCTCTTAGAGTTGAAAAAATGTTTTTATATATAAAAAATAAAAGAAGTTTGGCATGCTTTACCGTTATGTGAATTTCCTTTTTGTTTTCAGGAGACTGCCTCATCCTTTGTGGTCCACCCTTGTATACTAGACAAAAATTATTTTGTATAAAAATTTTGTATGAATTTTGCCATTTTTCAAAAACATGCGTAAATTTTTTTAAATTTATTTATCTAGGTCAGTGACCTTCACAATTGTTCAATCTTAGAACCTTTACCCCAACTATTTCTCTTTTCAATTTCACTGCTATTGGTTTGTGCATTCTCAAAATACGATTTTTTTACTTTTTCATACCTCTTAAAATATCGAAGATCTACGCCCATGACACCAATATTTAATTACCGCAAGACACTGACCCAGACTATTTCTTGTGCAAATTTTGAAACGAATCGGTTTGACCGTTCTGAATTTATCGTTCGATAAAATTGTGTTTACATACACGGGTGTGTATGTAAACAAAATATGCATGTATGTGTGGGTACACATCCATACAGAACACATTTTTTTTCTAAAGTTTTTCATATTCTAGGAACTATAAAACGTCGATTACACCGAACTTATATTTTTCGAAAATTTTAATTATAAATTAGCTCACAGATTGCGTTAGGTTAGGTTAGGTAATGGAGTTTCGAAAGTGGGCAATAAATTAACAACAATGTCCTATACCTACTGCCCCTGTATAACATAATATATGCTTTACTACTTATTTGAACAGTATAATAATAAAATTCGTATTTACTATATTACACTTAAACACATACAACAAAATATAGAAAATTTGAACCCGTATACTGAAAATATGCCAAAGTGTCAAAAAATCACGGCCTATATACTGAAAAATGCATGTATCCTGTATCCAACTACAAGTAAGTATTTGGCTGCTCCACCTCATCCAGAAAAGGTAATCGAATAGCTCTTACATCAAACGATTATCGTCGCTTTCCATATATCCGGAATAATAGCTAATTTTCTTAAAGATTTTTTACAAAATTGAGGAAAGTATTGTACCTCAAATTGTGGCTAACTCCCTAGAACATTAACCCCCGTATTCACTAAAAAAGTTTAAGAGTTAGACCAGGTCTAGTTGCCATGGTACTTAAAACTCTTAGTTCGCCAGTTATGTTTCGCTTATGTCACTGTGATTTTGTAATTGTGACATTTAGAAAAAATATGTGTTTAATTGTTAAAAATGTCATCTTAGACCTATAAGTGTCAAGTTAGACCTGATCTAAATTTAAACCTCTTAGTGAATACGGTTGTAAAATTTTATTCTGCCAATCTCAAAAATACCTAAGAAATTGTTTTTGACGCTTTACTCTGGTTTTTTTTTAGTTAATAGAAGTTTTAAAATAAAAATGGATCATTTTTTTAAAAACTCCATTTTACTCAGTTTCCCGACGTGGGACAAAAGAAATTAAATGTATGCCTTGTAGAAAAAAATATAGAGCTTTTATTCTGCCTATTCTTTTTTGCCCCAGACTACAGTTACTAAAAGTCATCCTGTGCGTGCATCAGTTAAAAAATTTCTTAAGAATCAGTCTTACCACCGACCGGGATAAATGTGGTATTAATCTTCAGAGAAAACATGGTCGTTTATTCGGTATATTTACTAAATTCGCCTCGGATAAATCGTTTAGACGTTACAGATTCAGATGTGAAAACTAGTCCAAAACATAACAAAAAAATTCATATTTTAATTTCAAATGGCTAGCCATGTTGAACCAGAGCGTATTTTTGTTGACGTAGACGTTTGGGCTCAGTGAACTTTTCTGCCTCAGAAGTTCTATTTTCGAAATAAAACCTTGAAATGTATGGAAAGAAAAAAAACAGTTCTTTTAGTTTTTTTAAATTTCTACAGTTTTCCCGTCATTTCCGGTATAGGTACCCTATGTTAATTTCGAATCTCCGTTAAATTTCCGAACTTCTTTGAGATTTTTAGATGAGAAATCCAAAAAAATATTTCAAAGAATTAACCGTCGTAACCGAAATGGTGTTTCAACGGGGTTTCGAAAAATGTGCCCAATCGGACGCCACTGCTCAGTCTACAAAATAAAATGTGTTTACCAGAAGATTTATCTTTTTTATTTATTTATCCTCTACGATCGACCCCATAAAAGTATATGTCTCTGATGTACGTTTACTAAGCGTCAGCGTGCCGATTTCGTCCAACTGGATATTTTTCATTTTTCCGATTTTCGTCAATTTTTTTCAAGCTTGATTTTATGACATTTTGATACTTCGTGGAAGCAAATAGTAAATTGAAAAGTTGTAGAAAATTTGTTAAAGTTTTAGAATTCGCTTTGCTTTTGTGTCAAAAAAGTAAAAAGTTCGGCTGTATTTGGCTATTACCATTGGTGGTTAGCTCAATTTTCAAAAAATTGTAACATTTTTAATTTTTCTCTGATAAAATAGCTCGGAATGTCAGGGGGTTTTGCTGATTTACAACAAAAATTAATATTGGTCAGTGGCGGACGAACCACCAAATAAGAAAAAACATTTAATGCTTTACACGCAAGTAGTTTTTCCCCTGAAGCATTTAGCTGTAAACTTATAACGCAGTTTTGTATTTTTTGCCTCCTTATTGATTTTGCTTCAATGGCAATTTCTAAAAAACTATTTTTTAGCGGGAGTCCGCGATAAAATCAGAAAAAAGTGAAGAAAATCGAATATTTTTTAAAGCAGCGGCGATAAATGAAATTTGCTCACATATCAAATTTCAAAACTTTATCTGAAAGTTTTTCTAAGATATAGCGGCCGAAAGGTAAAAATGTATCAAAAATACGAATTGATACGCCGCGGACGAACAGACTTTTTGAATCCTGGCAAGGACATAATAAATTCTCAGCTAGTCGAGAGTTTATAACAAGCTATATGTCCGGTTCGTGATGTTTTGTCTACATTTTATGCTATTTTTTTTTTATTTTTTGTCACCGTACGGGTATGATTTGAATAACATTCCATATTATCCGACTATATAGTTTTTACATATTTTATTAAGGTACTGTTAAACAACGCCATAAAAAATATTTGCTGGAGTGCAAGTTGCAAGTTGCAAGTTTATTTGGTAGAGTACCTAACTAAACCGCTGGACAGATGAACTTATACAAGCAAAATTTTTGACAAAATTCAAGTTTTTATATTTTTGGAACTGAGATATCAAGTTGCGCCATGTCTAGCACTAAGTATGAAGTTTATGGCCCAGAAATGCATATTTGTAGCGGACTTCAACAAATCTGTTTTACAGAGTATTATGTAACCTTATAACGACGACTGTTCAAAAGAGATATTTTTGTGTTCTTTTCTCCCCAAGATATACTCTTAATAATAAAAAAATACTTATTTTTTAGTTTTCATTTCGTTTTAATATACAGGGTGTTTTCAACAAATTGCAAATTTTTTATCTTATGTATGCAATATTTACACAAGACTGTTTACATAGAGGCTTGTCAAAAGTCAAAATTTCAGCGCCACTATTATATTAAAACAAAACCTGTATTGGCTTATTTTACACATTTGCTTTAAACTAACTTTCGTGATACGTCAAACGCCAACTCATTCAGATGCATTACATTTTATACAGATTTAAGTGATAGATATTTTTGCCGAAAGTTTGTTCGCATTTAAAATTTCCATTATTTTTGAACTCTCAAATAACATTTTGATTTCACCTCATTTAGTGCATTTCTTCATAACTCGCTACACGAAATATTGATTTAATTTTGGAAATGGAAAAAATGTTAAAAACAAAAGATGTAACGTCTTCTACGTACCTTTTTAGAAAAATAGTATGTATGTTTATAGGATGACCTAAAAATCTGTAGCAGGCCCAACATGATTTTTAATTTAACTCCTTGTATAAATATATTCATCACATGGGTCTATTATTGCTGAATATATATATATATATATATATATATATATATATATATATATATATATATATATATATATATATATATATATATATATATATGAAAAAAATCCTGCTATAAAGGACAATGTATTTCCATAGATTCCACTATGTAGTAAAACATTCTTCATCTCCCTCTTAAACAATGCTTTCTATGGCAGAATTTTGTCAAATTTCTTAATAGTATATTTATAACCAGCAAGATAAATCCCATTTAAGGCACAAAAGATACAAATATAGAAAAATATATACTGCAATAAAAGCACACAAATTTAGAAATCTGAACCCGTATACTGAAAACATACTTTTTTGCCAGTGTCAAAAATTCTGGCCTAGATACTGAAAAATTTATAATAAATATAGTACTTAACTTTACTTTATATATATATATATATATATATATATATATATATATAGACAGGGTGTCCCAAAAGGTCCTACGAATAATTTAGGAATACAAAGATTCAATTAAAATATCGCATTAGCCACACTGCAGTTAATATTAAGGTGAACTTTAAAATTTTATTTCCGATTTTTTTAAATAATATCCCAATTTTTTGAGATATTAAAGTAAAAATTGGCGATAACCGATTTTTTGTAACGAGTAATAATAATACCTACGTCTTCAATTTTGATGTAACTTCTAGAGGGCGCTACGAGCGCTACTTTTTGTTTTTAAAAATATTGTAACTTTTTTATATACAAAATTAGGGAACTTTGTATAGAAAAATAGGTTCTATTGTCTTTTCTTCCAAAAAAAGCTATACTTTATAAATCTACCTAAAGTTCACCGTTTAGAGATATTTGCGGTTTTATTACTTGATGCCCCATGTATTCCAATTTAGGAATTTCGAAGTTTTACCTTTTTTTATAAAGTAGGCGTCTCTCAAAAAAAAACAATTGAAGTCAACGCATCTGTCGCAAAGAAACATAAACTTTTTTCTCAACGATTTATTAAAAGCTTCTGTTTAACTTCACTTGTACGTTAGTATGTTTAGGTCAAATCTTGCAAGTAACTTTTGAAGCATTTCCCGTTAACGGAATTGACTAAAATTTTTTATAAATTAATAAATCCGATGACAATACAATTTTATGGTCTTCAATCACGAATAGCTTATACAGAGTGTACAAGAAACATGCTAAAAAAGTACAAAATACATTAAACGTAAACAACAGTTCCCGCTATCATAATTGAGTGAGATTCAGTATTGTTACATAAACCCGATGACAATACAATATTATAGTGTCAACTGGTGATTGTCTTATACAGGGTTAGAATAATGCTAATACAAAACTTTTTTCGTTGTCGGAATTAACTGACATTTGGAATACATACATAAACCCGATGAATTTACAATATTATGGTATTCAATCATGAATATCCTATACAGCTTAAATAACAAATAATGCTAAAAAGTACAAAATAAAATAAATGTAAAAAATTTTTTTTTAAAAAGCTTTCATTTACAACTATTGAACTGAAAGTTCAAGAATAACTTAACTTAGGTACATAAGCACAAAAGCCTCCAGTTTTTAAGCAAATAAAAGCTTGAGGCGTGAGACGACACTACACTGGAAATAAAGCCTCAATTTTGTATTTACTTAAAAGCTTGAGGCTTTATTTCCACTGAGATGTTGTCTCACGCCTTAACATTTTAAGACAATATTCAAATGTTTATAAGTTTTGTGTTAATGTAGGTAAGTTAAATTATTTTTTAATTTTCATTTCCATAGTTTTTAAATGAAAGCTTCTTTAAAGAAAACTTAACCCGAAAATGTCATTGATTAAACCAAAATTATTACCAAGAGGTAAAAAATAATTTCAATTTGATACATTTTCAATGTATGCTCCCCGTACAGCAATACATTTTCTTAAGTTATCAAGGTTTGTACTTTGAACTTGAAATAATACAGTATGATTATTCCTTATTGTCCTACGATGGATAATAATTATTTCTAGTAATTCATTTCTGGTTTCAACAGGAGTAGAGTACACAAGACCTTTCAGTTGACCCCCATAAAAAAAACTAAGGGATGAGGCCATGAAAACGGGCCACCTCTACCTATCCACTGATTAGGAAATTTGGCATTTAAATGTTTCCTTACAATTATACTAAAATGGGGAGCAGCCTCGTCATGCATATACCACAAATTCAATCGGGTGTCCAAAGGTACTTTTTCCAGTAGGTCGTCTAGATTGTCTTGTAGAAACAGCAAATAACCTGCAACGTAACCGTAGACAGCAGTAAAAATAATAGCAAAACATGATGTGGAAAAGTTTAATAAAACGTAGTACAAAATATGAAATTACCGAAATGAATTTAAATCATTTAAAGAAGACATTATATGGATTTAACGTATTGAAGTTGTAACATATAAATTAATGAAAGAAGATATGTATTACGTTTTGTAAATTTTTATCGGAAAAATGCTTAATTTCCAGAAAAAACTTAAGGGTGCAGTTGTAACACCGGTACTAAAAATCAAAAACACGAAAAATGGAACGAAATGAGAATTATTAATGTTTTATGTGATATGAAAAAATTGATAGAAAGTTTAGTGTATGAACAATTCTCAAACTTTTTGAGTAAAAACAAAATGTTGAGTAAATTTCAAGCTGGTTTTAGAAAAAAATATTCTACGGAAATAGCAGTACAATATGTCAACAAAACTTGGAAATGATGTTTGGAAAACGCGGAACATGTCATAGCAGTAATTTTGAATTTTAAATGAGAATTTGAAACCACTAAAAATAATGCTAAATAAAAAACTGTTACTGATACTACAACTCCTACCTGTTTCCCGCAAACTGGGTCAACACGTTCAAAAGTTTTGCGATTTGGTTAAATTCGCTCAGGAAATTGTTCTCCATAAAGCCTTCTCGCTTCTGTACTATTATCAAGAGCTAATCCGTACATTAAGTGCATATCTGTATACTCAACAAAACTAAAATTTTCCATGTTATTAATGAAAATCAACACAATGAGCTCTATCAAAAAAATATTTTTTGAAATAAAACTTATGGTTCTTCTCGACAGATGCTTAACACCAGTTATGTGTTTTTTTATAGGCGCCTACTTCATAAAAATGATAAAATTCGTAATATCCTAAATGTTGAATACATGAGGCGGCATTAAGTAACAAAACCGCAAATGTTTCATAAACGGTAAACTTTAGGTAGATTTATAAAGTATAGCTTTTTTTGGGAGAAAAGATAGTAGAACCTATTTTTTGTATACAAAGTTCCATAATTTTGTACATAAAAAAGTTTTTAAGATCGAAAAGTAGCGCTCGTAGCGCCCTCTACAAGTTACATCGAAATTGAAGGCGCATTATTATTACTGGTTATAAAAAATCCGTTATCACCAATTTCCACTTTAATATCTCAAAAATCAGGGATATTATTTTAAAAAATCGAAAATAAAATTTAACTGAATCACCCTGTATATATAATACTTTATACTAAAAGTTTTTATTTTTCTTGGGTATAAGTTAGGTTAGGTTAGGTCATCAAAATTATTACTAAAATAATATTGTCGTTTCCGAGACATGCAATAAAATGCTCTTCAAAATGCTTCAAACAAGAAGCGAAACGTGGAGCTAGTTGCAGGAAAAATAATTTACAATATACAAAGTTAGGTATAAAAATACCCAATCCTAAAAAAATAATAGTTAGCTTTAGGCAATATGCTTTAAATATATCAAAATACGACAAATGAAAACCATATATTTCATAATTAACAATTTATTCATCCCCTCGGACTACAATTTATTCTTACAGGTATTTTTTATTCACACATGACTCATACAAGACTTTAATTAATTACGTTATATAAGTATGCAATAATCAGATTTACAATACATAATAAAGAAATGAAAATAATTAAATTTCTCTTATAAGAAGGAGATGTTATTTAAGAAAAGGACTTTACATGTAAAATTTTAAAATCAGACAGAATGTTAATATTTACTATTATTCAAAAATATTATAGATAAATAATTTATATCTAAACATTTTAACAAATGAATTAAAGTATCAAAATTTAATACTTATTATATGCATACTCATCAACCATTTAATAATATAATATTGGAAAACAATTTCTCCAAAAGAAAATTAGGTATGCAAAATAATCAAATGATTTTTTTTAAGCAGCTGATATTTAACCAGTTTGATGAAAGTTAATCGCAAAAATGAAGTCCTTTCGGACCGTACAAACAATGTAACTCAACTATGTTCGGTGGTTAATATAAGTTAGTCGTACAAACAATGTAACCCGATTTATGATCGATTGATAGCTGATCTTATCCAAAATTTCTATATTAAAAACATTATTCCAATAACTGGATTTTTAAAATTTAAGCAAAACTTAATAAGTTAAGAAAATGTTTAATATTAAACCCACAGGTTAATATATCCCACTTAAAAGTTACGTAAGAGAATTTCAATTATAGTAGTCCATATATAATATCACAGGTAATACAAAAAGCAAAGTAAATCAAAAATTCAATTTCACAATTTCAGTAAATATTTCATGACAAAATTGAATCAAAATTTTGATATTTTTTTGATATCTAATTTACTAAAATACCAATTGTTATAATTAACTGGAATGAAGTTAGTTACATGTAGAAATTATATAATTTTGATAGACAACAGAATAATATTAAGAGGGAAAAACAGAAAATCTAATATACAAAATGTCGACAAGTTATTAATGGTAATAGTTATAATTACTATACCAAAGCCAAACAATATATTTCATTAAAATTCAATACATCTTATACATGAACTTTGATGTTTAATTAGAAAAATATATTTAAATTTTGATTTATAAAAATACTAATATATCATAGCTATACACTAATTTGGAAAAGAATACAATTTACAGAAATTTGGAAATAAAAAACTAATAATTAGATGAAGACAGAAAAGAGGTATTGGTAACTATAATATTTTTACCCGTTATGTAATTCCTAATGAATTAATGCATGGCCACTACACCAATTCACAAAAGCGAAAATAAAAAAAATATATACAAATTACTTATCTTTTCACAACTCAAATCTGGAATTTGTCCACGCTACGGCGTCACATCACATCCTGTAGACTACCCCAGCCAAAATCAGGAACTGTAACACCCACCGGCCACACAGCACTTGTCCAGAAAATTGACCACACGGTATACTGTGACGGTACTAAGGCAAGGAACTCTCTTACTCCAGGAGGTGAAAAATTCGTCAGTAAGTAACAACAAACACTGATTTTTTTTTCGCCCAGGAACTACTTTAGATTTCTTAGTATGAATGGATTTATTTAAAATATTGAAAAGAAACAGGTAAAAAATAGAAAAATAGGTAAAGCCTGAAACAAAATGGCAAATATAAGTCCACATTTTTTAACACACAAGAATGGAATTTTTGCAATAATCAATCGAATAAAGAACTTACAGATGTTATAGCTTATGAAAGCATTTATCCATCACTAAATAGAGATTTTTATCGGATAAAATCCAGCATCTAGGCTGACTAAGTTAAAATATTAACTAAATTCCAATAGAGAATTATCTCAACCATGTCATAGTATATTACTCAAATTATTAAAATCATGTATGAAATAATTTTCAAATGCAGCGGTTATTATCCAAACTGGAATATTGTCTTTCCGGTATTTCCTGCCATGGGGACTTTAGTTGATTTCGGATCGATAAAATAGAACCTTAAACATTCACGCGGTGTCTGATATTAATCCAGGCAAAATGGGGTTTAATGCTATTAATTTAGAAAACGTAGAATAGTTTTAATTTAAATTGATATTTTTGCATATTATAAACAAAATATTGCAACGAACGAAAAAGTTTGCTACAATATATATAATAATATAAGTACATAATATAACAAAATTTCATAAATTCAGAAGCACATAATAATATATTTTTGTCTTGACATAATGTTTAAATTATTTCCTAATTATTTATTTTTATGCCAAATATGAATTTCTAAAACATTTTGATAAGCAGTTGACCATTGCTTATTGACCGAAATTGATATGGTTATGTTGCTCTATTAGTTAAATATAAAATTTGTCGTAATTTATTGCATTAAAAATCAAAATAACAGCACCAAAAGGCTAAATCATATTATCCTCCTATAGAAATAACACAATAAACTTGTTTCGAGCAGGCCAAGCGACGTCACTGCAGCAAGGCTCGCTCCCGCTAAACTGACGGAAATAAATCGCCGATGTAACTATCCTGTGTGGTTTAAGGTTCTTGCCTACGTATTACGACCGAAATAGGTACACTCTGCATCAACAATAAAACCACAATATCTAGGCTCTTCGATTATTACAAACTACGATGGTTTTGCCTGCCTTATAAAACATTTGCGTTTAGATCTGAGAAGTTCCGGGCTATGAACATTTTTACCTACTTTTATTGAGGGAGCTATATTATATATAATTTTATAATAATTTAACTATTTCCCTCTGTTTGACTATCGGAGTCACCTCATTAGAACTAGGTAAAATGTTTATAGCCCGTAATTAAAATGTATGGTCAAAAAAATAACATACGAGTGAATTCCATTTTTTTTTTAATTAATTGCAAAACAACTTAACTTACATTAGAATAAACATGCATAGAAATAACAAGGAAATTAAAAGTTTTAAAAAATTTATAAATCCTCGATTCTCGATAACCCGTCTTCATCTTGAGATGCATTGTTATTCGAACTTACTGCTGTCAGTGTCAGTGTCGGCTTATTATTAAATTATCCACTACTACATCTAATGGTGGACCATTTTCTAAAAAAAAAACGTTCTATCTACCTTGCGCGTTCGCTTTTCGATATCCATGCTTCTGGCGAGAAGTTGTTAAAAAACTCGTCACAGTATGTTTCGACTTCTTTTAGAGTAAAATTAACATTTCGTTCGCCAACAAATTGCTTAAGAGAAGCCCAGACAAGTTCTATGGGATTCAGGTCAGGAGGATATCAATGGCGGCTCGCCAGGGGACGCGGGTGAAGCGCCGCTTCACCTACATTTCCCAATCAATTTACTTAAAAATAAAAATATTTTTAAAATATTAAGCATTTTATAATCTATATTTTTATTATAGAAATGTAGTATGTCTTATATAAATTCACATTATTTAGTTAATTATACCATTATTTTCTATCAAAACTAGTGCGTTATATACTCAAAAAATAATAATGACTTAAAAACGTAGCGCTGAACACCTTTTCATAAGAGCGACCCGTTGAGCAGCAATAACCAATTCCGCATCAGACTCCCCGAGCACGCCGGCTTTCGCGCTTAGATTTGTAGAAATACTTCCAGTTAAGATAGAACTATGAAAATTTGTAGAAATGATTAATTTTTTACGCGCTTCACGCCTGTACAAAAATCTTTTCATTATCTCAACTAATTTTTATAGAAATAAAACTAATTTAATTTTTCAAAATTCTAATTTTTAATATTTTTTCAAAATTTTAACGTTTCCAAAAAGCCACCATCAAAGCAAACAATTGACTAAAAGATTCATTAAAATCTGATCATAAACACCTGAGAAAATCAACTTTAAAATTTAATGATTTAACTTGCAAGTACGTTAAATTTAAAACCTTAATAAATTTTTTTCTATAAAAGATAATCAAGGGCCGTAAGGACCATTTGAAAGGGATCCATTAAATCTCAAGACACCACCAACTTATGGACGAAAAAAGGCAAGCGTCGTGAACGTCAAGCTTCCAAAAGGACAGCACGTCCATAACTTCTAAACGCGTAGAGATATCGAAAAAAGTCACTTGACAAAAAATGCTCAGAATGGCCTAGACTATATAATATAATCCAGCTTGATAACTCAAAAACCACAGAAGTTTAAATTTCAATTTTTCGGACTTGGCCAAAATTCAACAAAAACAAAAAATCAAACTTTAGAATATCGAAATGGATGATAGCCCCATAAAAAGGAAACATTTTATGTAATATAACATTTTGTGAAAAAACTAATAGGAACCAAGAAAACAGGCCTTGGAAGAAGAGCACCAGGTCCTGGTGAAAAGTTCCAAAATCTCAATAACGACTAATAGAAAAAATCCCATATTTTACAGGCATTAAAATCCAAACTTTCAAATGCATACAAATCTTTTCTGTGAAAAAATTAAAAGTTATAGAAAAATTCCGAAACTTGGCCAGAATACGCATGAAGCAAAAATAAGAAATAGCTAAAATAATAAAAAACAACGTTCTCACGGGACTTCGAAGTTTCCCGGGAGATGTTATCCATAAAAATAGTTGCCAGAAACTGAAAAAAATTGTCGACAGTTTCGTTCACGGAACTCCACCCAAAATGGCCACGATTGGTCTAGAGCTGTCAAAAAGGTGTAACCGTGACGTCGATGCAGAAAACATAAAAATGGACAGAAATTTGAAACTTTAGCAGATGGCGAAGCAAACTCGTTAGTCCCTCTTAGTGATACAGCCGAAGACAACTAGAGGAACCTTGCACTATTGTTCCCACCGTTGGATTTCGCCGGGTCTTTGTACTGAAAGGTTGAAAGGAAAGGTGAAGATCGTCCTCGCGAATTAAATCAGGTTCTCTTGATTTATGTCCTAGTAGGAAACATCTGGAAGAACAAAAAGAACGGGCCGTCAAAATTACGTGAGGAAGATTCGGTAAGCTAAGACTCTGGTCTCCTCTTTTTAAGTGTTCATCAAGCTCAGTTAAGTTCTCCAGATCAAGTTTCCTCTTTAAGTAACTTAAAGCGAATCCAACTAGTGTTCTTTTAGTGCTTTGTTATTGTTGTTTGTGATCTACCCTATAATCTACCTTTATATATAATATATATATATATATATATATATATATATATATATATATATATATATATATATATATATATATATATATATATATATATATATATATATATATATATATATATATATATAATATTCCCAAAAATATAAATATAAAAACCAGTATTATCAAAAACGCACGGTTTTTCTAAGTGCCCCTTAGAATAAACAATCCTCCTCACTCAGGAGAAATTGAGAACTTCAGGGACTGACGTGCTAAGTACTCTGGAGGGATCATTAAGTTTTAAGAGAACGGATTCATCAAGCGTACTAATACTAGAACCCTGTTTTATCTTTTACAAGATCAAATATATTTTACAGTTATTTATTTAAACAATTATTTTTATAAATAACGCAAAAATCAGAGAATATCCAATAATATTCGAAATGTCAAAATTGGTACAAAAAATGTGATACGCCCAATCAAGGGTAGATCACAAAACTACAAGTCAAAATAGATAAAATTTTATAAAAATGCAGTCAAAATCGGTAATTAAATAATGACAAATTTTAATAACAGTTTATGTGAGCAAATCGGAAATTTTAAAGTTTAATTTTTTAAATGTTAAAAATAGCAACAAATAAATAGCAAAAAGTTGGGCAATTTGTACGTTTCAAAAAATACAATCAAAGGATTAATTTATGCCTGAAGTACAACAATAACAAAGCACTAAAAGAACACTAGTTGGATTCGCTTTAAGTTACTTAAAGAGGAAACTTGATATTGAGAACTTAACTGAGCTTGATGAACGCTTAAAAAGGGGAGACCAGAGTCTTAGCTTACCGAATCTTCCTCACGTAATTTTGACAGCCAGTTCTTTTTGTTCTTCCAGATGCCTCCTACTAGGACATAAATCAAGAGAACCTGATTCAATTCGCGAGGACGATCTTCACAATCTAAGCCCTACTCTAAACCTAAGTGCAATGGAACCTTTCAGTACAAAGACCCGGCGTATTCCAACGAAGGGAAACATAGTGCAGTGTTCCTCTAATTGTCTTCGGCTGTATCACTAAGAGGGACTAACGAGTTTGCTTCGCCATCTGCTAAAGTTTCAAATTTCTGTCCATTTTTATATGTTTTCTGCGTCGACGTCACGGTTACAGCTTTTTGACATCTCTAGACCAATCGTGGCCATTTTGGGCGGAGTTCCGTGAACGAAACTGTCGACAATTTTCTTCAGTTTCTGGCAACTATTTTTATGGATAACATCTCCCGGGAAACTTTGAAGTCCCGTGGGAACGTTGTTTTTTATTATTTTTACTATTTCCTATTTTTCCCAGTAATAGCATTGCTTTATGCGTATTCTGGCCGAGTTTCAAAATTTTTCTATAACTTTTAATTTTTTCACAGAAAAGATTTGTATGCATTTGAAAGTTTGTAAAACATTTTCTTTTAGTTGTATTTTAAGGCCTGTAAAATATGGGATTTTTTCTATTAGTCGTTATTGAGATTTTGGAACTTTTCACCAGGACCTAGTGTTCTTCTTCCAAGTTCTGTTTTCTTGGTTCCTATTAGTTTTTTCACAAAATGTTATATTACTTAAAATGTTTTCTTTTTATGGGCTCTCATCCATTTCGATATTCTAAATTTTGATTTTTTGTTTTTGTTGAATTTTGGCCAAGTCCAAAAAACTGAAATTTGAACTTCTGTAGTTTTTGAGTTATCAAGCTGGATTATATTATATAGTCTAGGCCATTCTGAGCATTTTTTGTCAAGTGACTTTTTTCGATATCTCCACGCGTTTAGAAGTTATGGACGTGCTGTCCTTTTGGAAGCTTGGCGTTCACGACGCTTGCCTTTTTTCGTCCATAAGTCGGCGGTGTCTTGAGATTTAATGGATCCCTTTCAAATGGTCCTTACGGCCCTTGATTATCTTTTATAGACAAAAATTTATTAAGGTTTTAAATTGAAAATTTTAAATTTAACGTACTTGCAAGTTAAATCATTAAATTTTAAAGTTGATTTTCTCAGGTGTTTATGATCATATTTTAATGAATCTTTTACTCAGTTGCTTTGATGGTGGCTTTTTGGAAACGTTAAAATTTTGAAAAAATATTAAAAATTAGATTTTTGAAAAATTAAATTAGTTTTATTTCTATAAAAATTAGTTGAGATAATGAAAAGATTTTTGTACAGGCGTGAAGCGCGTAAAAAATTAATTATTTCTACAAATTTTCATAGTTCTATCTTAACTGGCAGTATTTTAAATTAATTATTTTAGTTATGGAATTTCTAGAACTGACTAGGTCAAGCTAATGTCGGCGTGGTCGTTCCTGACTGGTTGGAAGGTACGAGTTCTGTAATTTCATTGGTTTATTTTAAATCATCGAACTTTCGAGATCAAGGCGTGGTTATTCCTTTACATTCAATTAATTCGTGTTCTAGAAGACGTTTTCTAGGCCAAATTTCCATTGTCTGTTAGGTGTAATATTATAGGAATATGTTTTCTTTAATTTGGTCTTATTTTTACATGTTTTTATTAATTTATTTGGTGAAAAATGTGATATCACGACACGGAACAGTACTGGTTAAAAGTGTTCAATTTAAAAAATGTCGCTGATGCTGAAATTTACACCAATTTATTTTTTGTATTTTGTTTGTCAGGTTTAGAATCTAAGAAGTACGTGTATTTATTTAGTTTTAGTTATTTTGTGATAAACTTTTCAGCGCTATATGAGCCAAAAAAGAAAATAAGATATCACAACTCTTACAGAGATTTTTTGTTTAAAATTGTTTTGTGTTTTTTTTTGTTTAATTTAAGAGTTAAGCAATACGTCTGATTTAGTTAAGTACTTACATAAACTGATTAATATTATATTTTTATTTGTTGGTTTTTATTTTTAGATTAATTTGAAAAAAAAATGTACTTCACTAATAGTGAAGTAAAGTTCATTAATAAATGCTAGTTATATTTATAGAATGTTATTGATAAGTTCAATAAATTGTATGATACAATACATCGATATTCATTTTTAAATTTTACCATTCCTAAACACCAAATTTCGACTTTGCCAGTAATTGCCAGTAAAAGCGAAATTCACCTATACTTGAGGATTTTTTTAAACATACATTTCTCACAAAATGTGCAGTTTTAGATGAATATAAGGCAGCCCTTGAAAAAGAAACAAGATTCAAAAATGGTGAAAGATGTTAAACTTCTTTTATTTTTACTTCCCTTGAAGAGGGAAGTATTGTAATCGTAAAAAATCACCATTCGAGATTTTTTTCAAAACTTTACGTTGCAGGGTCCCTAGATACCAAAAGACATGTCTTCTCAATTCTCTCAGTTTGTCTGTCTGGCTGCCTTTTCGCGGCATAGCTTCTTAAAAACGACTTACCCACTTCAAATTTTGGGACGAAAGCACGCTTGATGAATCCGTTCTCTTAAAACTTAATGATCCCTCCAGAGCACTTAGCACGTCAGTCCCTGAAGTTCTCAATCTCTCCTGAGTGAGGAGGATTGTTTATTCTAAGGGACACTTAGAAAAACCGTGCATTTTTGATAATACTGGTTTTTATATTCATATTTTTGCGAACTTGATATATATATATATATATATATATATATATATATATATATATATATATATATATATATATATATATATATATATATATATATATATATATATATATATATATATATATATATATATATATATATATATATATATATATATATATATATCTTATCATAAACTGTTTAAATATTTTGCTAATTTTTAAAATTACTATAATTAATATTTTTAAACATTTTCGCGTCTAATAACCCAAGCGGCGTGACCCTGGGGGATAATTAGATAGGGAATTGACAAGCTTAAATTAGAATATCTTTTTCAGGTTTATTTTTGCATTTTTATATATATATATATATATATATATATATATATATATATATATATATATATATATATATATATATATATATATATATATATATATATATATATATATATATATATATATATATATATATATATATATATATATATATATATATATATATGCAAAGGCCGGCTACCGGGATGCATATTCGTATCGGACGTACGTTATTGCACAACCGGAAATAAACGAACTTATGCGACCCAGGTTACTTAACGGACATACGTGATTGCACATTGTGTGCAAAATCAGTCGTCCGATAAGGATACTTCGTGTTCTTTCTGTCTTGAAATAAGGTAGAAGTAGATGTCAGCGTGTTATTGATTTGTATTAATTTGTATGTAATTTGTATTATAAAAGTATAAAATGTGTAGTATACTTCCAGAAAATTATGATTACCACCATGTTAGCAGCGACACAATAAGAACTAAATTTAATGCTAAAAAAGAAATCGATGTAAGTATTCAAGTATTATATCATGCCGTCAAGTATAAAATGTTTGAGGTTAGTTATCGTGTTGTATTTTCGAAACGGATTCGATTCAGATAGTTTCTCGATATTTATTCCCGACTTGTATTCACCTTAAAAACAAAAAAGCTGCCTGCATAGAAATCAATAGTAAGATGTTTAAGATTAATAAGCCCTGTATTAAAGTGGCAGTGTGTTAGGTATCCAAAGCCACGATAGAATAAATCAAAACAAATTACGGCGCGTGTGCACCATGCAGCAGGCGCATAAATCGATTCCTATTGGGGTCAGTCGCGTCACCGTCGAATTAACCAGTACCCAAAGCAGTACCTCATTCAGTCGCTCTCGGTGCATCGCCGCATTTTCTGCTTTACCTAATATCTTCAATTTGCCGTATTTTGTAATCATCCAATTTATCATTTATTTTTATTTTTTACTGTCGAATATATTTTTAAATGAATTATAATATTCATACTTAATTATAATAATTATAATTATAATGTATAGGGTCATTTAATGGTTGTGGCTACACTTTAGGTCCATCGATACCCTACAACAGATTACAATCAATCAATGCAGGTCGTTTTTCTTTTAGATGACTCAAGTCGAGATGGCATATTGGCTCAGTGGTCAAGTAGGTATTCGACTTTTGTGCGGACGGTTCTAGGTTCAGTCCTTCCTATCGATAATAGTTATTTATGCAACAAGTGTGTAAAGTGATTCTTTTTTGATGAATATGAATATTTACGCACGAGCCGTAGGCGAAAATCATATGCGTCAAAAAAGGTACTTTACACACTGCAAAATATCAAAATTTACCAATTACTTTACGCCCTAGTGTGTAAAGAAAATTACTTTACGCACTAGTTCGTAAAGTAATTTGAAAATTTTGATATTTTGGCAAATGTCAGTTCAGGTTAAAAATAAATGTCAAAGTTACTTTACGTACTCTTTTAAAATGGCAAATTTTACGCGTCTTAAACAGTGCGTAAAGTGAGTAGTTTACGCACGGTTGTAGAAAAAGTTTTTTTTTATTTATTTTTTTTTGAGAAATTACTCAAAATAAATTGGGGGTATTGTTCAAGTTAAGTTATTATTTAGGTCTGATTTTAATTTTAAATTAGTAGGTAATAAACTTCCGATAAATCAGGAATAAATATTGCGAACTGTCTAATGTCTGCATCTGCTTGTGTTAAGCATAGGGATGTTTCTACTCTTTCTGATTACTAAGTAAAATCCGTTTTAATTTATTTCGTACATCATAATACGAATATACTCGATGCTGAAAATTATGAAGTACATTGTTGAATGGAAAATTTAAAGTTTTCAAAACGTAAAATTTATTTCATTAAGTACTTATTCTTTCAATTATTAATGAGTCCACTTATTAACATTTCCTAATTTTAAAAGTATGAGAATTTATAGTCAGCATTAAACAATATTTTAACTAATTTTAATTTAAAATCGGCTCCTAATCAGTGTAAGTTACAAGGATAGCTACCGTTTTTGTAAAATATGAAATAATAATAAAATTTGGTGATAAAATAGGGTTAAATGGAACAATATTTTACAGAAATGGGTCTCCGAGTTATCCGAGCTAACTAAAGTCACATGGTCAATAACAAGGACTGTAAGAACGCGCCCATGTAAGGCAAGGAAGTACGTTTTCAAAAGATTGTATCACTGCCACTTTAATACGATAGTTCATAAATTAAGTGGGCCACGAAAAAGACCACATCTTTCTAGAAATATAGAATGTCCGGCGAAATTAACGGTTTCAGTTATTCACATTCCCAAAAGAAAATCTCGAGCAAAAATTCCCGATGAGCTAGGTAGCGAGTGGCCTTGCATCATTCAGTTTGAATTGACACACAATCACACTGTTGAAAGCGCAGCAGCTCTTATAAAAAGACCCATTAGCGAGAAAACAAAAACAGAAGTAATCGAGTACTTTGAAAGGGGTCATTCAGTAGTTTCTGCATATCACAGCTTTTGTTTTAAGAAGATGGAAGAATTTGATGATAAATATGACGTCTTATCTTCAGATCGTCATTTCTGCCCCAAAAAATAAGTTTTTGAAAATATATGGAGACATCATTTTAAATCAAATTATGGGGAAAAAGTAGGAATAAACATGTTATCAAAACTACAACAAAACCTAATGAAGAACACTGATGTTTCCTTCAAGATTTGTGAAATTGGTGAGCACTATGCTGTGTCATTTTGTACCGGAATCATGAAAAGGGCTTCAGAGAAACTCCGCCAATCATCCGAAGTGTTATTTGTAGATGCGACTAGCAACTGTGATGTCCACAACCACAAACTATATTTCTTCGCCACCCATTCAGTAGCAGGCTGTATACCTTTAGCTTGTATTATTTCAACTAGTCAAAAAGAAGAATTTTTGATCGAGCCGTTGATTGTTTAATCAGTATCATTCCTTTTAAATTAAACCCTACGATCATTATCACTGACGATGATATGATCGAAAGAAGAGTCCTTCAGAAGTACTGGCCCTCTTCTAAAATGCTCTTATGCATATTCCATGTTTTAAAAGCTGTATGGAAGTGGCTTAATATGTCGAAAAATAATATTCCTAAGGAGTATAGACAGAGTCATTATCGTATGTTTAGGAATATTTTGTACGCAAAAAGTCAACAAGAACTTGATTTAAGTTTAGATGCTTTCAAGGAGAAATGTCAATAAGTATATTCAAAACAAAATTGATAACGATTTGCAGTCTTGGTGCCTTTTTTTCAGAAAAAATTTGCCAACTCGTAGATCTGACACAAATAACTTTATTGAAGTCATGTTTAGGCTTTTTAAAGATATCCCTTTAGAGCGCACAAAAGCCTATAATTTATCACAGCTCACTGATTTTGTAGTCTGTGATTTTGAAAGCTACTATAAGCAGCGACTTTTAGATTTAGTTTTTGATAGAGTAAATAATATGACTTTAAAAAGGTTATATCCAAATTCTAAAGATGTAAGCTAGGATCAGGTGAAACAATTAGCTGCCATGCAATAATCTGTAAAGTCTTCTAGTGGATCTCAAGAATATTTGGTCGATATGAGCGATGGAATTTGCAGTTGCCCCATAGGAGAAAATGGAAAAATATGTAAGCATCAATTGTTTATTATTACCCACTTTAGCCCAAAAGACAGATGCAATGTATTAACTGTCGAAAACAAAATTGTATTATACGAAATTGCAACTGGTACACAACCACCCGAAGGGCTTTTTTGTCCATTAAGACTTACTGGGAGTCTTGAAGCAGCAGCTATTTCAAGGAAAACTGAAGAATGTACACCCATAGTGTCGAATGAGCCCGTAGATTTCATTATATTAGATGAAGAGCACGCTCAACTTAATATAAATGAAATAATATGTAACGCCGAAGAGAAATGGTCCAACTTTCTTTCCATACTAGACAGAGACGTTAAAGCTAGATTGAGAGATGACCCACACGGATTTTCTGGGGTAATTCATTCGTGTGTCGCAACTTACGATAAAAACGTAAATTCTTCATCGACCCTTATGAGTGCTCTATTTCAAATGTCCAAAGTTCTGCAATCCTTATCTTTGAGACCATTCAAGAAAACGCAAAGAAAAGGAAAAAAGATAAGTGTACAGCCAGCATCAGTGGCGCGCAGAAAAACGACTTCAAAAGGAAAAGGAGGTTACAAGCAGGCAGAAAAATCAAGTCCCTTGTATATAAGAAGAAAGCATCGCACGCTTTAAATAAATGTGTGGAACTCAATATTGCGCTAGCAGACAACAAGTTTTCCGAATAAACATTTTTTTTGTATTTACTTTAGTTTTCAAAAGTTAACATTTTACTTTTAAACAAATGTTCATTTTATTCATTTTTATTTTTTGAACTGAATAAAGGGTATACAGGGGAAAAACCAACAGAGTCCAAAAATTGAAAAATGGGATTATCATTCAATACATTCGATCTGCCATATAAATACTACGAAAGTGTCGAGTTTCTATTGCTTTAAGCTTTGTTTTCTTTGTACTGAAAATTATACTTTTTGGCCTTAATTGCTATTCCCCTGTACTTTTCATATAAAATGACGTTTCTATTTTTAACCACATTGTAATAGGTTTTTTTATTTTAAATATATAATAGACTCAATGTTGATGCAGTTAATTGCCAATCGTATCGGACGAACGATATCGCACAGCTCAGTGCAATCACTCTCGTCCTTTATGAACCGTAGTTCGGCATCTTCAAATGTGCAATTACTTACGTCCGATACGAATATGCTACCGGGATCACTGCAAATCACACTTTATAAATTTTGAAATTATGACTGTACCATCACTGTATATTTATTATCAGCTATTGGAAATTCATAAAAATAAAGATAATTTTCAATTTAATTCTTCATATCAAAATTACAAAACTCGTACCGCCAATTTAATTAGACTTCCTAGATATAGACTAGATAAAACCTACAAAAACTCTTTAAACATTTCTCTATATAATATTTTACCACGTTCTATTACGGATTCTATTTTAGGTAGGTTTAAATCAATTTTGAAAAAATTTCTTATAAAAAATGCGTTTTACTCGGTGAATGATTACATGCACACCCTCTCCAGTGATTGTGCTTCAATAGAGACGTTAGTTTCTTAAATGTTTTAAGTTTGTTCGTTTAACCTACATGTTTTTATTTTTACTGTTATGTAATTTACCATTTATTTTTTATTGAACTAATGACGTGCTACAATTGTAAATTTTTTGTATCAAAATGTAGTCAAATAAAATTTATCTTATCTTATCTTATATATATATCTTATCATAAACTGTTTAAATATTTTGCTAATTTTTAAAATTACTATAATTAATATTTTTAAACATTTTCGCGTCTAATAACCCAAGCGGCGCACACTGGTCGAATTTAATAAAATCTTGGCATAAATAGAAATACATGTTATGGTTTATTAAAAGTTTAAAAAACTTACATAATTTATTTAAATTTATTCATTAAATTTAATTTTTTTCAAATTTAACAAAAAATCTATTATACAGGGTGATGAAAACGATAGTCAACTTTAGTAAAAAAAACAAATACATTTGCCAATTACCACATGGTAAATTAATTTAAATTCAAACCAAATATTAGGTGGTCTATGAATAAGGTCTGTACACTAGAAGCTATTACCTTGTACCATGACTATAAGTAAAAATAAATATCTTAATATTGATACCTATTATACTAAAACCCAAAGGTATACAGTATTACAGTAATATCTAGCCTAACTACAATAAAGTTTAAATAAAGTATGTATAAATAAACAACATGTTAAATGGATAACATGTTATATGAATTATTTTATTATTTAATTAATACTGGTGTATATCCGAGACAGAGCATACAAGCCCTACCCCTGACCAAATTTTTAAGTTGTAATTCATTTTTTAAAATTCTCTAGTTATGCCACTGTTGAAAGATGAGCTGGATAGGTATAGGTAAACAGGTAAGTAGGAATACTATAATAGTCTAATAAAACAGAAATTTGACAGTTTTTATGTGCCTAATATTTGGTTTCAATTTAAAATAATTTACAATGTCAAATTTCTGTTCTATAAGATCAAAGGTAAGTAGTATTTTCAGTATCAGTAAAACCATCAAATGTTTCCAATACAACTTTGTGCCAGTACTTTTACCTCCGGGTAAATTTATCTGGAGAATACTAACCATAGATACAATAGTTTTTTCAACAATTATTTCTATGGTACTGGCCCTAAATTTGAATAAATTTTAGACTTATAGTATCAGTCTTCATCTGATGAGTCTAAAATTTCATCCAAATTTAAAGGCGTGTTGCAAATATTAGGTTGTTTTATTAACCTAAGAGCATCAGGTAAAAGGCTTTTACTGGACTTGGGTGGTGTTTTGCGAAACCCAGATATGACAGGGTCCGAGGAAACAAGAAGGCCATTAAATATATCCTGTAAATTATCTTGCCTAGAGGTTTTTCTCGCGAAATTTAAACGAAAACTTTTAATGTCCTTATTTCTAGCTTCTTGTGCTTCCTCGGACAACTGTCCTATAGGAATTTCAAAAGCACCAATAGTCTCTGCTCCATGTATTAATATTCTATGCACAGATGTGGGCATCGGGTACCATGAATATAAATTTGCAAAAATTCGTGCAGTTTCAATTGTATAACATTGAAATTTAGCTATATCGATGTCATAACCACAGGACAAAGTCTGCAATATTATATAAAATCTGTGAATTAACTGTTCATCGATATGGCAAACTTCAGCAACAACATTTACATTTTCGAAAAACCTACGAGCTGTATTGCCGTCATTCGACGAACCAAAACCTGGTTTTGGTTTATCCACTATTAACCCCAATCGTAAATGCAAATCTTGCTGGATACGTTTTTTTGAGTTTTTGACTTTTTGCTTATCTTCTTCACTTCTGGTCTGCCATTTTTTTATGTCTTACTTATAAGCCAAATGCAGCAAACACTCAAAAAAACGTATCCAAGCATGTAGAGTGGATAAACCAAATTTTAAATAATTGGCATTAATTACAGGCCTCTGAAGAACAACGTCGATGTTATTAAACTCCTTGGACGATGCGCCACAAATAAAACATTTTTGTGTAGAATTATTTTCTGCTAAAACATTTCCTACTTTACTATCTATCATTGTTAAATGTAAGTCGAAACTTACTAACACATTAATGTTATCTATGGTGCATTTAAAAGGAGTCAGATTTGTTAACTGATTGTCTAGATGTTGTTTTTCAGCCAATGTTAATTCGCGGGTTTCGCGTGAAAACTGAACTTTTATGGGGCGACACATTCGAGTGGAGGAAGGTCTGGAATTTTGCCAAATTATAATGTTTCCGGTGTCAGTTGGTCGGCTTAATCGAATAGGTACAAGCGATGTAAAAAAATACTAGAGTCTGAGAGCGACTCGTTATTAAAAACTTGCTTGTACTCAGACTGGCCAGATGACCCATCAAAACCATACTTACAAGCTAAGATTAGGTTTAAAATGTCATTATTTGTGCTATTTACATTAAGCAGAACATCCCTTTGTAAAAGTAAAAGTCTTTGACACGTATGATTTAATAAAGATTGGACAGGAACTTCTGCAGAACTCTCTGTTACACGTATGTTTTCAGGATAACACATTCTTTTTGCCTCTAGTATATGATCATACGATGGATAAATATAGCAGTTTTTTTCTTGCACCTGTTTTCTAATTAGTTTATATTGAAATTTTGTTAATCTGGCTTCAACCACAAGAGAAAGAGCTTCATTTGAGGAAAGTTGTGAATAATTTTCCGTTTTTAACGCTTTGGAATAATCTTTAGCTTTTTGAGGTTCCTCACAAATGGTCTTTATTAATTTAGAGGCTTCTACTTCCTGGTTGACTCGATAACTCATTTGTGCTGCGTAAGCTAATTGCTGCGGGGAAAATGTTTCTCTCAATAGTTTGGTTTTTTGTCTTTTGGTTCTCTCGCTACAGGAATTAAAATCCAGCGCTTTTCGTCCTTTATTATTTTTACAATTTGTTTTAAACTGAACTACAGTATGCAGCCACTCTCCATGATGCTGCAAAAACCTATCTTTTGTTCTATTACATGAAGACCACTTTTGTTTAAATTTATAATAGAAGCCATTTAAAATATTATTAGCTTCATGGCTTAGGTTTGAAGAACCCGTAAATTCTAAAATTCTTGCTCGTAAGCGATTAAATTTACTGTCCAGGTTTTTTTCTCGGAAACTTATAAAGATTTCAAAGAGCTTCATGTAACTCATTGACAACACTGGTTCATTTTGGTCTAAAAACAAAATGCATACGGTTTTATTGATTAAAATTACCCCTACACAAAGAAGTTAACTTTGACTTTGTCAGGTGCAAGATATTGAAATGCAAAGTTAGCTCTGCATCAGGGAGTTTATAAGTCCGAGCATAAAAAATTTTAAGACCTACCACGGTAAAACTCAATAAAATTAGATTTACAATTCAAAATATTATGAAAATAATTCTTTTTCAGATTCAGAATTGAGGCAGAAAAAAGGGTTTTATATTTTTTTTGGTAAAAGTATATGTAATAGAAAGAAAAATGTATCTTCGAAAGCTTAACCGTTCGCGAATCTTACAAATTTGACCAAATTTAGCCAGTTCAAGACTTTTTAAAAACACTGTATAATTCCTTATGGGCAACTTGGGGCAACCTTTTTTTGTGTATTCAATAAAAAGAGATATTACGCAATACAGAAAAAAATATGCGATAATGGAAATGTGGTGAAAACACAAACAAATTGGTTTTTGAATTTTGATATTTTTAAAAGTCACCTAAGAAAATAACATTACCTACTTAATGGTGCTATATGTGTTTTAAAATACAACCAAATATTAACATTTTTATTTTTTGGCAACTACATACCTTCGTGGTCTTCTTCCATAACTGATTTTTAAAAGTACTTCAAATATATATTATCTAACGAACTTTGAAACCAATAAACCAAACAACTAATTATCAACGCGTCTAAAAATGTCGTAATTTTATGCAGCTTTGACATTTAATATAACAATAAAACAGAAGTGTATGTGTCATTTTCATGGCCTACTGAATTCCTGGATTGATAAAGTGTCTGAAATAATCGTTTTTGTAATTAATTTTTAAAAATAAAAAAAATCTATTTATGCCAAGATTTGATTAAATTCGACCAGTGTGGCGTGACCCTGGTGGATAATTAGATAGGGAATTGACAAGCTTAAATTAGAATATCTTTTTCAGGTTTATTTTTGCATTTTTAATTAGTTAAATATTTTCTGATTTTTTTTGCTATTTTGACAAATATATATTTTTGCATATTTTTAATTACATTCTTGTTAATTAATATTCATATATTTTATTTTAATTAATAAAAAGATATTCATTTAGTTAGTTCGATTTTAGGCTAAGTAAATATTGTATTTTGATTTTAAAGTTGTTGATGTATAAGACTTTACTGTTGCAGTCACAGTGTTTTTTTTTTAAATTTTTAACAAATACGAGAGATTTGTTAATTTATTTTACTTGAGCAAAAAACTTAAAAGCAAAAGACAGTACGCAGGTATTTGTAGTACTTTAAGTACTTTAAAGTGCAAACTGAACACTTATAGTGACAGTGCATAGTGCTTTCTTAAAGACGTTTCGACTTGAGATCGAAAGGTGACATATTTAGTGGTGTATGGACTTAGGAAAGCCTGCACACGGCAAAAGCCATAAGAAATATGCTAAGAAATAGGTATCCACTTGGTAGCGTTTCTTAGTTATAGGTTGACTTTACCCCGACTGACTCCCGTTGCTCATAATTTGTTTGTCCAGCAGGTCTGGACTTTAATTAAATTTTTTTCAACTGCCTACCGATGGCCACATCAACTTCTGAGGTGGTTCCCAAGAAAGAAATGACAGCTTCTAACATGCCCAGCAACACCGTCCCCCTCTTTAAGTATCAGCTCAATCTTTCATCTGGCGAGGGGAACGACCATCCTAATGTTCCTCGGGTGAGTGGTGGGTGCCTGACAAGCTTGTCAAAGAACGCCCCTGGACATTCCAATAACCATGACAAATCTTATAGAACATACATGCATAATACATTCTCCGGAGCTACTTACATGGATGACCTCTCCATGGAGGTACCCAGAGGAAGGGAACATCCAATGTTCATTTCACCTATTAACCATAAATTTAATAAAAAATAAGACTTATTAATCATGAAAAAGAAACAGTAGAAAGCTCTGATTGCTCGATAATGCTAGCCGACAACGTGAATCTCTGCAAACTATTTTTAACGACAGTTGCTTGGAATTACGTAAACCAGCAAGAGAACTTCAGTCTCCAGTTTCCCTCATTAATTTAAATTTATCCCCTCCTAGACAGAGTCAGGTTAGGGAAAGAGAAATTGATCTCAGCTCCATTTGCGATGGAGACTCAACTCAGACCTTGACATGGACCGCAGGTCCAGACTAAATGAAATTTCAAAATTAAATTTAACTACAGGACACTTTGGTAATAGTTTTTATCCGGGAAATTATGACGTAGTAGAACATGGCATCCCCGTAGCGGAAATTCACCGAGAAAAAGCTGTGTTCGACCGCGGAGTAAAAAATTTTTCGGAGAGAAATTACCCCATGCGAGAACATCCGCTAGGAAATTGCTATTTAATTCTAAACTAGAATGATTTAGCAGCGGATGACTATATACACAAGCGGCTCAAGCAGGAAAATGCAGTAAGCACTAGGAATGAGGTATAGTATCGAATAACGATTTCGCGATATTAAGTTCTAATATTTTAAAGGAAAAACATATTCCGTTATTCTACATCAAAACTTCATACAATAATGAAGCATAACAAATTTTGTCAAATTACTAGCATAGAGTCAGTACTGGCAATATTACTGGCAAGTGTTCTTGTTACTGGCAAATGCCAGTAATTGCCAGTAATTACTGGCAAATTGGCAGCCCTGCCTAAGTTTTAGCTGATTGACAGCCCAAATGTGTAAAATAGTCTGTGAGCTGTTAGACTGTACCACAATTTTATGATCGCGATGTAAGCTTTCTCGCCAAGAGGGTTGTATCAATATCTAGTAAACAACGTTGTTTACTAGGTATTGGTTGTATTCGCTGAACTGGATTAGGAAAAAGAGGTGGTGGGATTTCATGATTCGACTGTTTTTATATGGTACCATTTTAATTTGGGATGTTGCCGTCGTGACTTTAATCTCTTGAGTTTATTACGGTTCGTTTATTAAGGCACTATTTGAGATATTTTTTATTTAATTTATACGCTATAGTAATATAAAATATGAGATTTAAATTTCCAAATAGGTATTATTTCTTTATTTAGTTTTTAGAGATACAATGTTTATACACTCCTTATTCTACTAAATATTTAAAATATGTCTTACCTTTAGAAAAGTTTTGTTATTTCACTTACCCTCACTGATACTAAGATTTATATAAAAAAATATAATATAACTAATATTGTATATATTTTCGTTACACTGTACTAAAAGACAAAGTACGAAATTGTGAAAAGATTTTTTTTGAAATAACTGAAAAAGTTAAAGCTACTGTATCAAAATTGCAGTTTGATTTAAAAATGCCACGTGTGAGCAGCAAACAGGTTTATAGAGAAAATAATGAAGCTGACCTAATACCTATAGAGCGTCATTATATTTATATATAATGTTACAAGAAAATGTTATTACCTAACTGCTTGGACAACACATTTTTTACTAAAACTCTGGAATTTTTTGATCTGCGTCGTCTTTTGCCAACTTTTCTAGTCAAAAATCACATAAAGCGAAATAAGAATAAAAAATGGCGTAAAGAGATACGAAACGATTTTTTCAGAAAATTGTTTCGTACCTCGTACTTCTAGAATGCAAACTGGCAGAATGTGGTACAAAAAAAATTGCCCACAGAATGAAATTTAGATATATATCCAACAATTCAAAAGCATCTGGCCACTCTTATAGCTCTTTCAGTTAGCGCTGCAAATGCTGAACGAACATTTAGTATGTATTCTGAAAGGTACCAAAACGTGGTCCTCATTAGTCCCCAATGATGAAGTCATGAATGGTTACATTAAGAAATCTCCCTTAATGTACTGATTAAATTTTGTTGTTAATTTAAAACTAATATTTGTTTTTATAAATTATCTGTTGTATTTTACTACTTTATACAAGTAATGCTAATATTATTTAAATATGGAAGTACTTAAATAAATATTTGTTAAAAAAATTACCTTTTCCTGACGCTTTGGTTGACTGATTACTACAAGATTACAACATATACCTAATTACGAGCCTAATTAGTATTAAGAACAAAAAACAAAAATACTGGTGAAACTTTTGTTAATATAAAGTTTGGTAATGTTGACTAAAATAATACAAAACCTTGTACTAAAGAAGAGAAGAAGCATTTTCTAGCTTGGAGTATACAGAACAGTTCTATATTTATAAAAATATTATATCAATAAATTA
The DNA here is from genome assembly GCA_030620095.1 of Kuschelorhynchus macadamiae. Classification (NCBI taxonomy): domain Eukaryota; kingdom Metazoa; phylum Arthropoda; class Insecta; order Coleoptera; family Curculionidae; genus Kuschelorhynchus; species Kuschelorhynchus macadamiae. The sequence continues at coordinate 42,530 of JAUTXW010000467.1, read as the reverse complement.
AAAAAACCATGCTTCTGTAAAGTGAACTAAAAAATAAAATGGGAGCACAGATCCGTAAATCTATGATAATAAGTATTGGCCCACGTATTTATAAATTTTGTACTCGAAGGCAAGCCAAAAACGCCAATGCTGCTTGGTCAATGATAGTAATAATAAGATGAAGTAGCTTCTACAATCTTCATTTCATGTTTGCCCCACGCTTTCTTCGTGTTAATTTATGTGGCTCAAAATTTATATTTGTTAACACTAGGTCCCCACTCGCTACCATAGGGAATTTTCGCGTCTTGTCAATTTTGACGAAAATTTAATATGAATTAACTCTTAGCCTCTTATTATATGCTCAAAATACCAACTCATTCGTATATGAAATAAATGAGGCACATTATTAAGTTATGGAGCTTGTACAATATTCAGTGTATTTTCTGCTGCATATAAACACATAGAAACATACGCGACGTGAAAAAAATGCAAATTCAAGTGTTTTAATAACTCAAAATATCTGTTTTTTAATATGCTTAAAGCAATGTTTTTTTGGTAAATTATTAACATACTGGATTTTAAATTTTAGATAAGTTTCAACATAATATTCCTTGTAACACTAGTTTAAGAGTTATAGTCCACCGGATCGCTCCTTAAAAATTAGTTACAAAAAAAGGCGAAAGTTCGAAAAAATTCCGACCAAGGTCGATTTTAAGTATGACATTAAGTAACCTTAATTTGATATATGAGTTTTCATTTTTAGGGGGCGAGTTCTAATATTAAGAAAATATTTCAAAGGTTATTGAGAAAAATTATTGTAGTATCTAAAATTATACACAAAAAGATTCTTTAGGGCTTTTTGGTAGAATTAATCACTTTTTAGATTGAATAATTTCTATACAGAAATTGCATACATCACTTTATTATTATAAAATATATGACTTTTAAGTATATAAAAATTATATTGAACATATTTTATTATTGAAAAATAGTCTAAAAGTATCTACAGCTACTAACGTCAAGATTATAATATTTTACGTGTTTGAACCTTCATGTGACAGATATCTGACATACAAAAAAATACGTTCTTAAAAAAACTATTTACTATGTAGTCTAGTTTTAGGTGAACTTAAACTTGCCAGGCAATACTCCTCAAAACTAGGGCAAGAAGTGAAGGAGTTGTCATATATTAAGTTATATGTTTATGTTATATGTTCGCCATTAACCAAATGTTGATTACAGTAAAAAACTTTACATCTGGTGGAAGATGCCATAGAGATAAACCGAAAGAATTTTCGGATAGTGTTATAAAATGTTGAAAAAACTTGTTTTTATATTTTGCTCATTATTAGAACCAATGTCATTGCATTTTTATCAGGACGCGTATGTTATATACAACAGAAAATATACTGGGAATTATACAAACGCATTTTTCAAACAATTCCACTACCTAAAGCTCCATAACTTAATGTCCTCAATTACTCCATATAAAATGTTTTTTTTCACATCCTGTTTCTTAAAAACTGGTCGTAAAAATGCGTGGGTATTTTGAGCACGTAATTAAGAGGCTAAGAGTTAAATCATCAAAATGTCCTCAAAATTGGCAACATGCGAAATATATATCTACGCTTAGATTTTAGATCTCTTTATAAAATAATGTTTTTTATATTTATTTATATTATCTTTTTTAATCGAACTTAATATTAATCAATATGGTATTAAAAAATTTATTTTTTAGAAAAGAAAAGAAAATCTTCTAGAGACACCAAAAATGGTAAATCGAATAAAATAATAATCCATAGCCAATTAGAAGATGAAGTCTTAGAAATAGTAGAAGAGTCGAACGTTTCTGATAACATCTTAACTAAGCAAAGTGATCTGTTTCAAGAAACCACAAATACTATGAGAACGTTACCTACAATTTTCATAGGAAACCCTAGAAATAAAAAGACATTTAAAGCAATTAAACAAAAAAATATAATATAATTGTGAAGTAATATATTTAATAAACAGGATATATATAGATCTTAATGAGTATGTATTATGTATATTTCTTATTCAGGGATAAAGGAGGAGAAGAAGAAGGAACACTTACAAATAAAGCGAACAAAGGCAAGAACAAATCAACTTTGTTTTTATTTTAGTATCTTTAATAACCTTAAAATATCATAAGAGCATGTTTAGAACAAAACATTCGGCTTCTATGCCGTTTGCAGATGCAGAGAGTTTCTATATTAAATTCTTAAAGCCAGGACTAAACACCCGTCGATTTGCATTTACTAAATATAACGTGTAGTATTGGCACAGAAAATGTTTGAGCAAAAATAAAATTATAATTTAAGATACATATATACATTATATTTATTAAATTTCGGCACAAGAAAATTAATAGATTTATTGGCTACTTTTAGCCATTATTTTTGCAAACATTTTAATTTGAAAAGAGGTTCTTTTTAATTAAAATATTGTATAATAAATATAATGTTGTTCTGCAACCAAAAATTGTACAGAAGGAAATACCTAATCTGTTTAAATTGTCTGAACAGACCAACATTTATTTATTAACGGTTTGCACCACTTTCATAGGCAAGAAAAATTTATTACTGTGAGTGTATCAAATACAAGCTGAATCAGTAATGTAATGAGCGTAAGCGGGTTTGAAAATCGCGTTTTATAATAATCGTACTATCATACGATCAATCTGTAATCATTTTATAGATATTTCTTAAGTTATATTTTATAAAAAATATTGTATTTAATAATTTATAGAATATATATGCCTGTTCTTAGGAAAATGGCACGGACGAATTCGGAAAAGAATGTTAAAATAATCTAGAAAGGTACAATTTTTCACTTTTTGTGTATATATATCTCCAAGGCTATGCATAAAGTCGACAAAGCTATACAGCACTTTTCTTTTCTTTATTTAATGACAAAGAAAACAATTGTATTTGAAATACTACGCCTAAGCAGTATTCATACTTTTGTCAACTAAAGTAAAAAAGAATATATATTTTATGTCAATTCTGATGTCCAATAAAGCACCGTAGTTCATTAACTTACAATTTTGCTACGAAGACACCACTCTGAAATTTTGTATTCCAGTTATTTCCAAATTTCTTAATTCATTTATTTCAGCAAACTTCTACTGTAGTAAGATGAGGGCCGTTCTTAGGAGTGTGCAGTGTGCACGTTGCGCGTGCATCTAAGCGGCAGATTCGGGAGGCGAGATCAAGCCGATATCTAAATTGCTTTATACAAAATGTTTAAGGATTAAAAGATAAAAAAATGCTACTCTGACTGACATGGGCACTTCAGCACAATTTATTTCATAATGAAACAAACGCTTTAGAAAATACCTACTAATTTTTATTTTGATATCTCACACCTGTCTTTAAGATAAAAAAAAATTGCATTTAGGGTTAAACGTTGATATTCTTTCAGTGAGCAACAGGGCGGATTTACCAAAACCGGCGCGAGGCGATTCAACTTTGATTTTTAATTATTTCCAGAAACTAAGTAGTCTTATTTTTTCTTTCTTTGCAATATCATTAGATATATTTAGACTGGCCGAGGAAAATTGTACAGGACTTAACATTTATATTTTGATACCTAGTTATACCTTTAACTATAGGAAATACAAAAAACTCTCATTCCAAAAGTTTTATTATTTTTCTTCTATTATCTTCTACGAATATCCAAAATTTCTAAAAATTAATGAAAAGTAGAAAAAAATTACCTACGACAACATTACCACTTATGGCACGGATTTTAGCAATTTTCTCCGTTATCTTTAAAAACAAAGGTATCAAACATGATAAATAGGTAAGAGCTGACCCATTTAATGAAATAATATACAGGATGTTCCATTAAAAAAATATAGGTTACGTAGTTTCTACGGTTTTTTAACCATTTTTAGACATTTTTAATATTCTTCTAAGATAATACAATAAAACTCCTAAAACTTTTATGTTTAAAGTGCTTTTATAACTTCTATAGTTAAAGCTGAAACTAGGTATCAAAATATACTCTGTACATACACAAGTTCAAATTAATTCAAATTCATAACATGCTTTATTATCATAAATACATAGTTTGTTGACAAAGCATTACATAATAAATAATTTATCTGTGTTTATGTAAATCATAATTTTGAACTGAATATTGTTTTACTTTATTAAATTAGTTTTAAAAGTGGTTTAGTTTTAAGTAATTAATTTATTAGACAAAAAGATATTTTACTCGTTTCAGACCCCAAAAAAATGGGTTGTCAATTCTCTAGAATCAAAATTAAACAAAATATTTATTGATTAAATTATCTATAAAGATATCTTTATATTTAAAACACTAAGCTACATTTTTCAGCAAGTTCGTGGGAGAGTTGTATTGCGCCGATTTATATATATATATATATATATATATATATATATATATATATATATTTTTAATGATCGTCTTCTGACCGAGATCTTTTAACACTATTTTTTGTATTGTAAATCTATACAGGATGTTTCAAAAAATCGGCCCACTGATTAATCACGATTCTGCTCAAACCTCTTAACGTAAAAAGCTGAATTTTGGCATACAGGTTGACTGTAGGTTGTGGAGATCCGATAAGAACATTTTTCAAAAATCAAATTTCTAGGGGATGGAACCGCTCCTTAAATATTACTATATTTTTTTATTTAAAAAACGGTTAATTTATATTTTTTCAAAATGTATACAGGGTGTTTCAAAAAATCGGAAATAATTTATACACGAAAATATCCCAAACCCTGTTGACAAAAATGGAAAGAAAATTCAACAAAGAAAGTGATTTATCAATAGGTGTTTAAATAAGGCGGTTAAAGTACCTCTTTATACCCCTTTTGTATACGCGAACGAAATCGCGGCTACTTGCTAGTAATATGATCTCCGCCATTCCAAAACTCTTCGAGGCTATTTTGACTGACGAAATATTTTACACCTACAAAAATTTCCCCGAGTCAACATGGTTTTTATCGGGGTCGCTCTACAGCGACCAATCTTGCCATATACCAGGATTATCTGGTCTTCTCTGTCGAAGCGCGTCATCAAGTGGACTGCATCTATACAGATTTATCGAAAGCATTTGATAGTGTACATTACAAACTATTAATGAAGAAGCTTTCTGATATTGGTATCTCGGGCAATTACTTAAAATGGATCGCCTCTTATCTTAGCCATCGTAATCAACGGGTTGTGGTGCAAAACTCAGTTTCTCGTGATATTTTAGTCACCTCGGGAGTGCCACAAGGGTCCCACATTGGACCAATATTATTCCTTCTCTTCATAAATGATGCCTCTTCCTGTTTTAGGAATAGTAACTGCCTTTAGTTTGCTGACGACTTGAAATTCTTTAGCTCTAATACGATCCAAAATTCCGCGCTACAATCGGATTTGGACCGCTTTGTCAAACGGTGCGCGTTAAACTGTCTTTCCCTTAATGTTGCCAAGTGTACGTCCATTCGCTTTACAAGATTATCTAACTCCATTCCAAATACTTACAAAATTGGTGATACAACTCTTGGAATTTCCTCTTGTGTGAACGATTTGGTCGTCATATTCGACAGCAGTCTATCTTTTAACCAACACATAGACTCAATTGTATGTAAAGCTTTTAGAATGCTGAGATTCATTAAAAGACATTCTCCGCATTTCAGCGATACTAACGTTATCGTAACCCTATACAACTGCTTTGTTAGAAGCTTACTGGAATATTGTTCAGTAATTTGGCAGCCCCATTATGCATGCCACATAGATAGGATCGAAAGAGTACAACGTAAATTTGTAAAATACTTATTATTTAAATTCCATTTTCCTTATCAAAATGTCTCCTATGGAACAAGACTACTACTGTGCGGTATGCAAAGTTTAGCCCAGAGACGCAAACATGCCCTACTCTTATTTGTGTTTAAGTTGCTTAATGGTATGATCCACTGTGAGCACCTATTGGGTCAGGTGAATTTCTTGTTTCCAGCCCGACGTACTCGTCACACTTCCCTTTTCCTTGTAAGGAGGCACAGGACTAACTATGATCAAAACTCATTCATTGATCGCCTTTGCTTAAATTATAATAAATTTTTCTCCGACTGTGATATATTTAGCATTAGCCTTCAGACCCTCAAAAGATTCCTTAGATTCGGCGCTATTTAATTGTTTAAAGGTTCGTGCTTCATTCCTCTCTCGCTTTACTCTATATTTTTATTTTATATGCATTTTTGAATTACAGGATACCATTGTATTTGTATTGTATTTTTAAGTTTTGTATTTTATATCTTGTATCATTTAGAGATTTATCTCTGTAGTGTATGTATATATGACCAAGTAAATAAATATATAAAGAAGAAAAGCCAGTGACTGACTCACTTACTTATTGATCACCATATTTCTAAAACCGTTAAAAATATTCCGTTTCAATTACGCATGGACCGCCATTTTACTGATGTAGGTGCGAGATAAGAGAGAATTTTTTTGAAACTCGTCGTAAGGAGTTATATATAGAGAGAACTATATTTTTACTTTTTTTCCAATATATCTTGAATTAAATGTGATTTTAAGACGATTCATTCGTCGGTGGTTTTCCAGTAAACCCCAACTTAAAAATCTTTTGTCACTTCCTATATGAGTTATGATTAACCGACGGTCTTTAACGGAAGGAATTTGTATGCCAGTTGACAAGCCTTCTAAAAAAGCTTGCCGAATGAACACTTTTATTCTGCCAACATTTAGACACAGAGGCCTTTGTTAACCCACATTTCGTGGTTCCAGGTAATAAATTCTTTCTCTAACTAATGCATTGGTGGCACGCTTATAAATATTCTTAGCGGTCCTAGAAATAGCGTGATGTCTCACCTGTAGTGATTTCGGTACTACATCCTCATTTCGGCATCTAAGGAGGAAGGCCAACTGGCAGAGTAACTTCTTGCTGTTCTGGAGATCGCCAAAAGTTTTCGCATCCTTCTTGGTTTCCTTCAGATACAGGTTAGCTAACATAGAACAGAATAGTTCTTGAGATTAGATCTTGTCAAATTGGAATTACAATCCGACGTTTCGCCTTCGATTGCGAGAGGCATCTTCAGGGATCTTTACTCCACAAGATCTTAACACTGAATGAGCTGGGAGAAATTCAGCCGAATTTTATGCCCGCCTTGTGCTCGCCGAACCGTGACCCTATTTTAGATCGGTTTCCACGTGTAATGTAGATCGTAACCCGTATCTCTATTAAAGTTTTTTTGTACGTTTAAAAACTGGAACCGATGTAAGAACCTTGGTTTCTTTTACATTTATAATATGGCCTGTGGTATGCTGCAGATTGAACAATTTGTTTCTTTTTAATACATCGTTCATGTTTATTAAGTCCAGTGGATATTGAGCTTCCTGTTTCTCCTACATACACTTCTCCACAGGAGCAAAGAATTTTGCAAAGAATTTTATGTACTCTTTCTGTTTGAACATCTTTCGGGGATCGCAAGCCAATGTTCCTATCTTCTCAAGTGTATTGAAGATTGTACGTATGTTGGACCGCCAAATTCCCTCTCAGAGCCTCGGTCAATTTCGATGTTTCCGATGTTAGAGACTCTTGATCAGAAATCGAAATGTCTCTAAATACTAGTGAGTTAATAACCAATTTCTTTTGTGCTGAATGGTAGAAGGAATTTGCATTTAAATATCTACTTGTATGCGTCGGTTTTCTATAGAACTTCCCTACATACATGACACTACAGACAAAATAGGACGATTACTTCGGCAGTCAGACATACGTACAATCTTCAATACACATAAGAAGATTAGACAATGCTTGCGATCCCCGAAAAATGTTGCACTTTTCAAACAGAAGGAGTCTATAAAATTCCTTGCTCCTGTGGAGAAGTGTATGTGGGAGAAACAGGTCGCTTCCTATCCACTAGACTTAACAAACTGTTCAGTCTGCTGTAGCTGAACACCAGTCCAGCACTGGCTATATTATAAATGTAAAAGAAACCAAGGTTCTAGCATCAGTTCCAGGATTTTATAAACGAAAAATTCTCAACATTTCCAAAATAAGAGGAACTGATATAATTGAGTACTGGGGTTGTAGGTAATGAAGACATTCATTGTCATGAAGCACATGTAGGTATGACCATGTTGTCTCAAACGGCTGATATGGAATTTGGAGTTTCAACCCTGAGGAATATGATTTTATCAGTAAAAATCGAAGATCAATCAAATCGAGATCAACTCATAAATTCCGATACACTATTTTATCTTGCCACATTTTTCACATAGGATTGCGACCTTGGCATTTAGCTATCTTCGATAAAGTTTCTTTTCAAAAGGGAAATAAATCTTCATTTTATGATTGCTTTAATCCGTTAAGGTATGATCAAGATTTTGGAAATGGTAGATTTTTCCTCCACAAAGAGGTATGAATTGCCAATAAAACATTTCAAGAAATTGCAAATAAATAAGTGAAATATTTGAAGAGATACCACCCTGTGTGTGGTAATATTAGATGACTATCAAATTAAACTTACTTAAAAAAAACGGAAGGTGCTGAACGATTTAGCAGTGCCAAAAAAATGTTTGTCAGTATACTAAAATTCTCCCAATTATGAAATCAACAAAGAACAAAGAAATATTTTTATTTAATGGCTGGAATAAACGACAATTTATTACGTTGCTACGAGAAGTAATGGAAGCCGCACATATTGAAACATATCTGGCTGAAGAAGACGATGGATGCTATTCAGTGAAGTGGTTATTGTGAGCGAAGTTAAGTCTTACTGGTAATAATGTAGCTACACTAAATATTGGTTTAATTTTGGATAGATAGAACAAAATTGTTAAAAATAAAAGGTGTAGGGCCGTCTAAGTAATTTTTAGAAAATTAGTATGTATATATGTATGTAACTATACCCGTAAACCTTTATATTTTGCATTACAGGAGAAAAATTTATTCTTCATAAAAAGTTTTGCATGCTTTCAAACTTCAAAAACTAATATTCGAATCAAAAATTATAAAAAGAGTAAAGTATCCTTAATTCTGTAATAAATATTTAATCCAAACATATTCCTTCCCAAGAAACATACTCTGGAAAATGGGAAATTTTATAAAGTTGAGCTAAATTTATCTAGACTCGGCATTAGAACTCGCTATTTCTTTTAAAATATTATTTTTACTTCCTTTGTAAAAGGGAAGTATTGTAATCGTAAATAATATTTTCAGATCTTCACGTTTCAATGTCCCTAGATGCCGAAAAACATGTTTTCTCGATTCCGTCCGCTAAAGGCTAACCCTAAAGGTGCCGCCATAATGAATTGGGGCCAAAATTTTAACAGTTTACCCATGTCATGCTTGATTTATGTACAAATATTAATTGATTAAATATTTTTTTAACGTTGATTTCCTAAACATTTTATCGTGACCCTTAATTGTTGACCAATATTTGAAGACAGATCAGATAAGTAGTTTTTAAGCTATGCCGCACACAGAAAGAACGATAGATAGACAAAAACGAAAAAAGAATGTTTTTCAGCATCCCTGAAACTTGAAAAACTTCGGAAGATTTTTTAAGATTAGAATATTCCCTCTTACGAAGGAAATATTTATATTTTGGTAATGGCATTTAATGTACAGGATTCAAGATCTACTTTTCAAAATATTTCGATGACGTAGTGTTGCCACAGATATACAAAGGGTCATAGGCTTCAAAACTCATTAACTCTATAGGTTGCCTCGAGCGATCTTGACCTATTCCAACTCGGTGTGAGCAATCTACGTCACTCGGCGGCCGTTCTACTTTAGCACGGCATTATCCATATCTCTTCTGTGTGTATTTAATTATACATATTAATCTTTTTTTGTTCAAAATTGAAACTTTTTTGTTACAATAAAATGCAGCCTTCAAGATATAAGTTATTATAATTTTAAACTTATGTTTAGGGATGTTGGTTCAAATTTTAACCCAGTTTTTTTGCTGAGTGCATTTCAAAAAGTTCGCATCGTATTTAAAAATATTCTTAAAAGTTTTAGTATGACAAATAGTTGAATAACTTTAGGGAATGTACACTTTTTATATAAGGTGTCCCAGTAGTGTGTTCTGGGTTTTGGTGATAATGGTTAGAGATAGAGAAAAAGTTTAAATATAAATATTAGTATATAGGATGACATATACCCACTTAAATACTTTTTCATATATGAAACACCTTATATTTTATTACATATTTGAATTTTATCTAAAATTCTACGTCTATTTCATACTTAGTCCAGAGTTTAATTGTTTTCGAGATATTGGCATTTAAAAACTGGGATTTTCAATTTTGAACAGCTGTAGAGTCTAAACTGAACGGTTCAAATTAGAAAAAAACGGTTTGCACTTCCCTGATTTAAGCCTGGGTTATAGATTGAAAACGTTTGCGTCTTACATCGCCGTTTGCGCTGTCCTTGAAGTTTACTTAACGCAAAGCAATGGGTACGGTTATATTTTTGCCGCCATCGGTTTGAGTTTCTGCTAGCCGTCGAAAAGATGGCGATCTTTAACTTTGACTGGCGAAAATCGACGTTTGCGTTAAGCTGTAACCAATGAAATTGCTGGATTTTAGAAGGCCCTTTAAAACGTTCGTCCTTCGTAATAAATTTGACATTAATATATACACATAACATCTTCGTCCATTTAAAAAAACTGCTTGTGGTCATTGTCTTTAATTTTAAGAAAATGGTTGTAGGAGTTTTGAGTATTTCCGCCCCAATTAACAAGCCGAATTCGCCATCTTCTTTGCCGCCTTCTCTTCGACAACTTTACAGCCGCGACACACATATCCATAATGCCTAGTCTTTACCAGACATCTTTACCGTGATTTTGATTATCCATGCTCAGGAAATTAAAAAAAATGCGCATAAACTGAAAAACAACAGTTAGTAAACCCTACAAATAAATAAATCGGAACGTGAATTGGCAATTCATTAGTTGTTTTTTATACAGAGTTAAATGGGACCTACAGTTGATCGTCAAATTTGACGGACCCTATTTGAAAGGTGATTTTAGCGTATAACGTATGGATGGAAAGCACAACCACTTACCCCTCAGATAGCGAGCGCATTAACACTTTATTTTTAACAAAGTTCGAACCAGAGACCCCGGGCACCTCAGGCAGACAAACAGCCGTTGGCGTCACGCCACGCTACAAAGAAAGCTATACAGGCTGACACAGTTTTAAATATTGTTTAGGCATCTCTTACCTTTTTCGAAACTGCAAATTTGTACTACTGAATACTTATGTAAGCCAGCTCTACTGATTTTTTGACTAAAACATCGTGAGGTAACTACTAGCTAGTAGCACTGGCGACTCGTGGTGAATTATATTGGGAGGTCAATAACAAATTTAAAAATAGGTATACTTAAAATAAAAAATAGGTATACTTAAAAAAAATAAAAATATATTATCTTCTCGATACTTAACATCGCTAAAGTGGATTGTCTATCTTGGCCCCACTCCTCAACAAAATTTATAAGACCTCGAAAAGCCCCTGGATTTTCAGACAAAGCCGTTTCATCATGGCCACGACAGCTCGAATGCCCCACAAAATTTTACACAATAAAATTTTGGTTAAAATATAACGATTTTTGTATACATTTTCATTAAAATCTCTAAGGGAATTTCTATAAGCTGTGTCTAGTTGAGTGCGAATATCAACATTTCCGACCGTAGCATAGTTCACCGAACATTTCATGTGATCTTTTAAGTCTTTAACACCGGTTTTGCACCGTAATGAGTCCGCCGAGTACTTAGAAAACAACAAACAAACATAATAGTAAAATGAGTTAGAGACTAAACAACCACATATCCAGTTAACTAAATCGTACATACCTACTTTTGCGAAAGTTTCGATGAACCTCTTTATTTTTGTCTTTACTAGTTTGTCGTATAACAGTATATAAATCAATTTTCATCGATTAAAAACAATACCGAATTAGAATATCGACCGCGCCACCTCTGAACAATTGAACTTCCGCAAGCCGACGTGATGCCGCGACCAATCGATCGAATTATGAGAAGAGACCTGCTGATGATCCAAATCGCGATTTCATATTCCATTTATTTTTAATATTAACTCTTGCCTTACTAAAAAATCTTCTTTTTCGTTTTCATCAATACTGATCCCTGTGCAAAATTTTAGTTTCCAACCACTGCGTTCGACCGGACCTGTACCTACCTAACTTTGACGTCTCTTCTTTCTCCGTATGCTTCTTGACTCTTATGTTAAAAGTGAGTTTCGTTTCTCCAATGTACTATTCACAACACTCATACTGAATTTTGTAAATGCATTCTTTCTTCTGATCAATGTCGTTTGACTTAGTTTCGTTTTTTTTGCCACAGGGATAACATTGGCGAAAGTTCGTAGAAGCAACTTTTATAAAAATCTAAGAATTTTTAGTAAACCAAGCGTTAATATTTCAATTTAAACAAGCGGTTTCGTTTACTTAATTACTATTTCAAATATATGAAAACCATATATCGTTCAAAGTAACCATCTAAAACTTCATAGTGCAGGTAACCCGGGAGCATAAGACCATAGTTTTTGTACTAGTATTTACTTAGCTTACATTTAAAAACGATTGAAGATAGTTACCATATGAAACGTTGTCAAATCCAAGAAGTAAATATACGACAAGCCTAACTAAACGAGTTTACTAATAATAACATGGGTTAGAGGTATCAAATTTATTCAGAATAATTAAACCATCGACTTAATAGACTGAATAGCCTTACGGGTAATACGAACAGGGTGACTTACAAAATTCTCCCTACACGTAAGGAGCATTATTTTAAGTAAAGGAGATAACTAATGTATGTTAATAAACATACAAAATGCTTGGATATACAATATTTTTTATTTTATTTTCCAAAGGCACCATAAATGTACAACAATAGGTTTGTCATATATTTTATGTTTATATAAACTTTTTCAGTTTCACCTAAAATAATCTCGGACCAAATCATGCACCGTGAGTAATGAGACGAGACCTTCATAAATCACACATATACAAATAAAGAAAATATTTATTCACATTTCTAGACCACTGTGTGTTTCTAAAAATGCTTTCGGGAATTATAATATATTCTCCAATGTTTTACATTCTGAATTCAGACTTTAATATCTAAATTCAGACTTTAGTCGGAATTCAGTGTTTAATGTGTGAATTATAAAAAAAATGATGTGTCCATTCTAGCTTTTGTGAAACTGTTCTTGAAAAAATAATATTTTGTCTAAGCCGTATTCTGTCAAAAAATGACAAATTGGATCCAATTTGTATCAAGGATTTTGGTTTGGGGGGGGGGGCTAGAGAAACCCATTATTAGTCCCTAAAGCAGGCCAAGGAATGTGATGCGGTAGGCTTTGATTGGGCAGTAAGCATTGCCCAGGCTCCCGCTTTATCTCGCTCCCACATAGGTATATCGACCATAGCATATTATTTTTCTCTCCCGCTAGCTTGTTAAGATAACTTTACTTCATTATGGTGACCGCTTCTAATTTTCGGATATTGCTCGGTTTTGCCCAGAACTCTGTGTATTCCGGGTTGAAAAGTAATAGATGCATACCGCTCAAAAATATTACAAAATAAAGTACAATGTTTAAGCGAACTTTGTTTCATTTAAAATATACCTTTGGGAATTGTTTTTGTTAATTTACAATGTGTATTCTTTGGAGGGGCATTGCCCATTTGCCCTTATAAGGCTTTCTTTTTACAAGAAAAAATCAGCCATTTCCTCTAATTCTTCACTATTAATGTAGTCTAAGGTTTTGCGATATTTTACTTTTAAACATCCGTAAATTAATAACTCAATAACAAAATAAAATAACCTGTACGATAAATCTCCAATTTTCTTCAAAACAAACTACTAATTAGAAAACGTCCAACGCAAAAAAAATGCAATGAAAAATCGTAAACTTCCAAGGAAATCGGTTTTAAATATTGTAAGGTTAGTTAGGTTAGCTTGGCGATGTCAAAAATAGACAGAATTACCGAATTTAAGTAATTCAACGGTTTCGCAAGGTTTTTCTGGCGACATCTTTGGGTATTCGTCGTAAACGATTCGCAAAGGTTCAAATTCGAGCCGTGTTGTCGAATTCTGTGATGTTAGGTAATTACATAGATAATAAATAGGCAAAAAATTATATGTAGAAAGTAATATATAAAATAGAGTCGTAAAAACATACGTTAAACAACTAGCCCTTAGGGGGGGCTGCCACTAACAACTAGCCCTTAGGGGGGCTGCGGGACTGCAGCTGCCCTGGATACGCTTATTGGCATTTCTGATGTTTACCTGATAAGATTTAGAAAATAATAAAGTCGATAAAACTTAACGTTACACCGTATTTAAACAATTTAATTTAATAAATGTGTTTTTTTCGGAAGTTCGGATTTCCGAAAAAAAATTAAAATTGAAAATCCTATCAAATGCCCTTTCAGTTTATATTATGTGACTGCAGTTGCATTCCTAGGGGCATGAATTCCTTAAATATAAAATAATTAATATACATTATATTCCCACTAGGTAGTTGGCCATACTCAAAAATACCCAATAAAAATATTCCTTCAATAATAAAATTGGGCACTAATGCGTATTATTGTACGTATATATACAAAACGGAAATACTTGCCTCCATATCAATTCGAATTAGTCGCCTCCGACCCCGGGGGCGACTAATAAGTTCTTCTAATAATGTATTACTTACCTTTCCACGCCCTGGTATTCTTCCATTTCGTTCAATAACCACTATCAATATAAAAAATAGTTATGTCGCTTTACAGTTTTGGCAACACTGAATCGAAATTTGGACTCCACTTTTATAATAATCGCTTAGAAGCTGAATAAGTTAAACCCATAGCAAGAATCAATCACTTTTTTTATTTCCCGTGGCTCCGCTCAATTTGCCTAAAGGACCCCGCAAGTAAGCACATGTTGTGCCCCATGCCATTCTGATCAAAAATGTCCATGGGCATGAAAACAAAAAATGAACAGTTTTTGATTTACATGCTGTTAAAGATGCCATTTATGTTTTAATTTAATTATTTCATTGGTTACACTCAATTTTTAAGAAATATTCAATAAACTATTGTTCTAATTATCATGTATCTTATTAACATATAAAACGTCAATTTGCATAAATAATTATTGCCAATTAATTGCAGATGTGCAGCATCTTCACCTCTAAATAGTCGTATTTAATTAGCAGATTAATGCGATGTTTAGAGAAAAGAGGTTTTGATAACTATAATGATTTATTACTCGTTATGTAATTCCTAATGAATTAATCATGGCCACTACACCAATTCACAAAAGCCACACGTCACCCTGTGACTTCATTTGACCTTGAGGGGGCCCCACCCACTTGACTTTATGTCCATTTGACCTTGAATTTTTGAAGGTCAACGCCCCCTACTCTTATGTCCCTACTCCTCGCTCTGTGACGTCATTTGACCTTGAGGGTGCCCGCCCACTTGACCTTGGGTTCATTTGATCTTGATTTTTGAAGGTCAACATCCCTCCACTAACGTCCCTGCCCCTCGCCCTGCGACGTCATTTGACCATGAGGGTGCCCTGCCCACTTGACCTTAGGTTCATTTGACCTTGAAAATTTGATGGTCAAGTTGATGTCTCGCCCACTTGACCTTCGGTCCATTTGACCTTGATATTTTGAAGATCATATTGTTTGACATTAAAACGACCTTGAGGATGTTTTAAAGGTCAAATTATCTGACTTTGAAATGACCATGAGATTTTTTTGGTGGGGGTGTTATACGAAATAACCTTGATAATTCTTTTAATGTCAAATTGTCTGACCTTGAGATGTGTCTGGTTGGTGGGGGGTGCTTGATATTAAGTCATGCGTTTGTTATGTAAACGGGTAGGGGGTGATCGACCTTGAAGTTTACCTCTATAAAATGACTTGGTTAGTATAGAAAACTTCATATTGAGACGCGGATCATTTGCAGTGAGAACTCCCTCTTAAATAGAAATATTGTGTGGTGTATTCTGAAAGTGCCTAACATCATTAACGGTGAGAAAAGTATATATTATTAAGAAAATGAAGTTATTGATAACACGTTTTGGGGAAACTATTTTGGTAACATCAATAAATCGGATGATAAATTCACTATGACTTATTTAGGACCGAGCTCGCAGTGTTTGCCAAAGGTAATACAAGGTCAATATTAAATTTTGGTGTTTTGGAATAATAATATTTAACATTAAAGGTACTGGGCTATATTACTGTGCCGCATCTAATTTATAAATTATTTAAGTATCTCGAAATTGCTCGAAAACATCACATAATAAGAGAACATCAGACTTCAAATACAAATCTGAATATTCCCCCAAAACACTCGCCACACTTCCATCGCTCTCTCATAGTGTTCATCGCTAATACGCTCTTTCTTTCAGTTATCGTAAAATTGATCTTTTGTTGTAAGCGTGGGGCAATTTATTTTTTCCATACAATCCATAAAACTGTACATAAAATTCCCTTCTTTCGCATTAAATTAAACTGTTCGACACGGGGGACATGTTTTCGTGCCTCTTTGAACTGATCAATCTCTAAACTAGCATCCAAATTTTCCAATGATGCCGACAAAAACCTAAAACTATCAATAAACCTTAATTTAAGTTTTTAAGTACTTTTCTTTGCTTTGTGCTATTACCTCAATATTATCTCCATGACGACACAATTCTTTGATGAACATGTGACAGTCCTAACCACTTAAATTATGAAATACAATGGGGATAACGTTGGGAATTTTATAATTTAAATTACAGATGGAATGTGCAGCACCAAATCTTTTTTGACCTGTTATGTGGCAATGATCCTTTACTTTCACATCATTCTGATTGAAAGACCGTTCACATATATCACATACTTTAGCATCTTTGAAGTCTTTTAATTCATCAGCTGTTAATCGATTCATTACTAGAATATCTTTCAAATAAGTATTATAAAAATGCCTTAGATCGCTTTAGATACGGGAAACAAAATCTTGTGCAACATCATCCCCTCTGTACAGCTCAAATTTAGAGATAGAATCATCAAAGGAGCATTTTATTAAGTAACCGAAAGAATATGACCCATGTTTAACGCTTTTTGTCGTGTACGAATTTTGGGGGTTTGGTTCTGTATTATCCATTGGTTTTAAAACAGATTCAAAATCTGCATATACAACAAAAGGAACTTTCATTTGTTTTTCGACATTATCAAATTTTATATTTTCCGTTACAGTCTTTCAAAACTTGTCTACTTTTGGAGCAATTGATGGTGACAATGTGTGTGTATATGTGGTTACAATCATTTTTTTGATGTAGTAACAAAGATGTTGGTAAACTGAAATAAATTAAACAACCATCGCAAAACTAAATTTTACTAGTTGTTAGAAATTTGGTTTGAAACAATTTGATCCAGCAGTAATGTTAAGTAAATGTGTAAGTTTTTAAGCAGTCTGAATTATAATTACGTTCACCATCATCTTTAAAAGCACAATCTTGTTAAATTAGTAACAAATTTACATATACTTGCAGTTTTCGGTATGAATATCTCAATGGACCTACAACTTCCTTATATATATATATTTATTATTTTTGAACGCTGGTTCAACACCATACACATTGACGGAAATATTATTCATTTGCTCAAACTTTCCTATATCTCTTAACTTAACTGGAAAATCTATACCTGTAATATTAAACACTGTTGAAAAATGTGGGTATGATCCAGCTTCTGAAACTCTTCTGTTTGTGGGATGCAACGCTGAAGTTATCGCCCAGGCAAAACAGTATTCATCTTAGTTTGTCACATTGACAACAACTCTTTTACTTTCCTGACATTTCGGCAACTTTATGTATGAAGAAGCACCAACGGGACTAAAATTATTAACGTTTACTTCTACGTACAGAATTTTCTGTAAAGCCCAACATGTAAAATATACAAAAAAAAAATATTAATATTGGAAAAAATTGTAATTGAACAGTATTAATACTGATTTAACTTAAGGTAACTTTACCATACCTGAATCTTTTTCTTGAAATTCCGAAGACTGTGTCTTCATTACATCAACAGAAGATTGATACAGTACGTCGAAGTCACTTACAGAGTCAACGACTTCATTCGATGTATTTAACGATTTGTCGTTGCATGTGTTCTGTGACGGTAAAGCATATTGACCAACTACAACCATACCGACCTTTATTGCAATATGGACCCTCAACATCTCGTTCACCAAGCATAACACTTTCACCCCAATTTAATTAAAAAATAGCGAATAATCAATATGATCATTTACGCTGCTTATCCTATAAGTAACAATTCTGCGTCTGAAAGCACTTTGGATAACTAGAACATCAGCTGACAATTGTAGACATAAATTAGTGAGATGCCGTAATGTTCTTTGGTGAGCGGTCAGCAGTCAAGATTATTAATGACAGGAAAAGCAGTAAACGAATAGTATTTAATCACTTGAACACTCTGAATTGTTCCCAATACCAACATCCATGTATTAAGCCTTAAAAGGAATCAGTTGGAAACCATATCATAGTATATCACTCAAATTATAAAGATTATGTACGAATAATTTTCAAATGTAGCGGTTATTATCCAAACTAGAATATTATTTGGGCTATTTACAAATCAGTTGATTTCGGATCGATAAAAATGCTTTGGTACCTTCACGCGGTGTCTAATAGTCCAAGCGTTTTTTATGTTATTAATTTAGAAAACGTAGAATATTTTTAAATTAATTGTTTTTTTTTCTGTTTATTCTGAACCAAACTTTGTAACGAACGAAAAAGTTTGTTACAGTACCTATTAACAAAAATCAGATATACGTATTCTAACTTCGCCAGCGCGCCGTAACGTGCTTACGGGGTGCAAAATTCGTATATTTTATTTTAAAATTTGATTGATTGAATTTTTCGTTGTCTTGAGCCAGGCGCGAGCGCCTTGCTAAACGCCTTTTTAACTGTAAAGTTCTTTTGATTGAATTTTCTTTTTCTTTTACACCATCTGTAGATTCTGGATACAGCATAATCATAGAACCTATCAACTTAATTTATGTCCCTGTTATATAAGCAGTATCAGAAATATTATTATTAAATATATTAGATCAGGAATCCAGACCAGTGAATTTCATAGGTGAAGAAATTGTTGTGAGGCTAGAACTAGAAAAATATTCTGGTTTTTAACCACTAAGAAGTAACACTTATCAGTCCATCAGTTAGCATTCAGTTGTTGAAGCAAACACTTCAATACAAATATTATTTCGATTAAATTATATTTACTATTCCTTTTTTAACTCTATTTTTGCCACCCCTTACTTCTCTTACGTTACGAACCCATACTATTCCTATTTTTTTAAAGTTAAAATATTTTTTTTTCAGTTTCACATCAAATACAATATTATTCGTTCGTAATAGTTAAGGACAATGTTAATTTTTCAAGATAGTTCAAAATAAAATACGTACCCTTACTATTCTTAATTTTTAAGTCCATTGGGCGGGACTGGTCGAGTGCGGATATATGTGAACTTTCAGGTATATTGTCATGGAAAAATTTATGTCGGCCAGGACCCCCTAAAAAACCCAATTATTATATAACACATCCGAAATTAACCTTAACATGCAGATAGTTTCACTTCCATTTAAATTTAATTTCCCAAAAAACCCAATTATTATATAACACATCCGAAATTAACCCTAACACTCAATCTTTCTCTAGATGAAACCTTGTGCGAACAAATATTTGAAACGGAGCACAAGCGCGACGCGTATGCAAATAATTTCACTTCCATTTAAAGGTAATTTAGCCACTTTTCCGGGCATACGTGACTTGTTAATACATATGTTATGTTCTCTCGGAGGTTATTAAAAATCTCACCCTGTATACGCAATAAAAGGTTTTTATGAGGTAAAATTAAATTTAGGTCACATGGAAAAGGTAACCCCTTGTGAACTGACAGCCCTTATTATTATTTACCACATCATTGTGTGTGACTATGTAACGACTAAACGTCTAATCAAATGTCTCTTAATGAGCATTTATTGGTAATCAGCCTTCATTGCTTAGCCACTTTAACCTTGGCCATTTGTCAATTCATTCTCGCTCATTTAATTTC
Source organism: Kuschelorhynchus macadamiae (assembly GCA_030620095.1). Classification (NCBI taxonomy): domain Eukaryota; kingdom Metazoa; phylum Arthropoda; class Insecta; order Coleoptera; family Curculionidae; genus Kuschelorhynchus; species Kuschelorhynchus macadamiae. The sequence continues at coordinate 22,389 of JAUTXW010000467.1, read as the reverse complement.
GAACCTGAAAACACCACTGTAAAGGTTTTAGTTTTTTAGTGAAATTCTGCTAGTGGTTGTTTTTTATTTTTAATAAATTTTTTAGATCGGCCCTGTACCAAACGCCACCTAGTATCAGAGTTTGCCCGAGTTTGTGATCCTCTCGATGTATTGGTCTTGGTTAAAGTCAGTCTCAAAGTATATCGTCTTGGCTGCCGACGGCAATACATTACCTGACCGTAGCTATTGTGGGACAGACCATCAGGGACGGCTTTATAAGGTGTTTTAAAAATACAAAGATTAAATATTATATCATGTTTATGTAGGTAAAATATGTATATTCTTAAAATCACATTACTATTAATAGAAAATACGATGACACTAAATATATACAAATTGTCAATACTTACTTTACATATAAGTATAGCTTTTATTCTAAATTTAATTCTGTTTCACTCTCAGAGTTATCATTAAAATTAATTATAATGGGCTTTATGACAAACAAAAATCTTTTTTGGCTTTTTCGCAACTGAATAAAAATATTTAACTTTAAATTTATTGAAGCAAATATTTAATATAAAAATTTTCAAAAAGTTCAACACTAGTATCTTCATGATAGTCCAAGCTAGAATCCTTAATATTCTTCGCAGATAACAGCAAGCAGATTGGGACAAATCCGTCATCTGATCCAGCGTGAATTATGGTGATGCGTTTTCCTTTATTTGAAGGCGCTTTAGACTGACAGTTTTTACTGGAATCAACCTATCCTTTGGATACTGTATCGTGTGTATCAAACTAAGTTTCATCTAGGTAAATTATACATCTGTTTTCGGATCTATACTTTTTAATATCCTGAAAGTAATTAAATCTCCAAGTGCGCAATCTGTGCGGTTCCATTACCACTTGTTTTTTGTCTATTTTGCGGTCTTTAAATCTCTATGTAGGGTGGCACGGCTAATATTTATATTGGTTTCATCTTCTAACTTTTTTTTCAGTTTATCTAAAGTAGGGACAATCTGGCTTTGACAAAGAGAATATATTTTGCTTCTTATTATATCTTGTTCACTATTGTCCAGACGGTGAAATTGAAAATCACTACTTTTTTTTCTTTTATGCAATACTTCACTATTAACAATATCCTTTATCGAGGATACTGGTGTTTTTGTAAGTAGGCAGGTTTCTTTTAAAACTTCTTGTTTAATGAATCATCTACTTATTAAACAGTCATACACATTTTTCACAATTTGTTTTGCATCTAATGACAAGTGTTTTCGATGAGACATAACGGAAAAATCAATGCTATACTCGTAAGAAGCTTTTTCGAAACGCAAGGTAAAACGGCTCAGTCAACACTGCTATACTAAAATCAGGCGACACGTAATCGACATTTACTTGGCCCGCCCCTGTCTGGTCCCTCAAGTATGAATACATTATTTATTGATGGGTTTACCCACTAACAATAGGTAAGGACAAGAAAATAAAGATAAGAAGCTGGTAAACAGTTTAATGCGGTTGGGTCCGCCAAAAGCCAAGACGATATAAAATGAGACGGACTTTACCTTCTATATAAAAACTTAAGTATAAAAACTATAGTCGGGTGGGTTAAATTGGGACGAAGAACCTCCCATGATGTTATTCGAACTTGAGTCCAATATAAAAATCAGTTGCAAATTTTTTTAAGCAGTTGAAAGGTTCCCAGACAAATTTTTGAATATTTTGACTCCGAGAGAAGTAATACGCGAATTATATGCTGCTGTTTTACTGGCAAAAATGATATATTTTTACTATATTAGCAAAATTTTGGCTTATAATGATTTCGAGATTGTTTTATATTGGATTTATGCCATGCCACGATAAATGTACACTCTTAACAGCAACGCGCTAAATGGCACGATCGAATGACTGCCCCTTAAGTAGGCACACTTGTTTTAATTACCACTGATAATTCTATGCCGTGTGATTGGTCTCCCACACGCATTGTATCTTTACATTTCGGTTCAGATGGAGTGCGGCTGATACAATGAAGAACAGACAACCTTGATATTATAGACAATTTTGAAAGCTCTATAAAACATTATTAGAGAAATATTGTTCTCTTAGGCTATATTTCTAGAAAAAGATTTTTTTTTATTATGAAACCTACCTAAACTTAGCATGCAAACTAATTAAAAACCACCATAAATTCTGGTTCAGCTAAAGTGGAAGTGATTTTTGATCCCTTTACATGCTAAGGTCTTAATGAACATATTTGCTGCTCAAGCTTTTCCCCTGTATTTAAAAAAAAAACTCCGTTGGGAATGATATCATTCAGAATACGCCTCAAAAGATCTTTGAGAAGCTGTTGTGGAATTCTTATCACATTCTCCTCAAATTATACTTAATAATATGCAGAAGTGTGCTGAAACTACATTACTTCAATGGTGGACCTTTAAAATGTTCCTACGTTACTCTCTTTATTGTAGTAAATGAAATAGTATAACGTAAACAAGAATTATGTCTCTTCAATTGAAACGGTCAAAGACTGAAAGAAATCACGGCCTGGGGTGCTTTATTTAAAATATTGGCTGGCTGAATTTAGAAAGTGTAATTTTGTAAATTGTAATCTTGGTGTAACAATAAACGTATTATTATTATTGCTTGTAGATATCAAACTTTAAGAAAATACTGCTCAATCCAAGTGCCTAAAAATCACCAAGCTTTATCAAAAAGTTGCTGACAGACAATTAATCTTTTATATATAACAATTTACAATTTGTACAAAAAAAAACCTAATAATAAAATAAAATATATCATTTATTTCATAAAAATGTATTATCCAAATAAAGGTTACTGTATGTAGCAAATGTTTGAACGGCCTATCTATGAATAATAATTTATATAAAAAAGTATATTTATATTTAAATTTATTGAAAATATTAATCGTCTCTCCACGTAGTCTCAACTTCATCTGTTCTATATCGTTGTGTAATGGTAGAATTCTTCCACTCCATCCTAGTACCCGATTTAAACATCTCGGATCCTGCTTGAGCGATCATAATACCATTATCAATGCAAAATCGTTCGTCTGTTGCAAACAATTTGGCTTCCCGTTCTTTACACATCATACTCATCATTTCTTGAAGTCGCAAATTACAACCCACGCCTCCAACTGAAAAATCAAATTTTATTTTTTTAAGACAAAAATATATAATTGGCAAATTTGTCTCTTCGAAAGACGAAAGAATTGATTTAGTCTACAAAAAATAGGTAAGTGTTTCAATGTTTTTTTCGAGGTTTCTTTTTAACCGAGTTTTTAAATGTCAGCATCACAGTATATTTTTGGCAAAGTTGTAAAAGTTCGTTTTCATAATATTATTTTGTTTTGAAGTTGAATTTTGTATTAATTGGCTTTTACAAATTGGGCAAAATCATCATGCCTGAGAGGGTCAACCAACCCTTCACCTATTTTTCAACTCACGAGCCGCTACTGATGGTAGAATCCAGGAGCTCTAGAACGCAAAGGTCTGCAAAAATCTGGGACGATGATTTTTTCACAAATACAATACTTGGCCCTTACGAAGGAAATAAAAAGTAGATATTATAACTTAAAATAAAAAAACTAAGATTAAAATTAGTATTTAAACTTTACCTATTAAAACTTCACTGGAACTACAATGTGCAAGTGCCCGTTCTGTCGTCTCAACTAACATCGCAAAAATAGTTTCTTGAAGTGAAAAACACAAATCTTCAGGAGTACACCCCTGTTCCAACAATGATTCAGTCCTTTCTTCTAGAAAACTGAGAATACCTAAACATGTAAGAAATGTAACTTCTGCAATCACGCTTACATTAATTATATTAATATGATTTATATCGGCGTCATGGACGTATCCCCCTGTGCATTAATGAAAGGCATAATATTACGGACATATACAATACATTTTTAGATTCTTCATCGGCAGTTTGGACATAGCATGCCAATATGAATAAGTATGTTTATTTCAGTAATATAAAGTTTATAATCCTGATTTTGATCAAACATGGATTTTAAACTACTCCCACTTAACCTATAACTTTGAAATTTTATTCGTCAGATGAAAATACAACTTGAATATGGTCTTGATTTTGCAATATTAATTTATATTTAGTTTAGCTACCACTTGAAAAATACTAAAATAAATAAAAATTTTAAATATTTCTAAAAGGAAGTTTCTATTTATATGCACTAAAAAGTATATTTTTTCCAATGAATATGTCAGTGTCGATTACTTGAAATTACCATATCAAAGTCATATTATAAACTGACGGCGAAAATTAACTGATTTCAAAATCTTATCGCGCGGTTTATAAAAAAATACATAACAAAAGATGCTAATAATAGATTTTGTTGATTTTGGTGGGCTAATAGAATCTACGTTTAATAAAACATTTTTTTTTAATAAACCAACGTTTCGAATAATATATATTCTTCTTCAGAGCTCTGAAATCAAGAGAAGTTCTTTTCAATTTTGATTTTTTTATAATAAATATTTTTAAGAACAAACCATGTATAGAAACAGTAAATAATATTATAAGTTTAGATAATTATTAAGTTAAAAGTGTGTAACAAAAGACACACACACACATATATATATATATATATATATATATATATATATATATATATATATATATATATATATATATATATATATATATATATATTTCTTAAACCCGGTATATATTAATTGGACTTCTTTCTTGGGTATAGGTTTATTTGCAAAATCAAACAATGGGATTAACTTGACGTTTCGCCTATCATAGTAGGCTTTCTCAAAAATTGCTCATTCCTTTATTATTTTTTTTTTTTTTTGGTATATATGGCTTTCCTTACCTATCTACAATTAATTTAAAAAACATTTAGTGGTCTAATTATAAAATGACATCTACAATTTTTCTAACTGATTTAAAATTTTATACTATTGACAATAATTATTACAAAATTAATAAAATAAGGTTACATGCCTCGAAAAATACATGCTGATTATTTATTTATATTGGAATGATAGGTAGCAAGTTAGTGGTTTGCCAGGCAACTCATGGCACAGTTTTAGGTAAAAAAGTGTTCTTATCGTAGTACGTTTTTTTTTTGAGGAATTTAAAGACAATTTTTTGCTATTTTTTAATTTAAACCTTAGAGTAGAATCAGACATTCACAATGATATACTACATTTTAAAAATAATGGCTTAGACGAAGTTAAAACTATACTAAAATATCAAATATTTGACTTAAATTTTTTATGTCTTGTTTGTCATTTACTGCATTTTTTTCTTTTTTTATGTGAATCATTTCTTTGATAATTAATTTCTGATACAGGTTATCTTCATCAATGATTTTGGTTTCAGAAAAATTAAATTCGTGTTTTGTGCTTTTTTCATGTTTGTGTAATGCAGTGGATGCATTCTTTGTATACTTATGCCCTTTTATTCTATTTTCTAAAAGTTGGGTTGTCATACAAATATATTTCATAGGGCAGTTTAAACAAGGAATTTCATATACGAGATTGGATTTTTTATTTTTGGGAATTTTAGTTTTTAATTTTGTAAATAGGGAGCCTATCAGGTTCTGGGCTTTATAACACACAATTATGTTATATTTTCCTAAGATATGTTTTAATTTTTCAGATAATTGAGATGTGTATGGCATTGCAATATATTTTTTTGCGTATTATCTTGTCTTACGTTTTCGTTATGATTGTTATAATATATGTACGTCCTTTGTTTGATAATTTTTTTTATCAGTTTTTCTGGGAAATGATTTGCATTCAAGGTCTCTTTAACTTTATTAAGGGCTTCAGGACGGTATTCTGGTGACGTTAAAGATATGGCACGGTCAACTAGACCAATCACAACACTTCTTTTTTGTTTGTATGGATGGTGGGAATTGAAATTAAGATATCGTCCAGACCAAGTTTCTTTTGTAAACCATTTAGTTTTTAAATTATTTTCTTTTTGTCTTATTATAGTAAGGTCGAGAAAATTTATTTTGTTTTCTGATTCAACTTCAAGAGTGAACTGAAGTTGCGGATGGTAATTATTGAATGCGAAAAGTAGTTCTTCTATTTTATTTTCTGGAACTGATGCTAAACAATCATCCACATATCTATTAAAAAAAGTGATATTAAAATTCAATTTTTCGAGAACTTCCTCTTCTAGGTATTCCATAACTATTTGTGCGATTGTAGAGGAAATAGGTGAGCCCATAGCGCACATCCATCAAGTTGTTGATAAAATTGGTTTTTGTATTGAAAATAATTATTTGACATTATAAGATGTAAGGCTTCTAAGAATTCAGGCTGAGTTAGAGTTGTAAATTTTTTTAAAATATTCCATTTGCCTTTTATAGCACTATAGGATGAGTTCATTTGGTATATTAGTATACAAAGATATATTTGATATTATAAATAGCACAAAGGTAAAAATTTTAAATCTATGTATAACTGAAACAACGAAAGTTATAAATAAATTAAATAATCTCCTTCAACAAAAAATTAACGCAGTTAAATCAATAATTCCAATTGAGGTTTTTAATAAATTCATGAGGTTTGAAAACATTAAATATGAAACATTATTCAATTCTATTAAACAAAAAAATAAAAAAAGAACTTTCTAAATTAATATCGGTCACTGAAAAAAATGACATACAAATAAATACATCCTCATGGTTAGACAACATCTCTAACACAGATATTCCTAACGATGTCGTAGAAGTTCTTGCTTTAGGCGAAAACTTCTCGCTTCCTGTTCAGAACGAAAAAAGCTTACCTTTAACAGAATATATATCCTGCGTAGAAACAGTTATACAAGATAAACCAAATGAAATAAAAGATAGTATAAGGTCAGACATAGTAAATATAATTACCAATCATAAAATAAAAATTAAACATAAAAAAAATAAAATTACCAATTTTCAAAAACGAATACAGAAACAACATAATAAAACAAGGCAATTCATTAAAGATAATCCTCAAATAACCATACTTAAACCAGATAAATGCAGTAAAACCGTTATAATGAATACTACTGTTTATGACACAAAAATTAAGCAGCTCTTAAAAGATACCAGTACCTATAAACTTTTAAAGAACGACCCAACTAACATCTTTCAAAACAAAAATAATACTTTTGTAAAAAAACTCTTATACAAAAATCTATTAACTGACGCGGAAGCTAAAAATTTGTCAATTCATAATGCAGTCACGCCTAAAATATATGGCCTACCCAAATTGCATAAACCAAACATTCCCCTCAGGCCTATAGTTTCATGTATTCAATCTCCTTTCTACAAGCTCTCAAAGTATTTGTCAAAATGTTTGTCAAATATCACAGGTAAAAACACTTATTACATAAAAGACTCATTTACATTTAAACATTTTCTAGATACAGTAACAATACCACCAAATTCAAAGTTAATATCACTAGATGTAATTTCTTTGTATACTAATATACCAAATGAACTCATAGTTAAAAGGCAAATGGAATATTTTAAAAAATGTTACAACTCTAACTCTGAACTGAATTCTTAGAAGCCTTACATCTTATAATGTCAAATAATTATTTTCAATACAAAAACCAATTTTATCAACAACTTGATGGATGTGCTATGGGCTCACCTATTTCCTCTACAATTGCACAAATAGTTATGGAATACCTAGAAGAGGAAGTTCTGGAAAAATTGAATTTTAATATTACTTTTTTTAAGAGATATGTGGATCATTGTTTAGCATCAGTTCCAGAAAATAAAACAGAAGAACTACTTTTCGCATTCAATAATTACCATCCGAAACTTCAGTTCACTCTTGAAGTTGAATCAGAAAACAAAATAAATTTTCTCGACCTTACTATAATAAGACAAAAAGAAAATAATTTAAAAACTAAATGGTTTACAAAAAAAACTTGGTATGGACGATATCTTAATTTCAATTCCCACCATCCATACAAACAAAAAAGAAGTGTTGTGATTGGTCTAGTTGACCGTGCCATATCTTTAACGTCACCAGAATACCGTCCTCAAGCCCTTAATAAAGTTAAAGAGACCTTGAATGCAAATCATTTCCCAGAAAAACTGATACAAAAAATTATCAAACAAAGGACGTACATATATTATAACAATCATAACGAAAACGTAAGACAAGATAATACGCAAAAAAATATATTGCAATGCCATACACATCTCAATTATCTGTAAAATTAAAACATATCTTAGGAAAATATAACATAATTGTGTGTCATAAAGCCCAGAATCTGATAGGCTCCCTATTTACAAAATTAAAAACTAAAATTCCCAAAAATAAAAAATCCAATCTCGTATATGAAATTCCTTGTTTAAACTGCCCTATGAAATATATTGGTATGACAACCCAACTTTTAGAAAATAGAATAAAAGGGCATAAGTATACAAAGAATGCATCCACTGCATTACACAAACATGAAAAAGCATAAAACACGAATTTAATTTTTCTGAAACCAAAATGAAGATAACCTGTATCAGAAATTAATTATCAAAGAAATGATTCACATACAAAAAGAAAAAAATGCAGTAAATGACAAACAAGACATAAAAATTATTGCCAATTTGATATTTTAGTATAGTTTTAACTTCGTCTAAGCCATTATTTTTAAAATGTAGTATATCATTGTGAATGTCTGATTCTACTCTAAGGTTTAAATTAAAAAATAGCAAAAAATTATCTTTAAATTCCTCAAAAAAAAACGTACTACGATAAGAACACTTTTTTACCTAAAACTGTGCCATGAGTTGCCTGGCAAACCACTAACTTGCTACCTATCATTCAAATATAAATAAATAATCAGCATGTATTTTTCGAGGTATGTAACCTTATTTTATTAATTTTGTAATAATTATTGTCAATAATATAAAATTTTAAATCAGTTTTAGAAAAAAACCAAAAAAAAAAAATAAAGGAATGAGCAATTTTTGACAAAGCCTACTATGATAGACGAAACGTCAAGTTAATCCCATTGTTTGATTTTGCAAATAAACCTATACCCAAACGTCAAGTTAATATTATATATATATATATATATATATATATATATATATATATATATATATATATATATATATATATATATATATATATATATATATATATATATATATATATATATATATATATATATATATATATATATATATATATATATATATATATATATATATATATATATATATATATATATATATATATATATATATATATATATATATATATATATATATATATATATATATATATATATATATATATATATATATATATATATATATATATATATATATATATATATATATATATATATATATATATATATATATATATATATATATATATATATATATATATATATATATATATATATATATATATATATATATATATATATATATATATATATATATATATATATATATATATATATATATATATATATATATATATATATATATATATATATATATATATATATATATATATATATATATATATATATATATATATATATATATATATATATATATATATATATATATATATATATATATATATATATATATATATATATAATATATATATATATATATATATATATATATATATATATATATATATATATATATAAATTATTTTTATAATATATATATATATATATATATATATATATATATATATATATATATATATATATATATATATATATATATAATATATATATATATATATATATATATATAGTGGACCTAACACACTACCTATGTGGTATACCCTTTATAACTGGAACTATCGTTGATATAGTTGAGTTATAACAAACTCGTTGTTGTCTGTTACTTAAATAATTATTAAAAAAAGTTAAAGCGACATCCCCTATACCGAAATAGTTTAGTTTAGTTAGTAATATATTATGGTCTAAGGTATCAAATGCCTTACTAAAATCGAGTAGAATGAGACATGTAGTTAAGTTGCGATCCCATGCTGTGTAGATATGTCACTTTTTTACGAAAAGGTGTTAATACCATCGTCTGTTTTGCACTTATAACAGAACCTAAGACAAGCATTTTTGTACCTGAAGTAACGCTGTAGTAGTACTGTGACTACCGCGGAAACCTGACTGAGTTGAGAGGAAGAATGTTATGCTGATTAATATAGTTAGACAGCTGTTCGGCTACTATCTTTTCAAGAATTTTAGAAAATAAAGGCAAGATGCTAATAGGTCGGAAGTCTTTAAGCTGATTAGGATTAGACACCTTGGGAACAGGAACTATATGAGCAAGCTTCCACGCAATAGGGAAACCACCGGATAGAAGACACTGATTTATAATGAAAGTGATAAAGTTAGTTAAATGGGGTGTAATATACAGTAATATTTTGAGATTAATACCATCACAGCCAGTTGAATTGGTTTTTATTTTAGAAATTATTTTTTCTATTGATTCATTAGAAACTACAGTGAATTTGAAAGACTCGTAATTTCCAAAATATTTGTTAAAATAGTTCTGCTCAATAAATGTGCTAGGTCCACGTCCACAGATGGCACTATTGGCAATGCATTAACAAAGTAATTATTAAAATCATTGGCAACCACATTCATCTGGCTAGACTTCGCATTATTGTCCGTTAGGTTAAGGTAGGCTATAGTACGCCAAAAATTCTTAGGATCGCGCTTAAATGTGTATTGCAAAAAAGCCTTCTTTTCAGCCCTGGTGGCAATATTAACTTGATTGCGTAGGGCTTTATATTCCTCCCAACACGGTGCAGTTTTATGTTTTTTAAATTTTAAACGGGCTTTGTCCCTCAGACGCATCATAAATTTAAGGTTGTCAGTTAACCACGGTGCCGGTGGTTTAGATATTCTGGTCGTTATAAATGGTGCATGCTTATTAAAGAGAGTATTCAGTTGATTATTCAGAAAGTTAACCATGCTATCAACATCTCTGCATGAGTATATATATTCCCAATTAACTCCATTAAGATCGGTTAAAAAATTATTATAATCAAAATTTTTGAAATCTCTGTATGTTTTATAGAATGGTTTAGGTTTGGTTTTAGCACATTTAATTTGAAAAGACACTAATTTATGGTCGGAAATGTTGCCAACATCCAAAATTTCAGTGGAATTTATAAGAGAAGTATCACTGCACACTAATAAATCTAAAAGTGTACTAGAACCATTAGTTACACGCGTCGGATTTTTTACACACTGGGAAAAGCCGTATTTATTGAAAAAATTCAAAAGCGCAACACCGTTCGGGCTATTGGCAACCAACATATCAACATTAAAATCACCACCAAACGCAATAAAGTCAAACTGGGGTATCACACTCACCAAGGTGTCCTCCAAGTCATCAATACACAAAGACAAATTAGTGTGAGGTGGCCTATATATAGCTCCAAAACACAACTTCTTACCCGCGCATTTAATGGAGATCCATAGCTGTTCGAGGGCGGACTTTTGATTATTTATTGTTAAAACTGTATATTTAAAGATATTTTTTATGTAAAATGCAACTCCTCCCCCTCTCCCATCTCTATCCTTCCTTACTATGTTATAATTGTGAATATTAACTCCCCCATCCTCCACACCAGGATTTAACCAAGTCTCAGATAGTCCAATGATATCAAAAGAGTGCTCAGCAATCATTTCAGTGAATAAATCAAAACCAGCACATAAGGATCGTACATTAAAATGACAAAAATCTATCGCCCGTGAATGCATGCTATCAGATTATATTCTTTATTTTGCCGGTCACATATTTTATTTAAGATTAACAAAAGGCGATGTATTTAGACATGTTTTAATACCAAATGTGGGTACAGCATTAAACATTAGTTAAAAAGCCATACCTGCATAAATAAATAACTTAACTAAGATAAAAAATGATACCTGCTTAAAGCAAGATAAGAACGTTCATACTCGCTAAAAGTAAGATAAAAAAACATATTTACACCAGATTATAATAAAATAAAATAGACTTTATTTAGAGTTAAAGTAAAAAGTTAAAGTATATATTCTGTAAATTCCCAAGCCACATTATAATATACCATAAAAAAACAAATTCCGAACAATCTTATCGCTGCCCACATGTATGGATATTGTTATATTCGTACATTGGCGATAAAGTTGCAGAGAACACTTAAGAATAAATGAAAATGTACCTAAAACAACTTGGATTTTTTCTTTTCTTCGTCATGCCAGTAATAGATGTTACCACCCGCAGACCACACTTTGTTTTTTCCATATTTTTTTTTAGCACTCACTAGGAAGTCATATCTTTTTTTGGTTAGGTCCTCAAAAATGGCGAATCCAGAACCCTTAAGGTCCTTTTTGGCACTGAACACTTCGTTTCGTTTCCAATTATTAACAAAAGTTACTAAAATCGCCCTACTAGATTTATCACCCGAATCGGTATTTGAACCAACACGAAAAGCACAGTCAATGTCACGAATAGAACAATTCAGCTTAAGTGTTGAGTTGATAAAATCCACAATTACATCCAAGGTATTTTCTTCCTCAACCTCCAATATACCAAGGAAACGTAGGTTGTTTCTTTTTTGCAGTTGTTCAGAGAGGTCAACCCTGGACTCCAATGTCTCAATTGCCTTTGAATTTTTCTGAATATTGCTACTAAATTCCGATATCTTATTAGACATTTCAGTAAGTTTATCTTCTAATTTATTAAAACGAGTATCAAACTCAGATTTCAACTGATTGACGAAAGTGGCACATACCTTATTCATGAGCTTCTCGAGAGAATCATCTGACGTGAAAACAGATGTGCTTCTTGTTTTAGACATTGTGTGGTAGCAACTAAATCAACGTGAAACAGCTATAGCGTCGAAGTTAATTATCAAGCGCCTATTATCACGAATTTTGCAAATTACGCTTACCAATTAACATCCATGAGATTGATATTTACGTAAAAGGATGGTCTAACGGTCACTTGGTACACTACACAAGTTTGAACACAAAAAACAGTGAATCGCCACCAAAACTAGATGAAATTATGCGGAGCAAAAACAGAACGTGCTATCGATACATGCTATTCGTTTCTTTTTATATATGCATATATAAATATTTGTATATATATATATATATATATATATATATATATATATATATATATATATATATATATATATATATATATATATATATATATATATATATATATATATATATATATATATATATATATATATATATATATATATATATATATATATATATATATATATATATATATATATATATATATATATATTTAAATATGTATATATATATATATATATATATATATACCTATCATTCAAATATAAATAAATAATCAGCATGTATTTTTCGAGGTATGTAACCTTATTTTATTAATTTTGTAATAATTATTGTCAATAATATAAAATTTTAAATCAGTTTTAGAAAAAAACCAAAAAAAATAAATAAAGGAATGAGCAATTTTTGAGAAAGCCTACTATGATAGGCGAAACGTCAAGTTAATCCCATTGTTTGATTTTGCAAATAAACCTATACCCAAGAAAGAAGTCCAATTTATATATATATATATATATATATATATATATATATATATATATATATATATATATATATATATATATATATATATATATATATATAAATTTATATATATATATATATATATATATATATATATATATATATATAAATTTAAATATATATATATATATATATATATATATATATATATATATATATATATATATATGTGTTTTCATTCCGGGTGTACATCCGTTCACTACTGTCGTTCTGAAAAGAACAGTTTTGCTGCAGCAAAACTGTTCTTTTCAGAACGACAGTAGTGAACGGATGTACACCCGGAATGAAAACACATTGTATTTTTCCATCCGTGAAGGAGTAAAAATCAACATATATATATATATATATATATATATATATATATATATATGATGATATATTTTATAAAATAAAATATAAATATATATATATATATATATATATATATATATATATATATATATATATATATATATGATATATATATATATATATATATATATATATATATATATATATATATATATATATATATATATATATATATATATATATATATATATATATATATATATATATATATATATATATATATATATATATATATATATATATATATATATATATATATATATATATATATATATATATATATATATATATATGATATATATATATATATATATATATATATATATATATATATATATATATATATATATATATATATATATATATATATATATATATATATATATATATATGATATATGTATATACCGGGTGTTCAGTTAAGGGCGTACACTATCTATATCTCAAGAACCCTTGACTGCAGCCAATTGGAAAAAAAAAATTCATGACTAAAATGGCAACGAGGAATCGTCCAAAAATATTTTTAACTTTGCAAATTGGCCGTAAGGGGGCGCAACTGTCAAAATGAAAATACAAATTTAAAATTTGAGCAAAATTACTAAATTAAGATATAAGTTTTATAACGTCATTGGAAAGCTGAGTCAATTTTCTATGAATTCGCTTTAAGCCAAATTTTCATTGGGTTAATAATAAGGGTGGGGGAAACAAATGTGTGTTGTCATATTTAAATCGCTATATCTTGTACACTTCTTAACCAATTTTAATGAACAAGGTGTCATATGAAAGATAATTTTTACATCTCTTAATGGACTTCTGCAGTGATATAAATTAGTTTTAAAAAAAGAAGTCAGATGGCGCTATCCAATGTGGTTAGAGTTTTCTTGAAATTTTTCTAAAATTTCAAATGGATCGGTATGCTTTACCTTATAAATTATAAAAGTGAATTATAAAATCTACATTTTGGCGAAAACCGCATATCGAAATCTTTATTCGTTTCGGAGTTGTTGCTAAATAACTGGTGATAAAAGAAGCAAAAACAAAAAAATCGAGTTTTATGAAGTTAGTATCTGACAAATAAATGATATTATGGAATTAATTAAAGCATGTTAAAGGTTTACTTAATAACCAGATTAAAAAATCTTAATTGAACTAATTGTAAGTAGTAATATTTTTATTTGCCTTCCATCACACTTTATCCAGGCTTTGGACTGGTCCAAACTTTAGCAGACTATTAAAATTTGGAGCGTGTTTAAAGGCCAACGGGCCATAACAAAGCAGAATAACATAACGAGTAACGTATGAAAAACCTTCGTGGCAAAAATACGAAGAAACAGGTAACGAGTAACAAGAACAAGAACAAAATTTTCAGAAAAATTAGGCATTTATGGGATATGTTCAAAATGTTTTCCATCATTCTGAATACAGCGGTATAGCCTTTGTTGTGTTGACGAGACAGCAGTTTTAATTTCCGCCACGGATATGCTGTTTATAGCCGTTCTAATTCTCTCGATCATATTTTCTCGCGTTGTTGGTCGAGTTTTGTAAACGAGATCTTTTATTCTTCCCCATAAATAAAAATCGAGACAAGTTAAGTCCGGTGACCTGGCTGGCCAAAGAAATAAACTTCCTCTTCCAATCCACCGGAAAGGGAACTGCTGGTCAAGGTAGTGACGCACTTGGTTTGAAAAATGGGCAGGACATCCATCGTGTTGAAACCACAAATTTCTTCTTGTCGCGAGGGTCACGTTTTCTAATAACTGTGGCAGCTCATTAATTAAAAATTGAAGGTATAATTCACCATTTAGAGTCCTATCAAAGATAAAAGGCCCGATAATCTTTCCTTCAACAATTCCGCACCATACATTCACTGTCCAACGATGTTGATGGTCGACTTCACGCATCCAATGAGGATTATTATCACACCAGTAATGCATGTTGTATATTTATATACCATTGCTGGTAAATGAGGCTATCTGTCCATAGTACTTTATCCAAAAAACGGCGATATTCCCTTATATATATATATATATATAATTTAAGCGATTGTCGAAATCCAATATATATATATATAACAATATGATATGGATGCATGTTAAAATCCATCAAAATTTATATATATATATATATATAAGTCCCTAGAAATTTCGCGAATACTATATATATAACATATATATAAGCTAAAACGTTTATGATATTCGTCTCATTTCTGACTCTGCGATGCCTTATTTGAGTCGAAGTTGGTTGAACTCTGCCAGTTTCTCTGAGTCGTCTTGCCAAACGAGTAAACACGTGCCTGGAATGATGCGTCCGATTAGGGTACTGCAAAGCATACTCCCTTGAAGCTCTGGCTGCATTTCGAAAGCACTCAAAATACACACCTAACATATCAAATGCCTCTTCATTTGTAAACGGCATTTTTACTTTAGTAACGGAAACAAGAAGTAAACTTTCTTTCACAAGACAATAAACAAACCAAAATGACAGTTACTGCTTTTATTGCCATGACAACGAGGCGCAATGTGTCTGTTGTATATATATATATATAGTATATATAAATAAGAAATAAGAACGCAATATATATATGACATATATTACAATTAGTTCAATTAAGATTTTTTAATCTGGTTATTAAGTAAACCTTTAACATGCTTTAATTAATTCCATAATATCATTTATTTGTCAGATACTAACTTCATAAAACTCGATTTTTTTGTTTTTGCTTCTTTTATCACCAGTTATTTAGCAACAACTCCGAAACGAATAAAGATTTCGATATGCGGTTTTCGCCAAAATGTAGATTTTATAATTCACTTTTATAATTTATAAGGTAAAGCATATATATATAAATTTTAGAAAAATTTATATATATATTGGATAGCGCCATCTACTTCTTTTTTTAAAACTAATTTATATCACTGCAGAAGTCCATTAAGAGATGTAAAAATTATCTTTCATATGATATATATTCATTAAAATTGGTTAAGATGTACAAGATATAGCGATTTAAATATGACAACACACATTTGTTTCCCCCATTATTATTAACCCAATGAAAATTTGGCTTAAAGCGAATTCATAGAAAATTGATAGCTTTCCAATGACGTTATAAAACTTATATCTTAATTTAGTAATTTATAAATTTTAAATTTATATTTTCATTTTGACAGTTGCGCCCCCTTATAATTTGCAAAGTTAAAAATATTTATATGGACGATATGTTGCCATTTTAGTCATGAATTTTTTTTTATAATTGGCTGCAGTCATATATGATATATATAGTGTATATGAACACCCGGTATATATATATATATATATATATATATATATATATATATACATATATAAATATTTATATATATATATATATGCATATATAAATATTTGTATATATATATATATTTATATATATATATATATATATATATATATACATATATAAATATATGTATATATATATATATATATATATACATGTATATTTATATATATATATATATATACATGTATATTTATATATATGTATATATATGTATATATATGTATATATATATATATATATATATATATATATATTATATACATGTATATTTTTATATATATATATATATATATATACATGTATATTTATATATATATATATATATATATATATATATATATATATATATATATATATATATATATATATATATATATATATATATATATATATATATATATATATATATATATATATATATATATATATATATATATATATATATATATATATATATATATATATATATATATATATATATATATATATATATATATATATATATATATATATATATATATAGTTATTTTTTCTTGGGTTATAAGTTCATAGCATTAAAACAACTCTCAAAAATTATTAGTCATCTATTCATTTTAAAATTTGACGTTTCGGCAGGTGGCTCCGTGCCTTTCTCAAAAATACTTTCTAAAATAATTTAAATTAGAGAACCTACACACTTTAGTAAAACAAGACAGACTTACCATGAAACGTAATTAAATTATCCAAAGGTGTTTAAAATCACAAAAGACACGACGCTGATCGCGTTATTTGGACAAACATTTTTAACACTAAACATATGAAGGACGACGAACAGTTATTGACTGAAGAGCAGATACGTATGATAGGTAGGATGTTATGGTTTTTTTGTTTTTTGACATTTTTTAAGTTTTTACCGGGCGGTTCAGAAAGTAATTTTATTTTGTCTAAGATTATTATTTTTAAGTTTTTCAAATGTATGTGAGAAAATAATTAAATAATGTCAAAATAAATTTTGCTTACAAGGTTGATATCTTTTTTGTCGTTTACTGAGTTTTTATTTTTCTTAATTTCAATAGACTCGTAAACTTCCCGCTTGCGTTTGTTGTTTTCGGTTTTTAGAATTTTAGTTTCACTAAAACTAAATTTATGTTTTTTTTGGATTTCGTGTTTAGAAAGGGCAGTGGGATTCCTTTTGTCATATTTATGAGAGTTAATTCTCGAGCCTAAATATTGGCTGGTTTGTCCAATATAAACTCCAGCGCAATCTCCACACGGGATCTCATATATAACATTGCTTTTTTTCATTTTAGGTGTCTTAGTTTTTAGAGAAGTGAAATTTTGATTTAATAAATGGAAGCCTTTGTGTGCAACATTTATATTATATTTGTCAAATAGATGTTTAAGTTGCTCAGATAAACCTTTTATGTATGATAGTGTTAAATAGTTATTAGTTTTGTTTGTGTTGGCTTTTGAGTTGTTCGTTTTATTGTAAAATTTATTAATTCTTTGTTTAAATACTTTATTTACTAATTGTTGGGGATATTTATTTTCGAAAAGAACTTGTTTGGCTTTATCATCAGATGTCGAGTTTAGGGAAAACTCAATTAATAAAGCCAAACAAGTTCTTTTCGAAAATAAATATCCCCAACAATTAGTAAATAAAGTATTTAAACAAAGAATTAATAAATTTTACAATAAAACGAACAACTCAAAAGCCAACACAAACAAAACAAAACTAACAACTATTTAAAACATACATAAAAGGTTTATCTGAGCAACTTAAACATCTATTTAACAAATATAATATAAATGTTGCACACAAAGGCTTCCATTTATTAAATCAAAATTTCACTTCTCTAAAAACTAAGACACCTAAAATGAAAAAAAGCAATGTTATATATGAGATCCCGTGTGGAGATTGCGCTGGAGTTTATATTGGACAAACCAGCCAATATTTAGGCTCGAGAATTAACTCTCATAAATATGACAAAAGGAATCCCACTGCCCTTTCTAAACACGAAATCCAAAAAAAACATAAATTTAGTTTTAGTGAAACTAAAATTCTAAAAACCGAAAACAACAAACGCAAGCGGGAAGTTTACGAGTCTATTGAAATTAAGAAAAATAAAAACTCAGTAAACGACAAAAAAGATATCAACCTTGTAAGCAAAATTTATTTTGACATTATTTAATTATTTTCTCACATACATTTGAAAAACTTAAAAATAATAATCTTAGACAAAATAAAATTACTTTCTGAACCGCCCGGTAAAAACTTAAAAAATGTCAAAAAACAAAAAAACCATAACATCCTACCTATCATACGTATCTGCTCTTCAGTCAATAACTGTTCGTCGTCCTTCATATGTTTAGTGTTAAAAATGTTTGTCCAAATAACGCGATCAGCGTCGTGTCTTTTGTGATTTTAAACACCTTTGGATAATTTAATTACGTTTCATGGTAAGTCTGTCTTGTTTTACTAAAGTGTGTAGGTTCTCTAATTTAAATTATTTTAGAAAGTATTTTTGAGAAAGGCACGGAGCCACCTGCCGAAACGTCAAATTTTAAAATGAATAGATGACTAATAATTTTTGAGAATTGTTTTAATGCTATGAACTTATAACCCAAGAAAAATCTAGTAACTATATATACACGGATGTTCAAGAAAAACTAACTCAAAACTATATATATATATATATATATATATATATATATATATATATATATATATATATATATATATATATATATATATATATATATATATATATATATATATATATATATATATATATATATATATATATATATATATATATATATATATATATATATATATATATATATATATATATATATATATATATATATATATATATATATATATATATATATATATATATATATATATATATATATATATATATATATATATATATATATATATATATATATATATATATATATATATATATATATATATATATATATATATATATATATATATATATATATATATATATATATATATATATATATATATATATATATATATATATATATATATATATATATATATATATATATATATATATATATATATATATATATATATATATATATATATATATATATATATATATATATATATATATATATATATATATATATATATATATATATATATATATATATATATATATATATATATATATATATATATATATATATATATATATATATATATATATATATATATATATATATATATATATATATATATATATATATATATATATATATATATATATATATATATATATATATATATATATATATATATATATATATATATATATATATATATATATATATATATATATATATATATATATATATATATATATATATATATATATATATATATATATATATATATATATATATATATATATATATATATATATATATATATATATATATATATATATATATATATATATATATATATATATATATATATATATATATATATATATATATATATATATATATATTTATATATATATATATATATATATATTATATATATATATTTATATATATATATATATATATATATATATATATATATATTCCGTATATATATATATATATATATATATATATATATATATATATATATATATATATATATGTATATATATATATATATATATATATATATATATATATATATATATATATATATATATATATATATATATATATATATATATATATATATATATATATATATATATATATATATATATATATATATATATATATATATATATATATATATATATATATATATATATATATATATATATGTATATATATATATATATATATATATATATATATATATATATATATATATATATATATATATATATATATATATATATATATATATATATATATATATATATATATATATATATATATATATATATATATATATATATATATATATATATATATATATATATATATATATATATATATATATATATATATATATATATATATATATATATATATATATATATATAGTTACTAGATTTTTCTTGGTTATAAGTTCATAGCATTAAAACAATTCTCAAAAATTATTAGTCATCTATTCATTTTAAAATTTGACGTTTCGGCAGGTGGCTCCGTGCCTTTCTCAAAAATACTTTCTAAAATAATTTAAATTAGAGAACCTACACACTTTAGTAAAACAAGACAGACTTACCATGAAACGTAATTAAATTATCCAAAGGTGTTTAAAATCACAAAAGACACGACGCTGATCGCGTTATTTGGACAAACATTTTTAACACTAAACATATGAAGGACGACGAACAGTTATTGACTGAAGAGCAGATACGTATGATAGGTAGGATGTTATGGTTTTTTTGTTTTTTGACATTTTTTAAGTTTTTACCGGGCGGTTCAGAAAGTAATTTTATTTTGTCTAAGATTATTATTTTTAAGTTTTTCAAATGTATGTGAGAAAATAATTAAATAATGTCAAAATAAATTTTGCTTACAAGGTTGATATCTTTTTTGTCGTTTACTGAGTTTTTTATTTTTCTTAATTTCAATAGACTCGTAAACTTCCCGCTTGCGTTTGTTGTTTTCGGTTTTTAGAATTTTAGTTTCACTAAAACTAAATTTATGTTTTTTTTGGATTTCGTGTTTAGAAAGGGCAGTGGGATTCCTTTTATCATATTTATGAGAGTTAATTCTCGAACCTAAATATTGGCTGGTTTGTCCAATATAAACTCCAGCGCAATCTCCACACGGGATCTCATATATAACATTGCTTTTTTTCATTTTAGGTGTCTTGGTTTTTAGAGAAGTGAAATTTTGATTTAATAAATGGAAGCCTTTGTGTGCAACATTTATATTATATTTGTTAAATAGATGTTTAAGTTGCTCAGATAAACCTTTTATGTATGGTAGTGTTAAATAGTTATTAGTTTTGTTTGTGTTGGCTTTTGAGTTGTTCGTTTTATTGTAAAATTTATTAATTCTTTGTTTAAATACTTTATTTACTAATTGTTGGGGATATTTATTTTCGAAAAGAACTTGTTTTGGCTTTATTAATTGAGTTTTCCCTAA